>WNWU01013525.1:2893355-2919405 GCA_012654045.1 Ptyas mucosa
ATATATATATATATATATATATATATATATATATATATATATATAAAGATGTTATGGGGATGACCAAGGAAAGGAAAGTATATAATATAGGAAATAAATTATAGGAAATATACTAGACATCTAAAAGAAAAAGAATATGTTCCAGACTCCTCCAAAATTTTAATTCCTGAAACCATCATATGTAAATGTCAAGGTTCTGACTAATGAACCCAACCAATTCAGCACTCTGAGACTTTCAGCTTTCTCAAAGAACAGTATTATTGAATACATCATTTTGACACAGATGAAAACAAAACCAGCTATAAATATTTCCTATGGTTTCAGTATAATTAAAGAATAGATAATTCTCTCCATCATGGTTACAGATCACATTGTCCACTTAGGTTTTCTGGCATCTCCTTGGCAAGTCCCCTCAGTTTCTGGCCAGCATCTGTTGAGATGACCTTGGTTCCCATGGAATGATCTGTCATTGTTGTCTGGTCTGACATTCCAGACTTCCCCCTCCCACACTGTGTCGACATTATAATTCAGACTAGTGTGGCCTGTATTCTGGACCTAGATGGTAAAGTATTCTCCTAGACTCTAGAACCCAGCTCAACATTGAGTCAAGAAAACTGTTTAGTTAAGATTTAAGGAAGCAGCTTACTGAAGTGACTAAGATTTAATGTCAAAGAGTGCACCTGAACATCCAGCTCATTGAAGGAAGCTGGCATTTGTCAACCTACTTCATGGTCCATTGTTCAGTTCCCTTTTCTATTTTTTCTTCTCAATGGAACTATAGCATATATCATCATCATTATCACCACCACCATCACCATTATCATTATCATCATTATCCTTATCCTATACAATATAGCTTGAACCATTATAAAGAAATATAAAACAAACAATTTATACTAGACTTGTATTCAGAAGGCCATGGAGGAAATGGATTATCAGAAACCCTTTCAGTTGGAATTCAGATGATGGTACATTACTATGGCTGCTTTTGTCATATTTGTCATTGACTTGTGGCAAGCCTGGGATAGGTTAATGCTTGATTTTTTAGCAGCCTTCTTTACCATTGACATATTAAACCAATTCAGGGGTTTGGGAATGCAAGGAGAATTATTGTGCAATGATTTTTCCCTTCCTCCAGACTTGGTTCCAAATGGTGTAGGTGAGAGGAAAATAGTTGACTAATTGTTCCCGTTTTTATACTAGGAGGCCTTGTTCATGGGCACTCATACTTTAGACACTTTCTGGTTGCAACCTGCTCTACATGAAATTGCCTTTGAGGATCATTCATAAGCTTCAATTGACCCAGAATACAATGGTACAGGTAGTTATGTGTGCAGTTCATTCCACCCATGTTGCAATACAACTGTACAAGCTGTACAAACTGTTTTCACTTTTAAAGGCCTACATGATATAATGCCAGGTTACTTGCAGGACTACCTTCTCTCCTCCTCCTCCCAAAAAATAAATATCTGCTAGTGTCATACAATCTCACATGGAAGAAATTCTCCAGATTCCCTTTTTTAAATCCTACAATTGCATGCATCTTTTATTTAATGTTTATTCAAGTATTTCACATGGCCATCAAGGTAGGAGCTCTTTGGATTTCAGCACTGAAGGCTATTCCTTATATAAGATACTGCTATGGAGAAGGCCCACTTCTTGGGTCTGCCAGATAAAATTATTTAAAAGAGGGCTACCAGTACTCACTCTATCTGATATGGAATGGTGAGCATGTATCCTCTGGACTTTGAAGGGAATAACGAGCATTTGGAAGGAACCTCGGAGTCAGTACACTTTCTGCAACAGTAATGTAATATGGGCAAACTGTGGGATACTTAGAACTGCCCTTGCAAGCTGTCCCCTTTTCAGATACGTTAAGTTTAAAATCAGGTGACCATACAATATGTAGCTATTTTATAAATTGTATTTTATGTAATATATGTCCTTGACTCATGTCCATAACTGGAACAGGCACTCTCATTGGCAAAGGATGCAATATTACATGTTGATTGCTGGCTTGTTTTGCTTTAGCCAATAAGGTGACAAAAACACCAAAACACCTCCCCACCAGTAATCAACACCCAGATGAACATAGATTAACTCCAAGAGTAACATCAGACCAACATCCAAGAAGTAAACAATACCCCAATCAAGGAACGGCCAAACAAGCTAACAGTGGAAAGTCCACAAAAGAACCTCCAAGACCATTCCAATCAACACTATCAGACAAATCATTAGAATATAAATGAGTATATACATTTGATAATGTTACCTAGTTTGGGTAATGAAATGTCTACAAGGAAACAATCAAGCTCAAAGAGCATCAAGGACCCCTCAAGGATTCTCTAGTGATTATACAACAAATTGAACTATGATGTCCAGGGAAAAAGTCATTTAACATAATTAGAAAGGAAACTTAGAAAAATCTTCTCAAATAAATATTCTTCTACTGATATTCATGTCTGAAAAAAAAACAAATCCCTTGACCATGACAGGCTTGGATATAACATTTTCTTGAGAAGGGAACACAGATTAAAAACAGAAGATAAGGTTATGCATGTTACAGAATTAATTAACTTTCAAGAGAGAAAGTTAATTCCAGTCCAGTAAGTATGAATTGTTTGTCTACATTTTGAAATATATTAAAGTTGTAAATGTCTGCTGGACCATTTTTAAAAAAGTGTCAGTCTAATTTTATATGTGAATTATCTAATCAAGCAGTAAATCAATTATGCTTGACCATAAGCAGAATCTAAAGCAAACAATCCTTTGAAAAAAAAGGAAGAGAAGAATGAATTAATCCTCAGAACTGCATACATGAAACAGATTTCTCAAAGGTATTTAATTTTTTCTCACATTAATTAAAGAAGCTTTACATATGTAGGAACTTGGTTTCTTTAAGGGATGCCCAAAACTTCTAACTTGATTTTGCTCATTTTGAATTAACGTTTGGAGCAACCTAAGCTTACAAGACGTTCAGCTTGATAATAAGAGAGTATAAGGCAAAAATTAATCTTAGTGATACTGGATGTTTTTAAAAAGTTGTTTATATTACTTCCTGATGCACTAAGTATATAAGAATAACGAAATAGGTTAAAAAAAGTGATCTGTTAATGTAAAGAATTGGCCTAAGCAAAATGATTAGCAGATACATCAACTGATATCACTGAGAAGTTCTAAAATCTAGACACATTTTTCTCCCAGAGAACCTAATTGTGTTTGTTCCACTTAAGTCTTGTGTCAATGTGGGATGGAGAAGGTGTGTGTATTTAGAAGAGATGAATGACGTATAAAGAGAACCAGTTTGGTTTGTAGGTTAAGGCACTAGGCTATAACATGGAAGTCTGTGAGTTCTAGTCCTACTTAGATATGAAAGCTGGTTGGATGGGGTAGTCTCCCTCCCTCCCTCCCCCTCCCCCTCCCTGTCTCTCTCCCTCTGCTTCACAGGGTTGTTTCTGTGGAGAAAATAGGAGAAGGAAAGTATGCATTGAATTATTTATTAAAAATAATAAAAGTAGGAGAAAATTAAATAAATAACTAAAATACTGTGGGTATAAACCATGCATATATACAGTTAGCATAGTTATACAAAGTTTGAACGCATTCCCAGTTGCCCAGCTAAAGTAAGTAGGCAATGATTGGAGAGCAGCAATAGAATAAGATGTTCAAAGTGGAAATTTACTTTAGTGACAATAATAATTTCAAATGACATGGGAAAAGGAATAATAAATCACTTCTGTATTTAACAAGAAAACTGCATGGTATATAAGTGATATCATTTAAAAAGTGATTGACAATATAGTACCAGGTGATGGGACCCTCAACTCAGGTAACATTCAACTTCCTCTAGCTCAACAATTATGTAATACAAGCTTAAGCATAAATGTTCCTGTGCATTTAGCTTGATATTTTGCTCATTTTTTTGGTTAAATCAGAACATTACAATGTTAGCTGTCATAACACTAGTCCTTTCTCTCCATCTCTCCTTGTTGGAATTTGCCTGCCTGCCTGCCTGCCTGCCTGCCTGCCTGCCTGCCTATCTATCTGACATTATTTCTTTGCATATGTCTAATTAATAAGGGATAATGTTTTCTCTCCCCCTTTCAAAAGGGAAAAATGTTTTGCCTCATCAGAATCAGACAGTAGAGGCTGCTTAATTTATTAATTCAGATATCTGCCTATTTGTCATTGATGCTTCTAAGTCAGCATGAGTTGGCAGAGAGATTTTTAAACTTCTCTTGGGTCATTATATATTACCAATACAGTAAGAAAATTACAGCTATTCATTAATTGTAAAGATACAATTTTGGTTGTCCCTTGTATTCTCGTTAATTCAGAGTATCAATAAGAGTTTTTTCTCTCTACAGCCTACTTACACAAGAAAGGAATGGATAATCAAAGTTTTGTTACTGATTTCCAACTCTTAGGATACTCCGATGTTCCTGCGCTTCGCATGTTAACATTTGGAGGATTTTTGCTTATCTATCTGGCTGCATTGATTGGAAACCTTCTTATGATAACTGTTGTAACCCTCAACCCTCATCTTCAAACACCAATGTATTTTTTCCTAGTTAATTTAAATATTGTTGATCTAAGCTTCATTTCAGTCACTGTTCCAAAAGCTATGGCTAATTCAGTGATGAATACCAGGAGGATATCATATTATGAATGCATGGCACAAGTCTTCTTCTTTTTTTGGGCAGGAGCATCAGAATTCTTGCTCCTGACCTTGATGGCTTATGATCGATTTGTTGCTATATGTAATCCACTGAATTATGTGAAAGAAATGAACCGGGAGGCTTGTTTGAAAATGGCCATCAGTGTATGGATCTTTGGATTTTTTGATGCATCACTAAACACAGCTTGCACTTTTACTATCACATTCTGTTCCAACAAAATCAACCAATTCTTTTGTGAAATCCCACAGCTGCTGAAGCTTTCATGTTCCAGTTCCTCCTATCTTATTGAACTTGGACCCCTTGTATTTACTGTGTTGATATGTGTAAGTTGCTTTAGTTTCACAGTTACCTCTTATGTGTACATCTTTAAAGCTGTTTTTATTATTCCTTCTGTGGAAGGAAAGAAAAAAGCCTTTTCAACTTGTCTGCCCCACTTGGCTGTGCTCTGCTTATTCTACTTTACTGGAGTCTATGCTTGTTTGGGGACAATGTTCAGAACCTCATCAGGTTTGGATCTGCTACTCGCAGTGTTGTACTCAATGGTCCCTCCTTTCATGAATCCCATCATTTACAGTATGAGAAACAAAGAGATCACAACAGCACTTTGGAAGCTTCCACATAAAACAAGAAATATGATTTCAGTTTAGATATTTGGTTCCATCTTTTAAAATACAAATCTAAATAAAGGAAATTGATTAAACTCCAATGATCTCAACAGAAGATGTCACTTGTTACTAGCAAATTGTAAAGATTTCAATAGAGCACTGGGAGCAAACAACATATAATACCACCAAAACAATTACTTTAACAATAAAAAGAAGGCTTAAGAAAAACATTTTTTTAATTCTTATACCCCCAAAACTATCCAGACTTGCACCTTGAGGTAAAATTGCTTTTTTTTTCAGTTGAAGAATGTGGTGGGATGAAAGGCATTCGATTGAGTGACAGTTCAGGAAAAGCACCCTATTAAAGCAGCATGGTCTCCTCACTTCTAAAAGCAAAGTATTGGATTGGCCCAACATTGTAGCCTCTAGAACTGTTCAGTTGTACAAAGATAATAATAATAATAATAATAATAATAATAATAATAATAATAATAATAATAATAATAATAATTTTATTGCTGTGAGAGGGCAATAGAGCCCGGTGGCTCAGACCATGGACCAGAATTTTGTCACCCTATGTCTTTAACATCTGGCGGTCCCCTGACCTTGGACTATTCCCTCCCAAGGGACTTGATGTACTCAGTATCTGAATTGCTTGCCCTGCGAGATTCCCCCTTCTCGCAGGTTTGGCCCTCTACTTTACCAAGGGCCTATCTCGATGACGGACTTTGGAGTCCAGAGAGATGGTACGACGCAAAGAAGGGTGTGTGGGGCTTTTTGGTGAAGTGTTTCAATAAGATTTTAAGGGATCCTGGGAGGGGGGTTTGTAATAATTTTTTAATGGGAATTGGGAAGACGACCGAAGGGGATAGGGGGGGACATCCTCCAAGGTCAGAGCCTATCCCGGCATGGGGTAACATTTTGCGGGGTGCAGAATGAGGGATTGGAGGGGGGACGGAGGATCATACCTATGAGGGTTGTACTATCAGCACGGTAGTTGGGAGGGGCAGACATGGCGGGAGCAGGAGACTACATCATGTGTTGGGGGGGTGCACTTGCTACCTGAGAGCGATTGCCCGCCCCAGTCCCCAAAGCTCCACTCAGATACTAGGTGGCACAGACACTCAGGATCTGGGCCTTCGGCTGATGCTGTGCAACGCCAGGTCCGTGGTAAATAAGGCCCCCCTCATCCATGATCTTATACAGGAGGGGGGAGCGGACCTGGCGGGTATTACGGAGACCTGGTTGGGCCCAGAGGGAGGGGTCACTCTGGTTGAGATGTGCCCACCAGGCTTCAGAGCATTCCATCAGCCAAGGGCCCAGGGGAGGGGTGGGAGGGTGGCGGTTATTATTAACAAAGATCTGGGTCCGAGGGAGACCACTGTGCCACAGATTGCCGGATGTGAGTCCCTCTTTGTGAGATGGGGTCATGGGGTTCAGTTGGGCTTGCTGCTTACGTACCTGGCTCCCTGCCGCGTGGCAACAGCCCTGCCGAACTACTCGACGTGATAGCCACGGTGGCAGTGGATACACCCAGGCTTATGGTCATGGGTGATTTCAACTTGCCATCCATTGGTGGAAGGTCTGAGGTGGCGTTGACCCAATTAGTTCATGGCTCCACTCACGGGGGGGGGCACACTCTGGACATGTTTTTTGTCTCTGGCCAGTGGTTGAGTGATCTGGTTATAGGGGATATAGACATAGAACCCTTGTCATGGTCTGATCACTTGCTCCTTCGCCTAGATCTCCCAACTGCTATACCGCAGGGAGGTGGAACCAACTAGATGGTTCTGCCCCAGGTGCCTGGTGGATCCTGATAGGTTCCAGATGGAGCTTGGGCCATTTCCTGAGGATCTGGCACACGACTCGGCCGAGGACCTGGTAGCTGCCTGGAATTGGGCAGCTGGTGGAGCCTTGGATCGAGTTGTGCCTTTGCGGCCTCTGACCCGGTGTGGATCTTGTGTGGCTCCCTGGTTTACCAAGGAGCTGAGAGGGATGAACCGCTGGAAAAGATGCCTGGAGAGTGGTTGGAGGGCCAGTCTTGCTGAATCTGATCGAACACTGGTAAGGTTGCATATTAAGACCTACCTAGTGGTGATAAAAGTGGCAGAGTTTAATTACTTTTCCGCTTCTATTGCATCATCAGAGAATTGTCCAGCCACCCTATTCAGGGTGACCCACTCCCTGCTCCATCTGGGAGTGTGGGAGGATCCCTTGGAAGGCAGGGTGGAGGATTTCGGACAATACCTGTATCACAAAATCGCCCAGATTCGGGGGGATTTGGACTCTGACTAGATAGATCTGGGCAGGGTGATAAGGAATAGTCTTGAGAATGTTACCTGGGAAGAGTTTGACTCTGTGACTCCTGATGATGTGGACAGGATTTTGGGGAGACTTAGTGCGGCCACATGTTTACTGGATCCATGTCGCTCCTGGTTGGTACTGGCCTCCCGGGAGGTTACACAAGTCTGGCTCCAGGGTATCATCAATGCTTCTTTGAGTGAGGGTCACTTCCCCGCCGCCTTGAAAGAGGCGGTGGTGAGGCTTCTCCTCAAGAAGCCTTCCCTGGACCCGGCAGTATTAGCTAACTATCGTCCTGTCTCCAACCTCCGCTTTATTGCGAAGGTTGTTGAAAGTGTGGTTGTGCGACAGTTTCCACAATTCCTGGAGGAAACATCTTATCTGGATCCGTTCCAGTCGGGTTTCAGGTCTGGGCACAGCACGGAGATGGCATTGGTCATGTTGGTTGATGATCTCTGGAGGACTCGGGACAGGGGATGTTTCTCTGTCCTAGCCCTATTAGATCTCTCAGCGGCTTTTGATACCATCGACCATGGTATCATGCTGCACTGGCTGGAAGAGTTGGGGATGGGGGGTACCGTATTACGGTGGTTGTCCTCCTTTCTCTCTGACCGGTCGCAGTTTGTGTTGACAGGGGGGCAGATGTCGACCTCGAGGCCTCTCGTCTGCAGAGTGCCACAGGGGTCGGTCCTCGCGCCCCTTTTGTTCAACATTTATGTGAAGCCACTGGGTGAGATCATCCGTGGCTTTGGGGTGAGATACCACTAGTACGCTGATGACACCCAGCTGTACATCTCCACCCCAGGCTACCCCAACAATGCCCTTGAAGTGATGTCCCAGTGCCTGGAAGCCGTGTGGATCTGAATGGGGAGGAACAAGCTCAAGCTCAACCCTTCCAAGACGGAGTGGCTGTGGCTCCCGGCATCCCGATATAGTCAGTTGACTCCATCACTGACTATTGGGGGTGAGTCTTTGGCCCCTGTGGAAAGGGCTCGCAATCTGGGAGTCCTCCTGGATAGGCAGCTGTCCTTGGAGGAACATCCGACAGCTGTTACCAGGGGGACCTTTTGTCAGGTTCGCCTGATTTGCCAGTTGCGGCCGTTTCTTGGTCGGGATTCCCTGTGCACAGTCACTCATGCCCTTGGCACCTCTCACGTAGACTACTGTAATGCTCTCTACATGGGGCTCCCCTTGAAAAGCACCCGGAGGCTCCAACTGGTCCAGAATGCAGCCGCATGGGTAGTGACGAGAGCAGCATGGCGCTCCCACATAACACCGCTCCTGTGTGAGCTGCACTGGCTTTTAGTGGTCTTCTGGGTGCGCTTCAAGGTGTTGGTGATCACCTTTAAAGCACTCCATGGCATAGGGCCTAGCTATCTCCGAGACTGCCTGCTGCTACCGATGACCTCCCATCGACCTGTGCACTCCCACAGAGAGGGCCTCCTCAGGGTGCCATCAGCCAAACAATGTAGGCTGGTGACCCCCAGGGGAAGAGCCTTCTCTGTGGGGGCACCTACCCTCTGGAACCAGCTGCCCCCGAAGATAAGGAGAATTCATGACCTCAGTGCCTTCCGCCGTGCCCTCAAAACACATTTTTTCCAACAAGCCGGGCCAAATTTATATATATCTTAATTGCTTTTAATATTTGTATTTCATGTTTTTATTTCTGGCTGTACACCGCCCTGAGTCCTCAGGGAGAAGGGCGGTATATAAATTGGAAATAAAATAAATAATAAATCAAAATATTTCTATACCGCCCTTCTCCTGAAGGACTCAGGGCAGTGTACAGCCTATTAAAAGCACAAGACAGACATCAATTAAAATAATTTAAAATTTTTAAATAATTTTGGCTCAGTTTAAGGACCCCCAAAATTTAAAACACCCGATTTAAAATTACATTGATAGACTAGCCTGACGGAACAACAGGGTCTTAAGAGCACAGCAAAACACCTGGAGGTCGGAGATCTTACGCATTTCCGGGGGCAGTTCATTCCACAGGGCTAAAAGCTGGGTTTCCACAGGGTTAAAAGCTTGAATTAGTTGTATTTTACTTCTAAAGTTAGTATTGAACCACTTATGCCAAAAAAATAATTGATGAGCTATAGGTTGATCAATAATGAGAGATGTATGAGTCATAGAGACTTATTAATACATTGATTTAATTTCTCTTTTTTTCCCATTCTCCATTAATTTTTCTAACTTCAACTACATATGTACATGGTACAACATAAAGGAACACCCATAAATTAAGTCAATGCCAGACTTGATTCAGAGATTGTCGGAATTAATTCAGATGGTGCTTCCAGGGCTATCCAGCAGAAACTGATATTTAATACCAGAATAAATATATAATTCTAAAAAAGCAGATAACATATACTTCAGAAAAAGAAATTGAGATTAATTGAGGAACAAGATTATAAAAAACATGTCAATGGAAAAAGCAGTGACAAAAAAAATAAACAACTCTTCAGGAAATGGTATTCAATAGGGAAACAACATTAAAACATGCTTTAACAAATAGAAATGAATAAGGTTTTGTTTGTTTGTTTGAAGGAGAGGGCTAATGATATCTCATCATATGCACACTGTAATTTATAGGGATAAGATGTCAAACATATGCTCTGTATAAGACATGTTGCCAAGGAAAGGAAGGGAGGAGCTCATAAGGGTTTGGAGAATCAGGAGAAAAAGAAAGTACATATTCCTCATCATTAGGGGCAAGAATTTTGAGGGGGAAAAGAATAATGATAATTCATCTGCATAAAAGTTAAACATGAAAAGAAGCACAATCAGGAGCATCTTGATTGTAGGGTTACATTAAATAGAATCTAGCAAAAATGAAAGTATTTGTCCCATCCTCTTCTACAGTTTCTGGAAAACTAGACAAGATACCTTCTGAAAAGTTTCCCATCCAGCTTTGTGGTCCAAGCCAGGGGTGAAATTCAGCAGGTTCTGACAGGTTCTGGAGAACCGGTAGCGGACATTTTGAGTAGTTCGGAGAACTGGCAAATGCCCCCTTTGGCTGGCCCCAGAGTGGGGTGGGAATGGATATTTTGCAATATCCTTGCCCCAGGAGTGGGAAGAGAATGGGGATTTTGCAGTATTCTTCCCCTGCCACACCTACCAAACCATGCCCACCAAGCCACACCACGCCCACCAAGTCACACCCACAGAACCAGTAATAAAAAAAATTGGATTTTACCACTGGTCCAAGCTGTGGTTTTTGTGGTATCTGACTATTACCCAGGCTGTGTTACATCCTCCTGTCTCCAATTCCCATATCCAATCACAAGGTTAGAAGGTGGACACAAATATACTGCTCCTTGATTGATCCAGAGCCAGTTAATTAAGTGTTCTTCGGGACTCTGGAACCTAACTCAGCAGGATACCAGGAAGACTGTGCAACTAAGACTGTGGAAGAAATTAAGTAAAGGGACATAGTTAAAAGCCTTGAGTGGAACTGCAAATCCAATTTTGTGAAGGATATTAACACTGCCCATCCTATGTCTGGCACATTGTTCAGATTCTTTCTCTATTTGTTCAGTTTCCTACTCTATTTCTCTTTCTTTGCTCCAAGATCCCTTCCAGCTCAATTATGATTTGTTGATTGATTGATTGATTGATTGATGAAGAGAGCTAATCTTTCATTTAATTTTGAGCTGTGATGTAGAAGGAGTTTTGCAGCCCAGCTTCGTTGTCAGAATGTGTTTCATTATAATTCCCACCATCTTTGTCAATTGCAACTATTGAGCAGGACATGCTTTATGGAATGATAAATATTATATTCCCAACCTAATTTGAGAGTAGCTGGTTGGGGAAGATGAGCTTGACTTAGTATGCAAGAGAACAACAACTGCTAGGATAACAAAGCAAAACTGGATTCTCCTCCATTAGTGGAAAGATCATAAAATGAATCCTCTGTGAATTCATCTGAAAGGCTGCTAGTATTACTGGGGTATCTACAGAATTAGTCTTAGCATGACTAATACAGTAGCCAAATTTTGTGTGGCTGCATTGAAAATGAAGGAAATCAACCCTGATTGTTCTTTTGAAGTCTAGACACTGGAGCCGAAACTCAAATACTTTGGCTGCCAAAAGCATTCACTAGAAAAGACTCTGATGTTGAAAAGATTGAAGGCAAAAGGAGAAACAGTTGGCAGAGGATGAGATGGTTAGTTAGTGACATCAGTGCAATGAATATGAATTTGGACAAATTTTGGGAGATAGTGGAGGACAGGGATGCTGGTATGCTCTGGTCCATGGTGTCAAAAAGAGTCAGAGACTACTTAGCAACTGCACAACAATAACAAGTGAAAATGAGGAAACTACAAGTATAGATATAACATATTTGTCAATTGGAGATGGATCACTAATATTATTTATTTTATTTTACTTTAATTATTTTAGTTGACATTTGATCACAATTGGTTTGATCTTGCTCCTATTATTTTTATTATATAGAAAGTAAATATGTGCATTTACTTTTTTTCCATTGAGTTCAGATAAGTGCATACTATACATTATTCTCCAACTCCCACATATACCTATTTATATCTGAAATAGTATAAGGTCTCCTGATTGAACAGAGAGTTGGACTAGAAGACCTCCAAGATTCTCTTCCAGATCTATTCTGATTGATTGATTGAGTACTCCCTATTTCAGTAGCACAACCAACTTGCCAATAGATTATATTAAAATTTATAAATTCACTTTACCGCTGAGCATTGTACCTGAGGGAGGGAGTTGGAATTAAGTTCACAGTTCAACCATCTACCTAAAGTCCTTTAGATAAATTGAACTACATCAGGGATGAGTCATAAAGTGCCCTCCAGGGATACTGATACAGAACTGACATAAACTCTATTCCTGTAATTCTTTAAACATCTACAGTACCTTCCTTACCTGCAAAATGTATAACATGCAAAAAATTTCTGCTTCTGCATTACACTATGCATCTTTTTATGGATTCCCTTACAGAAGGGAAAACAGATTTCATTATCTTAAGATAGAATTCTTGTTGTAGCTGATGTGCTCTGTAAACTTTTCATGTGATTTTTTTCTCAATCATCTTACATAGCCAAATGTTACGAACCAGGTACCCAATAGCCAAACTTGGTTTCCCGGTTTGTCTGCAGTTTATTTAGATGATTTGGCAGACAAAACAAACCTTTAAATCTTTTTTGATATTTTATTTTTCTTGCCCTCTGGACATTACAGCTTTTATGTACATCTGTTTCTATTTCATTTCATTTCATTTTATTTTATGTGCATATGTGTATGTATATAATCAACATGGTTCAATTCTCCAAGGAAGAAACTTCAAATATCTCAATCTAAAGGATATGACTTCTTCCACTTCTCGTACATTTCCACTAACAATTAAATCCAATTGAGGTCAGTCAGTTTGTTCTCAGCTAAACGAGGATTAAATAGCAGTCAAACTCCATAGTACTGCTTTCCTGCTTTCAGTCTCTTCCACATCATACTTCTTTTTCTATTTTATTATTGTCAATTGATCCTCTTCTCTGAAATGGATTTTTGAGAAGAAACCAATCCACTGAAACAATATACAAGTTATCCTTTTTCCTAAATAATGTCCAATGAAAGCATGGTAACATATTTTGTATTTGTTGGTTTCTTTGATGTTCCAGAGTGGCAGAATTTCTATGCTTTGGTATTTTTTCTAATTTATATTGCATGTGTGATGGGGAATCTACTTATCATCATTATAGTAATTCTAAATATTCATCTTCATATCCCAATGTACTTTTTTGTCCTAAATCTATCAATTGTTGACTTAGGATATATCACAGTCACCATCCCCAAAGTCATAGCCAATTTTTTAATGAGAACAAATATAATCCTCTATTCTCATTGTGCTGCCCAAGTGTTCTCCTTTGTTCTCTTTGCAGCATCTGAATTCTTTCTACTGACAGTTATGGCCTATGATCGTTATGTTGCTATTTGCTATCCACTTCAATATGAAACTTTAATGGACAGACATAGATGTATCCAAATGGCAAGCTGTGCCTGGATGGGTGGCATTCTAACAGCAACATTGCACACTGGTGCCACATTTGCAAGCACTTTTTGCTTCAGTGTGATCAACCAGTTCTTTTGTGAAATCCCACAAATTCTCAGGCTCTCCTGCTCTGATATGTATCTCATTGAAATTGGGGCTATTGTTCTCACTGCCAGTTTCTATTTTGTCTGTTTTGTTTTCATTGTTAATTCTTATGGACAGATCTTCAAAGCAGTAGTAAGAATTTCCTCTGTACAAGCTAGGCAGAAGGCCTTCTCTACCTGTTTGCCTCACCTCATTGTGGTTTCCATGTTCTACTTTTTTGGCATCTTTGCTTATTTACCGCCAATCAAAAGGACTCCATCCCAATTGGATTTAGTGGCTGCTATAGCCTACTGTGTGGTGCCACCATGCATGAATCCAGTGATATATAGCATGAGGAATGAAGATATCAAGCAAGGACTGTGGAAACTCATTGCCTGGAAATTTTTCAGGGGAAAAACACCCCATGATTTAAGCCTTACGCCTTCAAATGTATAAAAGTAATGTTTGTGTAGAAATACTCTTGGTAATAGGAAAATATTTTTCACATCGAACCGTTTACAATGAAAGTCATTTTTGATCAACAATATATGAATAATATGCATTGAAGGACAGATAGCATCTGCATGGTTATGTATATATTTATATTTGTATATATTTAAAGGCTAAAAGAAACATATTGTTTCAGTAGAACAGTAATCCATTTAAGGAATAAAATGTGTTAGATGAAAATCTGCAAGGAGTACAGTTCTGTACTTAGAACTGTATCAATGCAAATCTATAAGTAAGTGTTCTAATATAATGAGAACTGTATAACTTTATATGATTCTACAACAAATGTATTTCTTTGATGATCTTGTTTACATGTAGTCTTATGTGATATTTATAAAAAACTGAATTAATTTTCACTGTTTCTCTAAATGATTAATTTAAAATATTATGGCTATTAAGGAGTTGTGTTTCATAAATAACTAAAGAAAAAAAGACACTTAAAATGTTGTCTTTTAAATATGAGAAAAGAGGAAATGTGAGTCTCAACTAAATACAAATGCATGGAAAAGCACGTACATACATTTGAGAGGGTGATAAAGGAAAGAAAATAATTAATGGACTGCATTAAATGTATTAGGTTTCAAGCCATTTGAATTATAATAATTATAATGCCCTCCAGTGAACATAGGAAGGACAATCCGATTTTATGGAATCTTTCCAAAAAAGGTGCAGTAAGTTCCAATTCCTAATTCAAATTAATTGTGAAACTTAAACGAACAAACAATATTATTATTATTCTCTTTTATTCATTAAAAATGAAAGTCCATCAACTGGACATTTAAAAACTAGTGTTTGATATGGGTTGCTGCCAGCAACCAAGTACCTTCTTAAAATAAATGATGTTCCGAGTAGCACAGTTTTTTGCAGTTCTGCTGATGTTATTGCAGGAAGCTGCAATTTCTTGAAGTGTTTTGTGAAATTCTTGGACATGGTACCAAGTGCCCCGATGACAATGGGTATCACTGTGACACATTTCATCCATAGCCATGTAGTTTCTATGGTGATGATGATGATGATGATGATGATTATCTTTATTCATTATATATGAAACTCAGTCAACTGAACATTCAAAAATGCATCACAAATATTGACTGGTGCTAATGGTTGATACAGATTGCTGCCAGCATCCTAGGTATCAACCAACTTTTTACTTTTTAAAGATGTATGATATTCCAAGTAGCACATTTTTTTTGCAGTTCTGCTGATTTCCAGGCATCCAGGAAGCTGCAATTTGCTGATGTATCTTATAAGATTCATGGACATGGTACCAAGTGCCCCGATGACAATGGGTATCACTGTTAAATGTTTCATCCATAGCCGTGTAGTTTTGATGGCCGGATTGCAATATTTCATGATTTTTTCCAGTTCTTTTTCTTTGACTCTGGCATCTCCTGGTACCGCGATGTCAATAAATTGTACGTTTCGGTTTTCAACAACTGTAATATTTGGCGTGTTGTGTTCCAAGTGACGATCTGTCTGTATTCGAAAGTTCCACAAGATCTTCACCTTCTCATTTTCTATAACTTTTTCCACTTTATGTTCCCATGACTTTTTGGATACAGGAAAGTTGTATTTTTTACATAATGACAGTAGACTAATTTAGCAACTCGGTCATGGCTAGCTTTGTTGTTGTTGTTGTTGTTGTTGTTGTTGTTGTTATTGGTTAATCTTTAGTGAGATTCACAGCCTTTGAGGCTGATTAATAGCTCAGCAGCTCGAGTCCTAACCGAGGACCTAGGAACTGTTAAGGTATCGTTGGAGGATGTAAGCTGTTCTGAGTAAGGTGGTTTTTTGTAGAGTCAAAATGTTCAAGTTCGGTAAATTTAGAATTTCTAAATAGCGGGGTAGCCCTTTAGGTATTGCCCCAAGTGCTCCAATTACAATCGGGACAACACATGATTTCTTTTTCCACAGTCGTTCAACTTCAAATTGCAAGTCCCGGTACTTTATGGTTTTTTCTTGCTGCTTATCTTCAATCCGTGCATCACCAGGTATTGCAATAGCAACGAACCATACCTTTTTCTTTTCAACTATTGTTATGTCAGGTGTGTTGTGGATCAAGTGCCTGCCAGTCTGAATCCTGAAGTCCCACAAGATCTTGAGTTTCTCATTTTCTAAAAATCTAAACCTGATGTTCCCAGTGGTTTTTGCTGTACTCAAATCCAAACTTCTGTCACAATTTCCAGTGAATGATCTTAGCAACGTGGTCATGGCGTTGTAGGTAGTTAGTTTGTGAAATTTTGCTGCACCCACTGATCAGGTGGTCGACTGTCTCATCTTTTTCATTACAGAGGCAGCATTTGCTGTTGGTGGTAACATGTTGAATTTTTGCCTTCATGCAGTTTGTGGCTAGGGCTTGTTCTTGAGCTGCCAAAATAAAGCTTTCTGTTTCTTTTTTCAGTACTCCTGATCTTAACCAGTTCCAAGTTAGTTTCTGGTCAGCTTTGCCTTCAATACTTTTCAAGTATTGGCCATGCAGAGTTTTGCTTTTCCAATTTTCAGCTCGTTGTTCAATTACTTCTTTCTTATATTCTGCTTTTGTTTTAGTTGTCTTTAAAAGGCCTTCTTTATTTACTTCCTTAATCATTGGTTCTTCACTTTTCTGGATGTAATCATTCAAGCTGCGTTTTTCTTCTTCCACAGTCTGCTTTACTTGTAGGAGTCCTTGACCACCCTCTGCTCTTGGTAAATATAATTGGTCAACATCACTTTTAGGGTACAAGGCATGATTCATTGTCATAAGCTTCCTTTTTTTTCTGTCCAAATTGTCTAACTCCATCTGGGTCTAGCCAATTATTCCTGCACAGTATCAAATCACAGGTATAGCCGAAGTATTTATGACTTTTATGATGTTTCCTCCATTCAGTTTGGACATTAATATCTTATGAATTCTCTGAATGTACTTGGCTGAAGTTAATTCCTTGACTTTATTATGCATTAAGTCAGAGGCCTCTAAAATCCCCAAGTACTTGTAGCCTTCTTCTGATTTTACTGCTTTTATCATTTCTTCATTCTCTAGTTCTATTCCATTCTCTTCTATGATCTTGCCTGCTTTGGTTGCTATTGTTGCACATTTGTCAATTCCAAACTGCATACCAATGTCTTGGTTGAATTCTTTTGTGTTTTCAATTAATGAATTCAGTTCAGCTTTTGTTTTACCAAACAGCTTCAAATCATCCATGTACATCAAGTGCGAGATTTTCAGTCTTTTCTTTGCAAGTTCGTATCCACAGTTCATCTTCTTCAAAATGATTGTCAGTGGTAGCATTGAGAGTATAAAAAGTAGGGATGAAAGGGAATCGCCCTGGAAAATGCCCCGTTTAATTTCAACTTCACCCAGTTCTTCTTCATTAGCCATAAGTTTTGTTTTCCAGAGGTTCATTGAAGATTTCATGAATTTTTATATGTTGCTGCTGATGCCAAAGATTTCCAGGCATTTCTTGATCCAGCTATGGGGAACTGAATCAAACACTTTCTTATAGTCTATCCAAGCCATGAACAGGTTGGTTCGTCTTTTCGTTGAGTTCTTTAGGATTAGCTTGTCAATCAGCAATTGATCCTTTGTTCCTCCTGAGTTTTTACAGCATACTTTATGTTTTACAGGAAACAAATTATTTTTTTTCAAGTATCCATAGATTTGGTTTGCAATTATTATTAGATTATTAGATATGGATTATTATTATTATTATTATTATTATTATTATTATTATTATTATCATGCGTACTAGTACCTATATCTCTTCCCACAGATGGCTATATCCATGTTGCTTGTATCTTTACAACTTATATTGTTTTTATTGTTCCTAGTATGATTTGATTGCTTATTAGTATCCTATGACTATCACTAAGTGTTGTATCTTATGATTCTTGACAAATATATTTTATTTTTTCTTTATGTACACTGAGAGCATATGCGCCAAAGACAAATTCCTTTTGCGTCCAATCACACTTGGCCAATAAAGAATTCTATTCTGTTCTGTTCTGTTCTGTTCTGTTCTGTTCTGTTCTGTTCTGTTCTGTTCTGTTCTGTTCTATTCTATTCTATTCTATTCTATTCTATTCTATTCTATTCTATTCTATTCCAATGGTTGGAACAAATGCATGTTATGAGACTCAAAATATTGTTAGAACTTCTCTATCTATTAGAAATGGGCCTGGATTTAGAATTCAGACTGTTTGAACAACTTCATCAAGTCTGTCTTATTAACTCTTCCCTCAATTTTCATTTCAAGGTCTCATGGATAATAATGTAAAGATTAACCCTAATCTAACCATAATAAGATAACCCACTGACTGAGAAGAATAACCAACAGAATTTCAAAAAGAAGTTAAGGTACCCAGAAATTAGGAGGCTGTTTCTAGTTCCACTTTAGGCATAAAACCTGGCTGGGTGACTTTGAGTCAATCATTGTCTCTCAGTCCACAATGTCAGGCTCATGCGACAGCCAGTTAATCAATTTCTGTCACCACCAGTGGATCAACAGTTAGTCGAGCCCAAAAATGTAGATCCTGCACTTTCAGGAAAACATTAGGAAAAACCAAAACAAAAGAGTTTCAACTAATTAAGTATTAAATAAGTAAACAAACTTTTAAATGATAATAAATAGATAATGTTCTTAATTACAAATATTATTTTAATATACTTTAATACAATTGATTGCTAACAGTGGGGCCCAGTTCTTATTAAACTACAGCTTTCAACATTTTTCATCATTTTTAGATCATTTTCCTTCATGTGTATCCGTGTTTGAATGCACACCAATCACACACATGTTTGAGCATGCAGATATCTTTATACTGGCATTTCAATAAATGTAAAAATATTTTTAAAAACTTTTTTTTATATATTTGATTTATATGCCGCCCTTCTCCGAAGACTCAGGGCGGCTTACAATGCGTTAAGCAATAGCCTTCATACTTTTGTATATATTTATACAAAGTCATCTTATTGCCCCCACAATCTGGGTCCTCATTTTACCTACCTTTGAAAGGATGGAAGGCTGAGTCAACCTTGAGCCTGGTGAGATTTGAACTTGCAGTAATTGCAGGCAGCTGATGTTAATAACAGTGCTTTAGTCTGCTGTGCCACCAGGCTTTTTTCCTACTTTCCCCCTTTTTAAAAGCAACTTTGCAAAATTCTAAGGAACAAAAATTATTGTTTATCTCCTGAACTTTTTCTCCATTATATTTACAATTCAAGAATTTTTCATGAAATACCAAAAGCAATATAAAGGCTGCAGAGGCATCCTGCTCTACTGATGTGTGAATTAGAACTACTATAATAGTTTGAAGATTCTAAATTGTGAAGAAAGTCTATATTAGACCACTAGGCTCCATGTTTAAAACTATGAAGGGCAATAACATTTAAAAATAAAAGCAACAATCCACAGGGTGACATGTTTAATCATGCCATAACTTTTAACCACATGAGGAGTGTAAATAGGACTATAACTTTTCACAGATCCTATCTGTATGTATATCTGCATGGGTTTGTGTATTTGTTTCTATATTTCTATACAGGTAGTTCTCACTTAACAACCACTCATTCAGTGATTGTTTGAAGCTACAATGATGCTGAATTAATGGTAGTTACAACTGGTTCCCAGACTTATAACTCATATGATCATGTCTTGAGTACTTAGCTACCACGCTGCATTCCTGATTGTCATAGCTTTCTTCAGGCATATAATTGTCATTTTTGACTTTTGTTGCCACTTCCTACAAGCAAAGTCAATGGGAAAACCAGCAGGAAAGTAAAAATAGCAATCATGTGAAGTCCTTGCTTAATGTCCTGTGTGGTCCTTGCTTAAGGACTGCAACTGAAAGTGTTGCAAATGTTGTTTAAAGCAGCATGATCATGTGACATCACACTCAACTACGATGCTACTTAACAATGGAGGTCCTGAGCCCAATTAGGGATGCTAAGTAAGGATTAACTGTATCTGTTTCATCTATGTGCATGTGCATGTACATGTGCATGTGTATGTAGATGTGTATATCTATACCATGTCTCCCAAAAATAAGACCCAGTTTTATATTTTGAGGGCTCTAAAATAAGCATTAGGGCTTATTTTGGAGAAAACATGTTATCAGGGTAATAAGCCCATCTGGGTGCCCCACCCCCTGGCTTACGCATAAAAAGTGGCAAGCATGTGGATGCCAATGGTGTCTGGCAGCAGATACAGCCCACAGGCCCTTTGGTCAGTGCACCCTGGGCCTGCGCAGCCCACACAGTGCAGGTGAGTTGATTACCTGTTCAAGCAGCAGACAGAGGCAGAGGAGCAGGGGAAGGCATGCAATCTGGACAGCTGTGTGGGCCACGGGAAAGCCAAGAATCCGTGGGCTGGAGTGGGTGGGCAGCTGTGGGAGGCTTGTCTTCATGTTGCAGCACTGGCAAAAGATGGAGGCAGAGGCACAGGGGGAAGGCAAGCAATCCAGATGCACCATGCAGGCCGTGGGAAAGCCAGGAGTTGGTAGCCCAGAATGGGGGTTGTGGCCGCAGGAGGCTCATCTTCACATAGTAGCACTGGAAGCAGACCAAGGCAGAGGCACAGGGGGGAAGGCAGGCGATCCTGATGTACCATGTGGGCCAGAGATAAGCCAAGAAACATGAAGACAAGCCTCCTGTGACCATCTGCTCACTCCATCCAACTGCCTCTCAGGTTGCCTGGGGCCTGCACAGAATATCTGTATCACCTGCCTTCTCCCCTCTGCCTCTGGCTCCATCTGTTGCCAGTGCACCATGTGAAGATGAGTCTCCTGCCACCACTGGCCTGTTCTGGCCCATCGACTTTCAGCTTTCCCACAGCCTGAATGGCGCATCTGGATTGCATGCTTCCCCCGCCTCTGCCTTTACCTGCTGCTTGGACAGGTAATCTGCTGTGGGGGCTGTGGCTGCTGTTAGATATAACTGACCCCCATGCCCTCACCACCTCCAGTGCTGGCCACACCCACTCTCCAATCATGATTATGACCTTAACTGGGGCTTATTTTTTGGGTAGGGCTTATATTAGGAGCACACTAAAAATTGGGCTAGGATTTATTTTCAGGAAACACGGTAGCTATATATAATCTATATCGATTTATTTATAGCTATCTATGTAGGTCATATCTATCTATCTATCTATCTATCTTATCTATCTATCCATCCATCCATCCATCCATCCATCCATCCATCATCCATCCATTAATCTCTCTATATATGCTGTATCTGTATCTCTCATCATCAAGAAATGACTTTGATGACACATTCTCGCTTACATACACACTCCTGATTATTTAATATTTGCCAACTATCTCCAGATTCTTCGCCAAAGTGAATACTTCCAAAATTACACAATTCTTCTATGATATTTCATTGTTAATATACAAATATTATTAGAAGTCAGATGGTATATGAAGAATCTATGTCACTGATAAAATAATTGGAATTAAATGGATATTTGTTAATGTAAATTGAAAAAAACAATACTTTGGAGCTACTCTATATTTTCTCGGTTGAAAATATTACATTCCTTTTTTTTAGATATAATTTTCATCATTATACATTTCAGCATTCTCAGATTAATTGATAGAAGAGAAAAAAAACTAATTTTGCCCCTGGGAGCACAAACAAAGAAGATAGTTACTATCATTAATATTAATTGGAAAACGTGATAATCCCAAGAATATAATTTTTTATCTCTGATTTATCTGTACAAACAAATAAGCTAAAATAGTATTATTCCATTAAGTTTGATATAATGTTATGATGAACATTAAAAAGTAAATCTCATTACATAAGAATTTAATTTTATGTTAAAGTTCAATAAACTTTAACATAAATGGATTGTCTCATTTAATGAGACTTATTTACTGAACTTTATACACCTTAATTAGAGACCAGCCAATCTTCCAAGCTTGAAGAACAACTTGGAAACAAATAATTGTCTTGAATTTTCTTCCTAAGAGATTAATTAAAACAACTTATTAATAGTAAGAAGCTTCTATTCTTCAATTTTGTATATGTGAGAGAAATGGATAAAAATTTAACATTTAAAAATGTTGCCTGTTAATTTGGTGTAAAAAAGAACTTTAACACTTCACCAAATATATAACTGCACACATGTATACACACATACATACACTTTATTATTTATTTAAAGATTGACCATGTAGAAATCTGATAGCTAGCTATCTAGTTAGGCATCAAATTTCTACACTGCCAATCTTATCTAAGTGACCCTGTGCAGTTTATAATAAAAACATATAGCAGTATTAAAAAAGCATTGGCTGAGAGATGATGGATAGAGATATAATATTTTGCAATATAGTGACTGTAATAAAAACTAATAAAAATAAGTAGAAAGTATAAATTGGGAACATAGCAGCACATATATACATACATAATAGAATTTATTATAACCACAAGTATAATAAGGTTAAGAGATGGAAGATTATGATTAGGTATATTTAAATATATTATTATGATTAACAGTGTGCAAAAAATACTGGAATTTATAGCTTTCAAGGAATATAAATTCAGGGGATTTAGAGATATAATCCCAGGACTGATTAAATCTTATTAATAATTGGTTTTATTGGTGTTTATAGAAAATTGAGATATTGGAAATATGGTGGAACATTGAGTGATATTTAAAATATTAGTGATTTAACAGGGGTCAACAAGTACATTGTATGAAGAAATGTTATTGGTGTTTAAATATATTTTTGGAAAAAGTGATAAAGAACCATGAAGAGAATAGTACTGTTCAAAGATAAAGAGGTGAATATAGAAGAACCCCAACAAATGGAAAAATAAGAACAAATCAGGAAAAAAGTATGTTATATATTTATACATAAAAGGACCTATCATCTTTGTGGCAGCTCTCAAATACTGGAATACTGCTATCATGCCCCCCACCCCCACTACCAGTCCTTCTTTTCTTTAGATCACTGGTTCTCAACCTGGGGGTCGTGACCCCTTTGGGGGTCGAACAACCATTTCACAGGGGTCGCCAAAGCCCTCTCTCACCCCCCCCACGCCTTCACTCACCCTCACCCTCTGTCTCTGTTGGATCGCCGGTGGCCGGTCGCTTACCCCGCCCACTTCCAATCTATTGCTGCCTCCCGAGTCCCAGCTGATGGCTAAAGGGGAAAAAACTGTTTAAATTCTTGCTGTGGGGCTTCAAAGGGCCATCCTACAGCTGATCAGTGTTAAGAGAAAACAAATGAGTAGACCCGTGCCTGCAAAAATAGAAAAAACAGCCCCTTTCAGTTCAAGCATAGGTTAATTACCATAACCTGATTTGCTCTCAGCTGTTTTGCTAGCTGCAAAGAGGTGCAGATTCCCCCCCCCCCAAGCCATGCTGAAAACCGAAACTGAAACTGAACTAAAGCAGGGTCTTTGCTGCAAGGTGACAAAATGAGGCAGAGAGAGATTTCTTTTTCTTTTTCTTTTTCTTTTTCCTCACCAAAAAAGGTAGGTGGAAAACTGCGAACAATGGGAAATTTAGGGAATTGTAATAATTGAGATACTATTAATTGTATATTGCGTTGAAAGCAGAAATGGTTAAGTTGTGGTTTGGAGGAATATATGGGGGAAATTATTTGGTTTATTATTTTTGGTAAATATAATTAATTGATTTGTAAGAAATTGGATTGCATGGAAATAATTGGAATATTCATGTTCATATTGATTAATATACAAAAAAGATAGTTATATAACTAATTGATTTATATTAAAATGTTGAATTTGTATTAAATAACTGTATTACATAATTACATAATTAACCAATGTGAGGATGGATATAAAACTAGATGACAATGGAAAGGGGTATAATATAGAATAGAAGGGAAAAATTGAATTTGATTAAGATTAGAGATGAGGATGAAGGGTAATATTGGTTTTTTTAAAAATACATGAGGAATAAATATGGCAAAAAGGAAATATAGAAATTGTAAATTTAATTGAAATGACTAAACACTGTTTAAATTTGTGAACCGGCCAAATACTCTGTTCAAAGAAAATACATTGTATGTTTGTATGTGTGTTTGTAATTATTGCTATTTATTCATATTTGTTCTCTTTTATTCTTTAAAGTTTAACAATTCGTTCTTTATCTTGATATCTTTATATTTGTTTGGGGTTGGTTTTCTTCCCTTTCATCTTTTTTATTGTACAGCAATCTTTCTCCTCAAACCTACCACCTCTCTCTTTGAGAAAGGGGGGAGAAAGAGAATGAGAGAGAGAGGGGGAGAGAGAAATGGTGATAAGATAGGGCAAAAACATAAAATGTGAGGACAGTCGTAAGTTCAAGGACTGGTCACAAGTGCGAGGACCAGTCAAAAATTACTTTTTCAGCCCTCTGAGTAGTCCATATGCAGAAAAGGACTACCCAGAGGGCTGAAAAAAGTGATTTCTGACAGATCCTCACACTTTTGACCGGTCTTCACACTTATGACTGGTCATCATTTATGCCCATTGTAGCATTCTTAACAACCATGTCACTCATTTCACAACTGCTTCTCTTCACCATGGTGACAAGATAGGGCAAAAACGTAAAATGTTTGGATAGTCATAAGTTCGAGGACTGGTCACAAGTGCGAGGACCAGTCAAAAATTACTTTTTCAGCCCTCTAAGTAATCCATATGCACAAAAGGACTACCCAGAGGGCTGAAAAAAGTGATTTCTGACAGGTCCTCGCACTTTTGACCAGTCTTTTTTTATTTTGAAATTTACCAATAGCTATTTCCCACCTTATACTCGAGTCAATAAGTTTTCCCAGTTTTTTGTGGTAAAATTGGAGGCCTCGGCTTATATTCGGGTTGGCTTAAGTATATACGGTATTCCATTCCTTTACTACATTTTAGCAAAAATGAGCCTATAGCACTCCAGTTTAGTTTTACTAATGACCTTGTGACTGGAGTATAGAAAGGGTTTTTTATCCAGAAATACACTTGATGTTTGATATTTTCTTGTACATTTTTCTTATATTTAGCACTTTGGACAAGGCAATTTTGATGTCTCTATTTCTCATACTATAGATGATAGGATTCAAAAAGGGTGGGACAATGCAATATAACAAAGTTGAAATAAACTCCAATGAAATGGAGGAAGGCTTCAAATGAGCAAAGAACCCCGAGAATAAGAATATGGAAACCACAATAACATGGGGTAAGCAAGTAGAAACTGCTTTTTTCCTTCCTTCCAATGAGTGAATTTTTAGCACAGCAGTGAAAATGAATATATAAGTATAAAGAAAAAATAAAAAACAAACAAAGGCTAAAGCAGACATGACCATAAGTACTTTGATTTCATTTTTGTTTTGTACCTGGCTACAGAAATATAAACACATACCATATATACTCATGTATAAGCCGAGTTTTTCAGGCCGTTTTTCAGCCTGAAAAATGCCCCCTCGGCTTATACGCAGGTCCCGGAAAAAATGACTTTTTCCCTGCAACCGTTTTGGCTCCCGTGGTTGCAGGGATGCTTGCTAAAGCCAAAATGGTGTGTGTGTGTGTGGGTGTGTGGTGCCCCTCCCCCGCGCCCCTTTTTGGCTTTAGGGGTTGCAGGGAGGCAGCTTCTCCCGCGGCTGGCTGGCGAGGGAGGAGGGAGAGCGCTCTGCATACCCTCCTCCAGCCCATCCATGGTGGAGCTGGGCTGGGCAGGGCTGGCACTGTGCATCGCGGGGCTCCTTCCCAGCTGAGCTTCTTCTTTCGGCGGCTCACCACACCAGCACACTTCCACGCTCCAAAAAGCTGGAAGCGTCAATGTGGGATTGCTCACTCGCTTGCTTGGCGCCGGCTCGCTCTTGCAGCCCCGGGAGAAGTTTGAGCAAGCAAGCGAGCAGCAAGCCATCCCACA
>WNWU01013525.1:2919805-2968543 GCA_012654045.1 Ptyas mucosa
GGCTGTGAGAAGCTCCAAAAACTTGCAAGCACCAATGTGGGATTGCTCGCTCGCTCGCTTTTTGGAGCTTCTCCCGTGGCTGCGAGAGTGAGCCGGTGCCCAGCGAGCGAGCAATCCCACATTGATGCTTTGATGCTTCCAGCTTTTTGGAGCTTCTCCTGGCTGTGAGAAGCTCCAAAAACTTGCAAGCGCCAATGTGGGATTGCTCGCTCGCTCGCTTTTTGGAGCTTCTCCCATGGCTGGGAGAGCGAGCCTGCACCGAGCGAGCGAGTGAGTGAGCAGCCAGCTATCCCCTTCTCCTGCGGCTGCTGTTTTTTTGGGGGGAGGGAATTTACTTTCTGGACAATTATCTTCTTTACGGGTTCCCTGAACCTTCCTCAATTCCTCAATTACCGGTAGGTCAGCAGTAAACAATGCTTCCATTTCACACAATTAATGCAAAACAGTCATCATCCGCACCCTTGTTGGCTCTTTTGCCTTCTCCCGCTTCTCAGTTGAACTCTCTGGCCAAATTCCCCTTGTTCTCCCTGTTGGCTGACTCAGTCAACCCTGGCTCTTAATCAATAAGATATCCATTGAATTACTAGGACAATTTTTCTTTGTTTGTACATACGTCTTTGAACAGGCTGTCACCAAAAAGAAAAAGAAAGAAAGAAAAAAGCAATCCTCTTTATGTCCCGTTAGATAATGAAAAATGAGTAGATAAACAATAAATTTTAATGTTAATATGACCAATATATTCCAGTACATCATTGAAAGTTTATAGTATTATAAGATATTTCATATTTACATATTTATTTCATATTTACAAGCATAGATTTAGGCTACTGTATTAAAGCACTGCAAAATGCAAGGTACTATTAGAGATGCAAAATGTTTTGTACAATTCTGGACATGGCTTGCTGTCACATCTAAAGTTTGGGTCTTCTTAAAATAAAGGAACTAACATTTTATTATTTTTATTATATTTAGCTAATCTAAAATTCAGTTTCGATTATGTTACCATCATACAAGTGTAAAACATTACTGGCCCCTTAAATAGATCACAAGGATAAAATTTTGACTTTATTAATTAAATAAAACAATACTAAAGTACAGATAATATCCAGCTTCCTTCCTATCCAGGAATCCAGTTTTGAAGGATTTTAACTCTTGTGTTTTAGCTTGGTTGCTGATTGAGCTAAGGTTTTAAAAGTTGTACTTTTAAATTTATTGTTGATACCATATTGTTTTTGTTGACCCTCTTTTCCACTTACAGAGCTAGTTTACTGTTTTTCTTTGAAATAAATATTCAAAAACATTTAACCTACTGATGCCTCAATTAATGTAATTTTATTGGTATCTATTTTTATTTTGAAATTTACCAGTAGCTGCTGCATTTCCCACCCCCGGCTTATACACGAGTCACCAAGTTTTCCCAGTTTTTGGGGGTAAAATTGGGGGGTTCGGCTTATATGCGGGTCGGCTTATACACGAGTATATACGGTACATACTTTTCAGTGTATGCATGCTCAGAGTCTGTTATGACTTGTGCACCTTATAAATCCAATCAACAATCAATCAATTTCATTTTAATCCTTATTCATCTCTGTAAAAATGATTTCATGGTTTCTGTTTAAGGAATCATTACTGTCAAATTGAAAAAAGCTGGGATCCACAAGTTTATTGTAATTCAAAAACATTTTAGCTAACCTCTTTCGATAAACTCTTTTTCTTGATGGAAGAATTTTCTTCTCTTTGAAAATATCCACTTGAAATCTGGCAAGTCTCAAAACTGGAAACTCACATTTGAATCTGATTCAAAGTAATATTCACACAGGATATCTATCTGAACACAGACATGAAAATATACATATACATATACATATACACATAAACTTTTACATCAATATATCTATATTGGGAACGGACAGTAAGGAGAACCAACCGTTAAAAGTGTACAATATTTTATATGGAAATTCTGAACTTTCTGCCACTTCAGTTCTGAAATAATAAATTGGCAGGCTACTTCATGTGCATCTTGTATTACTTTCTGATGCATGAGCAGCAGAAGAGTTTAATTCTTGAATCATCACAACTCTATGGAGAATCTCTCAGTCTTCTCTCATACATCTCTCAGTCTTACTGGCCCTCCCAATACAAATGCATTCGGTTCTTTGAGTTTTATACTCACTACATACACCATTTTTATTGTGTAGGGTCATAGAAATAGTTTTTAACTCAGAGTTTATAGTCTGAACAATTTAGCCATACTACAGATTAATTTGATTTGGTAACTTTTGAGATCTCGTTACTCTAATGGAAAATTTTCATGAACTCCATAATGTCTTGATGCTTACCTGGTTCATATCTATGCTAGAGGTTGAAATGAGATTGAAATGTCCAAAATGGCAATGTAGGATAAATAGGGATTTATTTATTTACATTTACATGACACTTGCCTATTCTCATATGTAATCACATTACTTTTAATTGCAACACAATGTCAGTTGGTCAGCAGTGTAGCCAGATTTTTTTTTAAAAAAAGGAATGTATATGTCTAAATTAAGCCACCTTGAGTTGCCACATATGAGTAGGTGGCAATATAAATTTTCCAAATTAAAAAAAAAAACATAAGTAATCAAAAAGAGCAATTATACAAAACAGCAAATTCAGCTGTCTATTCCAGTGATGAATGGTCTACAGCATTCTTGATGTTGCTTAAGCATAGTCCCAAATGACGAATCATTAACATGTTAGTTCAATAGCTTCTCTCTGCCTAGCTTAGATGAAATGATAGAAATATTTCCCTATGTGAGAAATCCAACAAGCTGAATAGGAATCGACTGAGATTCTTCTCAGCTTTTTAAGGCTTCATTCACCTTGTAGATGTCAAAAGGAAAGCCATAAAATCTGCAAGATCTTGTAAATTGACATTTAGGTTCATTTGGCATGCGGAAACAGACTCAAGTTTCACTTACAATTTTATGGAGCTGATGGAGCCATAGATGCAATCACAAAATGAAATAAATACTTACAAAATGAAACAAAACAGAACAGTTTTTCCCCCTAAGAGTTGCTCTTATTTAATAATTTCGAAAGGGCAAGATTGATACTGCTGTTTCTCATACTATAAATAATGGGATTCAAAAGAGGTGGGATAAGGGAATACATCACAGTTGATGCTAAATTTGCATTACTAGAAGAAGGCTCCAGATGAGCAATGAATGCAGATAATAGAAACATGGAAACCACAATAAGATGGGGTAAGCAAGTAGAAACTGCTTTTTTCCTTCCTTCCAAGGAGCGAATTTTCAGCACAGCAGCGAAAATGGACACATAAGTATATATAATAAAGAAAAAACAAACAAATCCTAAAGCACAAACAAACACTATTAGTCTGATTTCATTTTGGTTTAAGCCTGAACAGGTGAGTTTAAGTAACTGTGGGATGTCACAGAAAAATTGATTGATGTTATTGGAACAAAAAGATGTTCCAAATGTAAAGCAAGTATGCAATGATCCATTAAGAAGGCTGCTGCCCCATACAGCAAGAATCATGTAAATGCAGGCTTGTTTGTTCATTACTGTTTGATAATGTAATGGATTGCAAATGGCAACGTAACGATCATAGGCCATGACTGTAAGGATCCAAATATCAGATCCCAGGAAAAAGACCAGAAGGAAGACTTGAGAAACACATCCAATATAAGAAATGTGTCTTGTGTTCATCAGCATATTTGCCATGGATTTAGGAACAATGACTGAAGTGGTACCAAGGTCTTGTATGGCTAAATTCAACAAAAAGAGATACATGGGAGTATGCAAATGATGGTTCAAAATTATTGCAGATATGATGAGGAGGTTCCCTGTTAGAATTGCCAAATACAATACCAGGAAAGCAAAGAAATGTAACATTTGTAATTCATGTATTTTTGAGAACTCAAAGAGCAGAAAATCAGAGACAGTTGATTGATTATCCATATTTTATAATATCCTAAGTGATGTCTCTGGAAAGAAAAGAAATACAATCATTTTGAATAAAGCCTTTTTCATGTCTGTTCATGAGTGCAATGCTAGAAATAAGAGGCCATTTGTTGGCCAATATCTTGGTAATATATTTGCCATCAGAACATCTGATGAGAGTCTTAGTCTGCAATTGAATATGTTCAGTGCTATTTCAAAATTCAAACCAGTGACAACTGTTTAGAGATAATACCATTGATACTAATTCTAATTTTGCTTTTCATGCCTATCAATTTATGAGCATGAAAATAAAGTCCCTAAATAGATATTTAAAAAGTACTGTTTCAAAAGTATAAGTTCAAAAGATAAGTACAGTTATCAAATTACTTCTCTGATATCCATAATTTTAAGAACTTTAAATCCAATTCTCTGGGCAAATTTCAGTGTATGAATCTGGAATAGCCATTTTGATTTTGTTATGAGTGTTACAATCATATTCAATTAAAATGAGATGAAAATAAAAGGCAGGATCTACTTTCAGGATAAGATAGATAAAGGGAAATACAATATTAAAATGCATATGTGATAAGTACAAAGAATCAGCAGTCAGATAAATACATCACCTTTACATGATATTTCAAACTCTTAGATATAATATAATTAGCTGAATTGCCTTAACTAGTCTTGCTGCCACATTTCTTGCCAGAGTATATGCTCATGTCACAATATTCTCTCTGAGATAGAATCATATGTCCAAGGGCATTATCTAGAAAATAAAGATTTTTTAAAGTTTGTTTCTGAACATTCCTTCAATACACTGCAAGAAAACATGCATGTTAAAAACACAGGTGTTGCTATTCCCATTCAAGTATAATGCTTCTAGTTGTTATTACATATTTGGGATTAGCAAAATAAAATCTAACCTTTGTAACACCATATGTTTAAACTATGATTCTGTAAATTATCTTTCTCCTTCCTATTCTCTCCTCTTAAACAAACATCAATTTTGAAGGAAATGTGTTGCTGCATCTAGAGAAAATATTTTTAGATGGTTTCTAAGAGTTTACACAACTTAATGACACATAATCAATCATACTGATGCTGTTAATTTTGTTAACTCAAAATAATTAATAATTGCAATAAATGTAAACTTTTTTTAAAAAAGGACAGGCTCAAGTCACTATAAATACTTGTACATACATATATACATACATACATACATACCATGTTTCCCCAAAAATAAGATATTATCTTATATTTTTCTGAATCTCGAAATAAGCGCTTAGCCTTATTTTCAGGGAGATCTTATTATTTTGGGGTGTGTGGAGTAAGATGGGGCTCCTCTTGCCATTTTACCTGATTTCCAGCTCTGCATTTAAATATTTTCAGGGAGGGCTTATTTTCGAGGAGAGGCTTATTTTAGTGCATGCACTCAAAAGCCTGATTGGCCTTATTATCAGGGGATGTTTTATTTTCAGGGAAACAGGGTACATACGTACATACAACATATGATACATATACATATACATATACATATACATATACATATACATACATACACACAAATAAAATATGAAAATATGAGTAAGTTTCACTAAAGAGGCTAGGCGTGATAGAAATAAAATCAATATTTCATGTGAATATTTTTATTATGGTCACTGACCAGAGTTTTAAACAAAAACACATTAAAAATCAAATAAAAGCATAGCAAGATAAAATAGCAATAGCACTATCACTTAGACTAATATACCACTTCATAGGGCTTTACAGCCCTTTCTAAGTTGTTTACAGTCAGCATATTGTTCCCCAACAATCTGGGTCCTCATTTTACTGACTTCAGAAGGATGGAAGTCTGAATCAACCTTGAGCCGGTGACACTTAACTGCCAACTTCAGGTAGCCAGCAGTCAGCAGAAGTAGCCTGCAGTACTGCATTCTAACCACTGTGCCACCATGGCTAATATTACAATTGGTAGTAGATTCATCAGTGGAAGACCAAGCCTATTTAATTTTACAGGCAGTATAAAAATATTAGTTACATTGAAGGAGACAGAATCATACTGTTCTGATAAGAACCGTAGAGAGGGAAAGAAAACTGTACAGGAAAAAGAATTTCCTGGATATTTTACAAAGTAAGGAATTAGAAAGTGGATCATTCAGTTCTTAAAGGGGGTACAATATAGCGGGACATGAGCTGTAAGTTCAACTGTCTCTTGTCCATAGGGAGAGTCTCAGATCACAGGAATTTGTTGTAGCTTAGTTTGCACAACCTAATTCTAAGCAGATAAAGAATAATTAATTTGAAATTAAATATTTATTTCAAGTTTATACACCAATGACAAGCAGTTAGGAAATTATTTTTAAAATAGGTTTTGATGTGATAGTGAATTAAAAACAAATGATTAGAAGCCCACCATCATCTTTTGAGAGTAAGGCAATCTGAGCCCCCCAGGACTGCCATGAAAATAGTCAAGCAAATATTTATATGATAAGCTTTTCAGAAATTTGCAAGTTTACATATCACTCCCTAATGTTACAAATTACATTTTGATTATGAATGTGTCCCAAAATAACAGAATACTTATCATGAAAACAATGTTTTATTTAACTGTATCAATTTATTCTGTTTGTTTTTTATAAAATTTTGACATAAGAACAACTTTGATTTCCAAAATTTAAAATTATATATGGAATTTCCTATTTGAGTCTTCTGATCATAAATAAGATATATTATTAAATTGTAACAGAATAGTGTAAAAATGTAAATAAACTTGAGGAATAGCTGTTTTGTGAAACCAAATTGAAAAGCCTTCTAATTTCATTTTTTTTAAAAAAAGAAACTTTCTGTTCTGAAGATAAAAATATACATACATGGGAAATGTATTTAGAAAAATGTATTTTGATAGAACAATAGAATCATATCTTCATCACAGCAGTTTTATTTAATGTCTTCTTTCTAATATAGTATTATGTTATCTACAATTCTTAGGTTTAAGTAGTACCAGCAACTCAACAGTTGGCAGTTAAGTTATGGCAATTTGTAATTTTAAAATGAGTTTAAAATACTATCTCTGAACATTTGGCCTCAAATAAGCAGTTGTATGGTTGCATGTATACAATTTCATGTATACATTTTCCTTTGAAATATTATTGAACATTTCATATTCTTTCTTTTTGCAATAGAAGATAAACAGAACAGAATGCTATAAAAATATACTTCTCAATGTACATTTAAATAACTGACATTCAAACCATTTTATCTAAAGAATTGAGAAATATCTTAGCTAATTATTAACTCAGTCCATTCAATTCAAGTCCTAATCTTAACCCTTTTGGCTCCCAACATTGCGCATTCACCCAGTCATACCAGATGTTGCTGAAATCTTTCAAATGATGAAATGATTTTCATCAAACTGGCAGGAGTTTTTAATAAATACTCTATGATTTCTAATGATCTCTTGTGATCCCACAAGAGCTTAATTGGCTTCTCCCAAAGCACTTCACTCCAGAATTCAACCTGGGCAAACCAGGGGCAAAAAAGGAGCATTAATTCTTTAATTGTATTTTTGATTCTATAATGAAGATCTGTAATAGTTTGTTATGTTTATTGAGTCTATCTTTGAACATATGGCCTCAACTAAACAGTTGTTTGCTTGTACAATTTCATATATACATTTCTGTGTATACTTACAAGAGAATGATAAAGGAAGATTCAAGTCATGCTGGTGAACCAGGGTTTGGGCATTTTGTACTTCTCAGTTATTTTAATATTTTGTATGACCTTCACATTACTTTTGAGAAAAACAGGCACCAGAAATCATATTATAAGCCATCTTCAAAGTTAAAGGATAAACCAATTCTCCCATTACTGACTGTGATAACAAGTGGGGTTGAGAGATAACAGACCTGACTCATTTTAGTTTGTTTTTCCTGCCTATGTGACCTATAGCAGATCAGAGAAATGCTTGTTTTACTGCTAAGAAATGTTGCTAGGGAGGTATCTACTTAGGTATCTCTAAGTCAGGAGTGTCAAACTCAAGGCCCACAGGCCAGATGGGGCCACGGGGTGCTTAGATCTGACCCGTGGGGCTGCCCTGGGAACAGCAAAGGACTGGTCCATGGTGCCTCTGCCAGCAAAAACACAGAGTTTTCAGTTTTCAGCTGTGACAGCTTCCTGCAACCCTTTCCTAGTGAAAATGGAACTTGGGAGAGCTCCATTTTTTTATTTTTTTTATTTTTTGCTTTCATGAAATTAGGTTGCAAGGCTTGTTCTTGAGCAGCCAAAATGAAGCCTTCTTCTCCACAGGCCATCAACTTAGTTTGCCATAGCTTCATGAAAGTCTTCAGGAATTTCAGGATGTTGCTGCTATTATTTATATTATTTGTAAAGGAGCTTAAACAATTATGACTTCAATCACTGTTCTGAAATTAGAGTAAATCATCTTTCTTGACTTGATTTTATCCAGTATAATTGACACTGAATTTTCTCAGCTTTGATTATAGTTGCAGCATAGACACCTTGCAAGTGTTCATGGCTGTCTGCCAATGTACAAATTTAACAGAAGTTATAAGAGAGGTTCATCTTCAGGTGAATATCATAGTGCTAAGTGGCTGTGCAATAAATTGCATACCATGCCACTAAATATCATTATAGGACTAGGATACATTAGTTATATTTCTTCAATCCAGTCACTATCAAACCAAAGAAACACCATTATTTTTATTTATTAATTCCATGTATTATTTTGGTATTCCACTGATTTGTGTGCCCAAACTTCATGTTTTCCATAGGTAAAAGTATCTGATTCTGGTCCATAGTGATTTGGATTAACAGAATGACCCGAAGAAGAAAGGAGTAAGCAAAAATCTACTCAAAAATCATAATGGTGGTATCCAGTGGGATAAGATTGTATGTGGGGGAGAGAGAAGGGGGGGGGGGAGGGAGGGAGGGAGGGAGAGAGAGAGAGATTGCAAAGAGATCTGCCAATTAATGTAAACTAAAACATTTAAAAAGAAAGTAGCTTATGCCTTCTAATATGGGACAAAATAAATCTTGATTATAACCCAAGTTTCTTTTACATGGCTTGATTGAGCTCTATTTTGCCACCATTCTTGAGAGTTCTTAAGATGTGTCAGATAATACAAAGTGTGTGTTTTCTTGCAGAACACAGTTGGAGTGATTAATGAGGAGGAGTACTGTTAATTCAGCATATTATCTATGTTATAATGGAAACTCAGCAGAACTCAAATGTTAATTCAGCATCCTCTACAGAAGAACAGAATTGATTCTGAAAATGAATGCTGTTCCCATCCAGAACCCTTGATGGTAAAGTGCCATGCCTGGTTAGAGTAAAAGCTTTTCTGTGAAGGACAGAGAATATATTACATAAATATTTAGGTATAGATAAAGGGCTATTCAAATAGTCCAATAGTTACCATGACAAGAGAGTATTTTCTTGTCCTTTGGGAAAACTAGATCTAGAAAACATTGCTTGAACTCTTTCAAGACCTTTTTATACTCTAGCGATATCAGTGATTTCACTAAAAGTCCATAGTAACTGGGGAAGAGATATCTCTTCAAAGAAAATTATGCAGGACTCTAATGGTCTGGATTGTATCCACCATTTTATATAACTAGGAGCACCAATTTGTGTGCCATAGAGACTGAGCAAAAGAAGATTTATAGTAATGAAGAAATTGTTTTCTAATCCTCTAATATTGGAAAGAGCAAGAAAAATGTTACCTTATGTAGAAAAAGAAAATCAAACTAGATTTACCAACAAATTAGATTTACCAACTATTATGTCCCTGCTGCAGTCATAGTCTTTAGGGTCAAAGTGTTGACAAACAAGGCAAATAGGATCCATTTGCAATTCTTGCAGTCTTAGAAAGATTCAATTTGTAAATAGATTTAAGCCACAGAATCTGAGCTTATTAAAGAATTTTTTTTTAATTTTGATTTATATGCCGCCCTTCTCCGGAGACTCAGGGAGGCTTACAGTGCATTAAGCAATAACCTTCATACTTTTTTTTATTTTTTTATACAAAGTCAGCTTATTGCCCCCACAATCTGGGTCCTCATTTCACCTACCTTAGAAAGGATGGAAGGCTGAGTCAACCTTGAGCCTGGTGGGATTTGAACTTGCAGTAATTGCAAGCAGCTGATGTTAATAACAGTGAATTAGTCCACTAAGCCACCAGGACTCCTAATTTGTGTTTTGTTTGTTTGTTTGTTCATTGCTTGCATTCATGGAAGATGCTTAGTCAGTTTTCTTACCCAATCACCTACCCACTCCCAAACCTGTGGGTAAAATGTTACATTTGAATTTTAGGAAATTAAAACCACTAAGCTGTGCTTTGGGATAGTTTATTTCAACACTTTATATATCTAGTCTTCAAAGCCACATTTCCTTAAGAGTGATAATGATAATGCAAAACTGGTAGTTCTTTAAAAATAATAATAATAATCTTTCTGAGACATCATTTCAAGTATAAATATGTAGGATTGGATTTTTTTTTTAATCCAAATGATTTATTTTTTAAAATGGGAAATTATTTTTTCCTGGGTTCCACTTTGCATTAATACTTTCTTTCTTGACCCATTGTCTCCAGGATTATAGTGTGATACATGTTAGTTGTAACAGTTTCAAAATAATTTTATTAACATTCCAATAAAATTAACAGATTAATCAGATTAACTACTTGCACAACTAGTTTTTCTCTCCCTTCCTTTCTGCTACATTCCCTCAAATATCAATTTACGTTTAAATTATCCCACTAATGAAAAATATAGTCCAGTTTTATCAGTGATCCCATGATTAGAATTTATATTTGATACTTAAGTATGAAAACTCAAAGATATTTTCTTGGATAATTCTGACATATTTAATAGCTTTGACAAAGCAACCTTGATGTCCTTGTTTCTTAAACTATAAATGATAGGATTCAAAAGAGGTGGAGCAATGGAATATAATAGAGTTGTGATTAAATCTGGTGAACCAGAGGGAGGCCTCAGATGAGCAACAAATATACAAAATAAGAAAATTGAAACAACAATAATATGAGGTAAGCAAGTAGAGACAGCTTTTTTTCTTCCTTCCAAAGAACGAATTTTCAGAACAGCACTGAAAATTGACGCATAAGTTATAATGATAAAGAAAAAACAACCTATGCCTATTACACAAATGACTATAATTAGTTTGATTTCATTTTGGTTTAAACCATTACAGGTGAGTTTAAGTAGTTGTGGTATTTCACAGAAGAATTGTTTGATTATGTTGGAACACAAAGGGGCTGCAAAGGTAAAAGAGGTATGCAACAATGCACTTAGAAGACCACTAACCCATACAGCAAGAATCATGTAAATGCAGACTTGTTTGTTCATTATTCTTTCATATTGTAATGGATTGCAAATAGCAACATAGCGATCATATGCCATGACTGGGAGTATCCAAAAATCAGATCCCATAGAAAGAACAAAAAAGAAAACTTGACAAACACATCCCAGATAGGAAATGTGCCTTGTATTCATCAGAATATTGGCCATGGATTTAGGGACAATGACTGAAGCACTCATAAGGTCTTGTATGGCCAAGCTCAACAGGAAGAGGTACATGGGAGTATGCAGCTGATGATTAAAAATGATTGCAAAGATGATGATGAGGTTCCCTATCAGAATTGCTAAATACAACACCAAGAAAGCAAAGAAGTATAATATCTGTATTTCTCGTACTTCTGAGAAGCCAAAAAGCAGAAAAGCAGAGATTGTTGATTGATTATCCATGTTTTATACTATAGTACAGGATATATCTGGAAAAATACAGAGTTACAAGCTAAACAAGAGCTGATTCAATATATTGACACTACTTTTTGTAATAGAACTAGGATAAGAATGTCATCATTTCTATATAATATTTTACCTGTGTACCATCAGGCTAATGCTTATGACTGTGCCTAACACAGCACTTTTCATTTGAATCCTAATATTGCTTCCTATTCCTCATTAATTCATGAGTATGTAAATTAGGGTTTAAATCCAATATTTTTACATCATTACTTCAGTGAAGGAAAGTCTTCCAAATATTTGATCTTGCTTCCTTAGTTTTACAATACATAATTATCAACCCAGTTCCTTATTCAAAGTTCATTTGGTGAATATGAAATTACCATTATGGTTATCTGTGCTATGACAAATCACTTCCTTCTTTCTTTACGATAATTCTAAGATTTACAAATTCAGGCTTACTTACTAGTCTTAAAACGGGAAATGTTACCTCTAGGTCTGTGCAACTTGGCTTACTATTTTTCTTTCCAGAATACACTCCAGTATAAAAACATTCAAACTGTAAAAGAAGCAGAATTCAAAAGACATTCTGTGAAGACTTGATAATTCAAACTCCCTTTGCTAACATCCAAAATGCTGTCATTTAAAAATAAATATATTCCTATACCAACACAATTGTGGCCTTGGAATAATGGTTAAATTATGGAGAGAGAAAGGACTTTATGGTAAATTAGTAGGGAATTGCATTGTGTATATCATCAACTACTTTCTGCTAATCTGTTAATATAAATACGTGGATGTTTTTAATTGTAGAATGTCATAAATTATTTTTTATTGTAGCACAATAAAGTGCTACAATAAAGTATTGTGTGTTTTTGCTCACTTTGCCTGAAATGATGTGAGCTCCCAAACTATGCTCTCCCCAAGTTATGCTGTCATTAATATCTCTTAATTTCTACAATGTGGTTTAGATATATCTTAGAAAGGAATGTATTTTTAAATGTGATTGAAATAATATTAAACATAGATTTAAACAGCTAAATATATGTATATATAACAGCTAAATATATACAAAATCTTTTTGATCAATAGAATTTGTAAAATGATGGATCCTGATTCATTTAAATTAAAGATGAAGAGAAGAAATAATGAATTTCCTATAAGTCTACATATTCCCATTTCATGTGTTTTTCACTCAGTTACAAAACAATTTTCCAAATATTTGAGGATTTAAATGTTCATAATTGTGTGGCTGATCAATAGATTAATTTATAGGAGCCCATCTTCCTGACAATAATATGGTAATAATATCAGAACAAGTTAACCATGAGTTGCCCCTCTTGTGACAGACATATAAAAATGTTAGCAGTAATACATCTGACACTGCCATTGTGTTTAGATGTTGATTTGAAACTGAAGCTAGGAAAATAGATTGACTTTGTAAACATTTGTTACAAAACTAAAGAACCTGCTTTAAAAAAAAAAAGTATGCCAACTGAAGTGCATTTTTCTTTCAATACTTACCTTTATGCAAATTTGTCAATAGCATCTCTTTCTTTCTTTCTTTCTTTCTTCAGTTTAAATATAATACAAATGAAATAAATAAATTATAATGTGTTTGTACAATTAATTGCAACACTGAAATTGCATAAAATGCTACTCTGTGAGTGGAAATATAAATGTACATAAGAACTGGATTTAGTTTTTAAAATGTACTAAAAAAACAAAACAGCAATCAAATTTCATTCATCTGTCCATGCCATTAGAATATGCATTTGAGCGGGGTGATGTCACAGTGTTGCGATCCAAGAAACAGAGCTCCATCTTCTCGGATCAAATTTCCACGCTTGGAAGCCAGTAACGACGAGAGCTGACCCTGGAAAGGTCAGTTCTGTAGAGAGAAAATTCTGGGGGTAAAATTTCAGCATGGAAGAGACTGGCTGTAATGGTTGGATCTGAAGGCGTGATGGCCCACTTGAATAGAGAAGGAAGCAAGAAGTGGAAAAACAGCTAGAAACATCGGTGAATAGAGAGGGGGACAAGGTGAGTTACTTCCTTAAATTGGTGGAACTTAAAAGGTGAGACAAGAGCGTCTCTAAAAGGAGGAAAAGTTGTGAGTTGGGCAGTGGAGTGGAACAGCGTGAAAGAGGTGGAAGAGAGAAAAGAGGGCAATTGGAGAAGCTGAAAGGAAGAGAAAGGAAGGAACTTGAATTCCGGTAAAGATTGGGACGAATTTGATTGGGATTTGAAAGTGAAAGAAGGTGGATTGTGGATACAACAATTTAAACGATGAGGTTTGGAGTGTGGATTAGAGTGACAGCAACAGTAACAGTGCATATTAAGAGGAGCAGACATCTTGGATGAAAAAGTTAGAAAGTAGTGAACAGAAGAGGATTGGACAGTGCAAAGAAATAAGAGAATGGAGGATTTGTTTAGAATCATTAAGAAAATTTAGGCTGGGGAGATTAGAAGCCAGAGGTGTATATTGTGTATATTGTCTAATTAGAGGTAAATAATATGGTATATGTCTAGACTTTCTCCATTTTTATTATTGTCATTATTTGTCATCCAACTGACTCTTGAAAACAGTGATATATTACAAGATAGTGTAAATAAATAGATAAATTTAGCTGCAAATAGGCGTAAATAATTTATATTTGGAATAATTATTACTACTGTTTTGTTTTGCCTTGTCTTTCTGCCTATATATCCTTTCTTTATTTTGAAGTAATATACTCTTGTTTACTTAGGTATTGTTAATTGAATTTAGAGTGAAAATTGATATTGATAAGGTTGGAAGATAGAATTAATTATTAATTATTATTTTTATTACTAATTATACTATTAATTAATTATGCTATCTAATTATTTAAGTATTTAATTATTCTAGTTAATGAATTCTAAAAGAACTGTAATTGAGGGAATATTTAATACCTAAAAGTAGATAGAAAAGATAAACCACAGGAGGAGGAAGCAAATAGATTTTTGTATGGATTTATTTATTTATTTATTTATTTATTTATTTATTTATTTATTTATTAGATTTGTATACCGCCCTACTCCCAAAGGACTCAGGGCGGTGAACAGTTAAACAATAAATACAGAATACAGATAGTCAGAAACTGATTAAAATATAATTGAATAGTTTGATTTAGAAATGGAATTAAATTATACATCTCAAATTTATGGGGAAGGTTCATATTTAAAGAATTTAAAAGTGGTTTTAAGGGAGGTTAGGTCAGGCCGGCTTGCATGAATAAGAATGTTTTGAGGGCCCGGCGGAAGGCCCGGAGATCTGGGATTAATCGTATCTCCGAGGGCAGCTTGTTCCAGATTGTGGGTGCTCCCACAGAGAAGGCTCTCCCCCTGGGGGACACCAGTCAACATTGTTTGGCCGACGGCACCCTGAGAAGTCCCTCTCTATGGGAGCGTACTGGTCGGTGGGAGGTTATTGGTGGCAGAAGGCGGTCTCGTAGATACCCCAGTCCTAAGCCATGGAGCACTTTAAAGATGGTAACCGAAACCTTGAAGCACACCCGGAAGACCACAGGGAGCCAGTGCAGCTCGCACAGCAGGGGAGCCACATAGGAGTGCCACATTCCTCCCATAACAACCCATGTGGCTGCATTCTGGACCAACTGGAGCCTCCGGGTGCTCTTCAAGGGGAGCCCCATGTAGAGAGCATTGCAATAGTCCATGCGGGAAGTGACAAGGGCATGAGTGACTATTTAACGAGTCCTGATCTAGAAAGGGATGCAACTGGCATATCAGGCAAACCTGATAAAAAGCTCTCCTGGCTACAGCTGTCAAGTGTTCTTCTAAAGACAGCCGGGAGTCCAGGAGGACACCTAGGTTGCGAGCCTTCTCTGTGGGGGCTAATGATTTGCCCCCAATAGTCAGTGATGGTATCAATTGACTATAATGGGATGATGGAAACCACAGCCACTCGGTCTTGGATGGGTTTAGCCTGAGTCTGTTCCTCCCCATCCAGATCTGTACAGCCTCCAAGCACCGGGCCATCACTTCAAGGGCATCATTGGGGTGGTTCGGGATGGAGATGTACAGCTGTGTGTCATCAGCGTACTGGTGGTACTTCACCCCAAAACCACAGATGATCTCACCCAATGGCTTCACATAAATGTTGAACAGGAGGGGTGAGAGAACCGACCCCTGTGGCACCCCACATACAAGGGGCCTCGGGGTTGATCTCTGTCCCCCTGTCAACACAAGGGTTTTGTGGAAGAAACTTTTTGGGAAATTAGATATGTCAAATATAGCAACAGTAACCAAAACTGCAAAGAAAGTTACACAAATGGCTGCCTCTCCAGCAGGACAAAAACTGATAGGAGATATGTTGGGAGGTGAGAAAGCAGGGACCTCAATGAATCTAAAAAGCATGGAGACAACTCTGAATATGATTCAGGAGGTACTTCTGAAGACTCAAGAATTGATTGGAAAGAATCATGAGGAATTGAAAAATGAAATAGACAAAGTTAAAGGCGACATAAGAAAATTAGATGATAGAAGAGGAGAAATACAAAAGACAATTGTTAAGAATGAATAGAGGATAAAAATAGTGGAGGAAAGAACAGAACAGACAGAAAAAAAACCTGGAGGAGACAGAAAAGAAACCGATGGCAATGAATCGAGAACTTGAGGAGGCAATAACATTTCTGGAAATGGACAACTCCATGTTTTACTTACGATTTCAGAATATAAAAGAAAATAAAGAAGAAGACCTTCTGAGTCTTGTGATAGAGTTGTTGGCTGGTAGTCTGAAGATGAATAAGAGTGAGTTGCAACATGGTATTGATGAGCTGTATAGGGTGCATACTAATTATGCACGGCTGAATAAATTGCCATGGGAGGTACATATACGATTTACTAAACCAACAATTAGAAATGAAATTTACAGGAAAATGTGAGATACAACATTGACATATAAGGGGAAAGAGATTCTGACTCTTAAACAAATACCCAGGAGGGTAAGGGAGCAAAGATGGAGTTACCACTTTCTCTCCTCCCAACCTATCAAATATAAAATCATGTTTCAGTGGCTTATCCCAGAGGGTTTGTTAGTGACCTGGCAAGACAAAAAAAATTAGATTAGATACAATAGACAAGGTCCGGGAGTTTTATGAACAGTGTATAGCAATAGATGAAGAGAGGGAGAGTGGGGAGGAAATAGAGGATAAGAGTCAGGAGAAGAAAAAGAATCGGAAACAGAATTACAGGAGAAGACTGAAAAAGAGCAGCAGGAAAGAATAGGGACAAGGTCAAGGACACAAACAGAACCAAATTTAAAGAAAAGAAACTAGGGTCATCAGTAGAAGGTAAATGGACGAAGAAATTAAATTAATTTCGATCAACATCAATGGTTTAAATTCTCCAGGCAAAAGCCAAAATTCTAGCTAAATTACAAAAGCATAACGCAGATATTACATGCCTAAAAGAAACCCACATCAAAAGACAACAAAGACACCTATTGGAAGCCCCTAAATTAGGAAAACTCTACTCAGCTCTTGCACCACAAAAAGAAAGAAGAGTAGTTATATATATTAAAGATTGGTTATAACAGAATGTGCATTTGAGTGAGTGAGTGTGTGTGTGTGTGTGTTTGTGTGTGTAAAACATGAGACTATTCTGCATTTCTTCTGTTAAGTATTCAAAGTCTTCTTACCAGAAAGACTGCCACAAAATTAATTGCCACAGAAAAAAATGTGTAGTATGGTTGAATTCCTTTTTGATTTTGTGTTGTTCCTTTGCTCTCTATATTGATCTAAACATGTTGTATGAATGTATATGCACATCCTTATGGCATACAAGTGAGAAGAGTGCAAATAACATGACAAATAACATGACATCCATTTAGACAAGTGATATTCATGCCAGCTTCCTGAAGAAGCAAGCAACTTTGTTACTTACTAAATATTTAGCTGTACTGGTGGCTTACAATTTGCCTTCATATATATTTTTGGCTTCTGGATGCAAATTTAGCCCTTAACATTTCTTTGATCATACCTGATGTTTTAAAATCTTTTCAGATGAAGAGATTTTCACCAAAGAGGAAGGTGTATTTAACATCTCTTTGCTGCCCCAGCAGTATTTATTTTTCCAACAAGGATTTAATTTAATTGTTCCCCAGGATTCAATGCTAGACAATCATACAGGGAAAAGAAAACCCATTTGGTCTTAAGGAGGAGGAAGTGAAAGCCTTGGTGGATTGGTGCAATAAAAATAACCTGATTTTGAATATTAAAAAAACAAAGGAGATCATTGTTGATTTTAAAAAGAGCATAGTCATATTCCACTTTGTACCATGGCTACACTGTGGAGGTGATCAGTAGTATTAACTATCTGGGAGTGCAGATAACCAACAATCTGACTTGGTCTCTTCATACATTATCTTTAGTGAAGCATGCAAACCAGCATTTGCATTTCCTCTGTCCTGGCTTCTTTCTACAGAGGCACAATTGAGAGTATTTTAACAAAAAAGAATGACATGGCCATAGGTGTATACTATAGGCCACCCAATCAAGCAGAATATATATATCCTTTTTGACAACCAACTAACAAACATATGTAGGAAACACACTACAATAGTAATGGGAGACTTCAATTACCCTGATAACAATTGGAAAACTAATTCTGCACCAAGTGAAAAATCAAATAGGTTCCTAATCAACCTAGCTGACAACTTTGTTGTCCAAAAGGTAGAGGAGGGAACTAGAGGGACAGCCATACTGGACTTAAAACTTACAAACAGAGAAGAAGTGATAGAGGGAGTTGAAACTGCAGGAGCCTTGGGTGAGAGTGACTATGTCATACTAGAATTCAACATAACGCAAATGCAAGCAGTAGAACAAAATGATACCAGAGTCTTAGATTTTAAAAGATCTGTTTTAATAAATTCAGAAAGAACTTGGGAAAGATTCCTTGGATGAAAATCCTAAAGGGGAAAATAACTCAAAAATCTTGGGAAACTTTGAAAAATGAAATCATAAAAGCCCAGACCAGTGCAATACCGCTGAGAAAGAAAAACAAGAAATTGAAGAAGAAGCCAGCATGGCTACATAAAGATCTCTCTGACAAAAGACAATTAAAAGACAAAAAGAAGAAGTACAAAAAATGGAAAGAGGGAGACATAACTAAGGCAGGATATCAGCAGACAGCCAGAATCTGCAAAGACGAAGTCAGGAAAGCAAAGGCTCAGAATGAACAAAGACTTGCAACAAAAGTCAAAGATAACAAAAAAAGTTTCTTCCAACACATAAATAACAAGAAAAAAAAATCAAGGAAACAGTCGGTCCACTAAAGAGAGGAGACGGCAAGGAAATAACAGGAGATAAAGCAGAGCTGCTTAACTCATTCTTTGCATTGGTCTTCACACAAAAAGAAACTATAGCCCAACCTACCAGAAACATAACTGTAAAAACCAGACTGGAAATAAAAGTTAAAATAAGATATATATATCTGTCTGATCTTGATGAATACAAATCACCAGGATCTGATGGATTATATCCCAGAGTTCTAAAGGAGCTAACAGATGTCATCTCAGAACCATTGCACCACATCTTTCAAAAATCCTGGAACACTGGGGAACTATCAGAGGACTGGAAAAGAGCTGATGTGGTTCTCATCTTCAAAAAAAAAGGGGGGGAACAGACCCAGGAAACTACAGATCAATCATCCTAACATCAATACCTGGGAAGATACTGGAAAAGATAATAAAAAAACAGATCTGCCAACACCTAGAAATTAGCAAAGTAATAACTAGCAGTCAGCACGGGTTTGTTAAATACAGATCATGCAAACCAATCTTATTTCATTCTTCAACATAGTAACTAAATTAGTAGAACAGCGAAATACTGTTGACATAATATACTTAGACTTCAGCAAGGCATTCGACAAAGTAGACCACAGCCTACTTCTTTGTAAGCTAGAAAAAAGTGAGATAGATAGCTTCACCACCAGATGGATTCACAACTGACTGACAAACCATACTCAATGAGTAATCCTTAATGGGTCTAAGTCTACATGGATAGAAGTAAGCAGTGGGGTGCCAGAAGGTTCTGCCTTAGTACTCTTCAATATCTTCATAAACGACTTAGATGAGGGAATAGAAGGAGAACTCACCAAATTTGCAGATGATACTAAGCTGGCAGGAATAGCTAACACTCTAGAAGATGGGCTCAAGATCCAGATGGATCTTGACAGACTTGAACACTGCACCCTGTCTAACAAAATGAAATTCAATGTAGAGAAAAGTAAAGTCTTACACTTAGGTAAGAAAAACCAAAAGCACGCATATAAACTGGGGGAAACCAGGCTTAATAGCAGTGACTGTGAGAGGGTTCTTGGAGTTTTAGTGGACAATCAGCTAAATATAATCCAGCAGTGTGCAGCAGCAGCTAAAAAAACCAATGCAATCCTAAATTGCATTAACAGAGGAATACAATCAAGTTCAAGTGAGGCACTAATACCACTCTATAAAGCCCTAGTAAGACCACACCTAGAGTACTGCATCCCGTTTTGGTCACCACACTATAAAAACGATGTTGAGACTCTAGAAAAAGTGCAGAGGAGAGCAACCAAGGTGATTAGGGGTTCTGGAAACTAAAACGTATGAAGAACAGTTACATGAACTGGGCATGGCTAGTTTAGTGAAGAGAAGGACCAGGGGAGACATGATAGCAGAGTTCCAATATTTGAGTGGCTCCCACAGAGAGGAAGAGGTCAAGCTGTTTTCCAAAGCATTTGAAGGCCAGACAAGGAATAATGGATGGAAACTGACCTAGGAGAGATTCAACCTAGAAATGAGGAGGAACTTTCTGACAGTGAGAACAATCAACCATTGGAACAGCTTTCCTTTGGAAGTTGTGGGAGCTTCATCACTTGAGACTTTCAAGAAAAGATTGGTCTGCCATTTGTCAGAAATGGTATAGGGTCTCCTGCTTGAGTGGAGGGTTGGACTAGATGACCTATAAGGTCCGTTCCAACTCTGTTAATCTGTTAAAACTGCATCACTGTTTGATTTGGTGGGAACAGTGCCTCAGATAGAAGGTCCATACAGACAGTAGGAAAGACAGCTAAGAAGATTATAGGAAATTCACTTCCTGTTATTCAGGATACTGCTTGTAGGAATTAAGTGTTTAGAGCTCAAAGCATTGTTAGAGACCTCACACACCCACTTCACAGTCTGTTTCTGTTGCTCCCCTCTGGGAGGATGTTTCAAATGTACAGGATCTATGTATAGCAGGAACTACTACATTCTGTAACAGCTTTGTTTCTTATGCCATCTGTCTTGCAAATTCACAGGATTCACATAGAAGAAAAAGCAGAGCTGTAGCAAAAGGAACAGAATTAAAAGGAAGACCTGAACAACTATTTTAGAAATAGCTATAATAACTGAAAACATGACTACACACAAATAGAATGAAATGTTTTTGTCTTCTCTAAGACATATTCTATTCATCTAAACTTTACACTTGCCATATTCTCAGAGATTTTTCCTGTCTATCATACAGCAGTTCTGCTCCTTAGGGATTTCCTTCCAATTGTTAACTAAGTACCACACTACTTAGCATCTAAGATCAGAAAATATTGACCAGGTAATGTTATTGCTGACATTACTGTGGACCTTATTTATCCTAATGTTTATCCATATGACACTTGTCAGCTTACATTTAAGGGACAAAATATGCAAGGGAGCAAATAATGGCACAAGTGTGATATGTTTTATTTAGGCTTCAGTTGGACAATAGTATTGAGATAGTCCTAAGCACAGTATATATAAAACTTCAACATTTAGAAAAAGGCAAGAATAATTAAACATTATTAAAATTAGTTAAAATGTATCTTCATCATGACATGTCTGAGGAATGAAGAATAAGATCTAGCTTTATAGAGATCTGATGCTTGGAATTCATATTAGTCCATGATGACAAACACCTAGTGGTGCAGAGCCTGGTGGCGCAGTGGACTAAGTGCTGTTAAAATAGCCCTTAAATTGCCAGCTGCCTGCAATTACTGCAAGTTCAAATCTCACGAGGCTCAAGGTTGACTCAGCCTTCCATCCTTTCTAAGGTAGGTAAAATGTGGACCCAGATTGTGGGGGCAATAAGCTGACTTTGTATAAATATACAAAAACTATGAAGGCTATTGCTTAATGCATTGTAAGCCGCCCTGAGTCTCCGGCGAAGGGCGGCATATAAATCAAATTTTTAAAAAAAACCCCCAAAAAAACCAAAACCCTGTTGTTCACAATAAAAAAAATATCAAAAATATTTTCTAGGAAACATCTCCATCTTTAAAACTTTTGACAGAGCAAACCTGATATCCTTGTTCCTCATACTATAGATGATTGGATTCAATAGAGGTGGGACAAAGCAATATAGTACAGTTGTTGCTAAATCCTGTATACCGGCAGGTGGCTTCATATATTTACTCAATGCAGATAGAAGATATATAGAAACAACAATAAGATGGGGTAAGCAAGTGGAGAAGGCTTTTTGCCTTCCTTTCTTGGAGGGGATTTTCATTACAGCATTGAAAATAGACACATATGTTATTAGGATAAAGAAAAAGCAACCCATTGCTAAGACAAAACTGAACACAAGACTTATGATTTCATTTTTATTTAAGCCTGTACAAGTGTTTTTAAGAAGCTGTGGGATTTCACAGAAAAACTGATCAATTATGTTTGAGCAAAAAGGAGCTGCAAAGGTAAAACAGGTGTGCAACAATGCATTAAGAAGGCTACTGACCCATACAGCAAGAATCATGTAAATACAGGCTTGTTTATTCATCATTTTTTCATAGTGTAATGGATTGCAAATGGCAACGTAACGATCATAAGCCATGACTGTGAGGATCCAAAAACCAGATCCCATAAAAAAGGCAAAAAAGAAAACTTGAGAAACACATCCGAAATAAGAAATGCATCTTGTGTTCATGAGTATATTGATGATGGATTCAGGGACAATGACTGAAATAGCACCAAGGTCTTGTATGGCCAAGTTCATCAGGAAGAAGTACATTGGACTGTGGAGATGATGGTCACAAAATATTGCAGAGATGATCAGGAGATTGCCTGTCAGAATTGCCAAGTACAATACAGTGAAAACACCAAAATAAAGCTGTTCTCCTACTTCTGAGAAGTCAAAGAGCATAAATTCAGATATACTGGATTGATTATCCATAATTTATTATTTCTATGGGAAAAAAAGAATAGAAGGACAATTATTTTATTTTGAACTTGGCTTATTTTGGATTGCTTACACATTTATCCCCCTCTCCAAAACAAACAAACTAATGAACGAATAAATGTCGTGGGAATGGGGAAGGAGTCCATGAAATATTATTCAAAGGCACTTGTTAAGAGTGTTTCATCTTTCGCTATGAAAATATTAAGTTTCATTCAGATAAAAGTCTATTGCATTGGATTAATTCCTCATTAATTAATAAAAATGAAAACAAGATCTCTAAACTGAGGTCAGTTTTGGAGGTCAGTACTTCATTAAAATAAAACCTGCAAAATCTTTTCACATTTCTATATAAATTTCAATAGCTTTATAAAGCCTGCCATCCTGAATTCTACTTGTGAGTTAGCACTGACATTTTGATACCTTAAAGTATAATTGGTCCTATACCATTTTCATTTATTGTGGAGATGTCATTTACTTTCTTTGATGTTTCCTGCTGCTTCCACTTTCTTTACTTTCATTTTAATTCAAAAATTTCCAATGTATGTCTTGCACTACTAATTTTTAACAAAAAAAAATAATAATTTGGTTTCAGGATTGGGGAAAAAATCATTGTTTGCTGCAATCCTTTGTTATGAGATTCACATTGTAATCAAAGCAGTTAATAATTAAAATTTGTACTGCCACAAAAACTATGCCACTAATAAGAAACAGTCTGCAATATAACTACTTGACTAAGAAAAGATACATTATAACCAAAACTGATGGTTGATTTTCATATACTGTTTAGACATTCATACTGAAAATAATATTTCAACTTTACTCCATAAAATCTATATCATTATTGAGGACAAATGTCTCTTATATGAGTAGGGTAAAATATTTTGAAATTATTTTCAAAGGAATATTATAATTAATTCCCTAATATTGTGTTTTATATATTTCAGCTGTCAGTGCTTACATTGTAAAAGAAAAGTTCTATGGATCTAAAATTGGAATATTAATCTTCTATTTTCAAGCTATACAATCTACATTATTAAGGGCAGGAGCATAATTTTGATCATATCTTTATTTTTTAATATTTGCATTTTCTTTTTCAAATAATGGTATAAACATATTATTCTGATGTTGCTAGGACTGGTGTGGTGGAGATCTTAATGATCTCCCTAAATTTAAGAAATCCCACCAAATGGACAAATATATTCCAGTGTATACACATTCTTTTGAATACTCGTTATAAACCTCTTTCTCATTTTTTCCCCACTAAAATTATGTAGGATGAAATTTTAGGTTAAGGATTTCAATTAGTTTTCTTTAATATTATCCAACATAAACTATGGCTTTTTTCTCCATATAACAGATCATTTTTATTATCATGATAAAATCAATGTGTTTTACAGATAGATGTTTTGCATTCTGTGACTGTTTAATTTTTCTATATTTTATTATATTTTCCTATAAATATGAATTATATAAGTGTAAAAATTAAATTAAATTTTAAATTATAAATTAATTAAAATATAATTGTAATATAAATATTTTGATTTTATCTTTCCAAACATTATTCCAAGTGCTTTTTTGGGGATAATTAGAAAGATGGGGACTTATTTTTTCGCTGTCCAGAGAATGTTAAACAAGGAAGATTTTTCAGATTATGTAGAAATTTTTACAAAGTTAATCCTGGTATATAATTTATAATCCATATTATATTGGTAGCTGTAATTAATTATCATATATTTATTGCAATATTGAAATTACTTCTCTTGTTATTTTTGTATATGCATACATACATAGTATAACTGACAAAGGAAATATATTTCTCAGAATACATTCAGAAACCTGACATTTAAACTAATTTGTCTGGGGAAGTCAGTAATAGTTGAATTGCTCATTATCTATCTATCTATTATCTGCCATATATCATCTATCAGTCATCTTTTACACTACCTTTCAAAGCAGGTTTCGTTTGATTCTGATGCACTTTCCACACCCAATATTATGTGCTCATTTGGTTATAAATGATGTTGCTATAATCTCTTAGACAAGAAGACTTAAGAAAGAGAAATGAATTTATTAATATCTCTCCTTGTCTCTCTGGTGATTTCTCTCTGGTGATTTTCAAGAGGGATTTGGTTTGATCTAAAAGATTAGTCTAAATATTTATGTTGCTATTGTTTCTGTTACAGTAATAACTATACAATTTCAGTGTGTGTGCTATAATAATCATGAGTAATTAATAACAATTTCAAGATATTGGTTCTCTGCATTTAAAAGATCCGAATATAAATTCAAGGAAGACTTATAGGTGTGGGGAATAATGAAAAGAAGGAGGAGGAGGAAGAAGAGGAAGAAGAAGAGGAAGAAGAGGAGGAGGAGGAGGAGATCATCTAAACCACACAGAATTCAATTTTGTGTATCTATTGACATGAAGTCAGTTCAAAGGTTGAGAAATGATAGATTAAGAATTTCATAAATATGTGTCCTTAGAGCAGGGGTTCCTTCTATAAATTCAGATTAGAGGTTAATAAAATGGATTAATTGTATGTATTGCCAAATAGATGACCTTCTCCCACTCTCATATTTCACTATTCTTAATGATCAATTGACAGCCTGTGTCTAACATGGTCTTCCAGGTTTTTCAAAGTTATATTCATTGCTGTTGTCATCTTCTTCTTTTTCCTTCCACTTTTTCCAACATTACAAATTTTTCCTTAGAACTACATCTAAGCATTATGATCTATTTGTTTTCTTGGCTTTCTTCCCTAACATCAAAGTTCAAAAGTGTCAATACTCATTCTATCCTGCTTCTCCCAGGTTCAACATTTGTTTCCACAGAACATCATAGGGAATAAATACTATTACCTGCAGTATTTTGATCTTTTTAAATTTAGACACATCACAGAATGACATCTTCATTTCTTTCCCAAGACCTTTACTCTACCAAATATTTTTTGATACTTGCAGTTTTAATGATGGCTGATCCTAAAAAAAGAGACTGTTTTAATATCTTCATTGTTATTTCTAAGGCAAGTTGTGCATGTTGTCATTAATTTGTTCTTTATATTCCTTTATATTTAATTTTAGTCCAATTTTTTCATGCTCCTGATCTTTATTGCTAGATAATTTGCTATTACAAGATATTACCTACAGATTCTTTGCATTTGGGGCTATCAGAGTAGTGTCATCAGCATAACTCAGGTTATTGATGTTTCTTCTACCATTTTAAAACTACACTCATCTTCTTCCAATCCAGTTATCCTTAATATATATCCAACATAAAGGAGAAATAAATAAGTAGAGAGTATACAGCCTTGTCTCACTCCTTTTCCAACTTAGAGCTAGTTTGTCTATCATATTCTGTCTATTATTATGTTTGACTTTTGTATAACTTTTATATGAAGACAATGAGAACTTTGGGATTGCCATGTTTCTAAGCACATTACATATTTTTAATGTGATTGGCATAACCAAAAGCCTTTTTATAATCAATGAAGCACTGGTTAACATCATTCTCGTAACTCTGGTTTTCTCAGTTATCCAATGTCCATCAAGAATAATTTTATGTTCTTTACCTTTTCTAAAACTGACTTAAATATCTGGCACCTCTTTTTGCATGTAAGAGTATAATCTGCTTCAAATTATTCTAAACATTATTTTGCATCTTTTGTGATATTCAAAATTATCTACAAGACTTGACCTTTTTGTTTGTTTTCATATTGTTGCTATTAATTTGTGTGTTGATACCTGGTTTAGACTTTGCAAGATGGATACCAAAGAGCAAGAACACTAAAAGAAACACCAGGATGATAATGTCCTGAATTATATTGTCCCTGAATATACTTTCAGAAGGATACAATCCTAAACAGCCTGGTGAAGTCAAATAATGGGGAAACTTTCTGGGACTTGACTCATGTGGAAACTGGGAAAAAAGAGTAAATCTTACAGCTCTTTTCCCTCATACATCCCACTGTTTGGAATGCATACTACTTGCAATGCAATGATTAGCAAGAAGGAAATGAATGTTTATATTTACATTCATAGGAGAGGAAGAGATTACAAGAGAATTAGTAGTCACACATTGGGGATAAGTATGGAAAGCAATGTTTTAGCACCAACTGTTTGCCTAGCCTACTTAGAACTCTGAGCAGAGAGCCACTTAGAAGGCAAAAGAAAGCTTTTAATGTAAAGCTTAGGGTCTTGTCAGTTTCAGGAAGCAGCACAAGCTAGTGGCAGTAGGAACAATTAATTAAGATCACAGAGTTCAGCCTAAGAAGAGATAGTATGTTTAACTAAACTTTCCATTCCATGTGTTTAGGGGGAGAAAAAAAAGGGGTCGGGGTTATTTTGTTGGCTTCTTCTTTTTTTGCTAAACCTTCATTCCCTCCCATCAGCTCAAATGTAATAATTTAATTCTCTAAAATATATATCTAAAAATATCACTTGTCTTACATTTGCTATGTACAGAGGGAATCTTAGTTTTTGTAGGAACCCAAACATAACATACAAACAAAACACAACAAATTCTTATCTGTTCATTTTAATTATTTTTCTTAATTTTCTTAAAGTTAGCCAATGTTTAATTGATCTATTATCTCTCACCAGTATTTATATACAATTTTTCCTAGCTCTATAAGTCTAAGTGAATGCTTAATTGGTAAACATTACTAGTAAGAACTATATAATGTAGTAATGTAGTACACTAGTACATGTTCTGCTGATAATGGTTAGTGCATATTCAATATCAAAGTGTAATAAACAAATAAAGGCCAAGAGAATAAATAATCTTTTGCCCAAAACAGAAGAAAAGAGGCACCCATTACTGGAACATATCAGTATAATCAGATGTATTGCAGTTGGGTTTATTGACCCAGCCTCTTTGCTGTGTTGCTGTATACTTCTAAGTAGTATTTCACTCTTGAGGCATTTCCATGAAGTCTGTTTCCCAAGACACTAGACAAATTTCTCATTTATCTAATGTATAAACATAAAACGTGTATAAATAGTCACAGTATTGTTTGGATCCTCTATAAACTATTGGTGGAAGAAGAACAGAAATAAACTGAAAAGCAAAGAACAAAAATAGCAAGCTAATAATAGGTACTGGTATAAATTGTAATAATAATGAATTACTGACTATTTGAGGTATTTGCTTTTCTTTTCTGTTTTTTGACTGGGTTTATATTTAGCATTGTTTATTTTCCATCTTGTAAAATCTAAAGTACAATTTTGTCTTTTTAAAATGTAGATTACATTTATTTTAAAGTAAGCATTTTTCTGCTATTTAGCTCACTCTACCTGTTGAGTAGTTAAAAGATATTAAATGCAACAATGGTAATAACGTTGAAACAAATGGTGGTAGATACTTTTCCTGAATTACAGACAAGTAAAGCATGTTAGAGCATCCTTGCAGATTGTGCAGGACTTAGATTACATAATTATCCTATTATCAGGTTGGGAAATGTTAATCTATATGTTTGTTCACCAATGCATTGCAACCTTAGCAATCTGGATGTTTCCAGTTGTTTTCGATAAAATAGATACACATATAGAGATACAGACACAGAGTGCCAAACTTTCAATTAAGAAATAAGTAGTCTTGGGATGTTTGATCTCTTTATTAGCTAATGTGAGCAGAGGTGAAAGGTCATCCTTAGGTCATCCTAAACCAGTACGTGACATCAGAATGAATATCAAGGTGAAGAGTTCTGCAGATGCCATTCTGTCATGTCTATAATTACAAAGATCAGAATAGTCCAATTGAATATTTCAATTTTTCTTATTTCAGTTCAGTTATTTTATTACTTTCTGATTTTGATTCTAATGTGATAGTAGTTATAAATGAAGTGAATGTTTAGTTTCAAAGACTTATGAATGCTTTTTATTTATTAAAAGATGAATATACAATGGAAGACAACTTGGTACTGAAGCAAGGAAGTACAAATTGAGCATTATAATTTGTGAATGGCCAGAGAAATAGTTATTTTTCAAAAGTGGCCCCAACTGTACTTTCAATTGTTTTCTCTTCTTTTTTTCAGATGGTATAGTCATCTTAGTAATGAGTAAGAAACTCTTGGTGGGTAACCAGACATCTGTGACTACATTCTGGCTTCTGGAATTCTCAGCCATTCGGGAACTACAAATTCTACATTGTTTTGTATTTCTAGCCTTCTACTTCACAACTGCAACAGCAAATCTTCTCATCATCTTAGTTGTGACTTTTGACCATCATTTGCACATTCCCATGTACTTTTTTCTGATGAACTTGGCCATGCTGGATCTTGCTTCTGTTTCAGTCATTATTCCTAAATCCATAGCAAATTCGCTCATGAATACCAGATATATTTCTTATTCTGGTTGCATTTCTCAAGCTCTCCTGTTTGTTTCATTTTTGACATCTGATTTCTTTCTTCTCACAGTCATGGCATATGACCGATATGTTGCTATTTGCAATCCCTTGCAGTATGAAATGGTGATGAATAGGAGAACATGTGCTCAGATGATTGTTAGTGTATGGGTCTGTGGTTTTTTCTTCGGAATCCTGCATACAATTGGCACATTTACAGTCCCTTTTTGCTCTGATGCTGTTGATCAGTTCTTCTGTGAGATCCCTCAATTATTAAAGCTCAATTGCTCAGATTTCAATCAAGGTGAAGTAGGAATTCTTGCCTTCAGTATTATTGTAGTATTAGGTTTATTTATCTTCATTTTGGTAAGCTACATAAAGATCCTGAGTGCAGTATTCCGAATACCATCTACCCAGGGAAGACAAAAGGCCTTATCCACTTGTCTTCCCCACCTCATTGTTGTTTTTGTGTTAATGTTCACAGGAACACTCACATACATGAAGCTTCCCTCAGATTCCCCATCTAATCTGGATATAATGCTGACCATTACATATTCCCTTGTCCCACCCATTCTAAATCCACTGGTTTATAGCATGAGAAACAAAGACATAAAGACAGCTCTGTTCAAACTATTAGATCCAAAATTTGATTCTAAGCATTCTTTTCCTACTTCTCCTTTCTAGATTTGGATTTGGGATCTAGTTTAATTGATTTCCAATCGGGAGAGAAAAAATGTATTTCAAATTCTGACTTACTTTTTTCCATATTATAAGTCTTTTTATCCATTTTAATCTTTAGTCTTGCAATCTTTCAATTGTAAATGTGAAAACCATTAACAAGTATATCCTACTATTAATTGTTAACTTGTTCTGATTTTAAATTTCTCTTGATAATTTTCCAATAGGTCCCAGTACATCAATTTATCTTTATCTGACATTTTTATCTTATAATATGCTCCTGAATTGGGGCAGAACCTGGGTTTACGTTTATCCCATACTATCAATATGTAATAAAATGATTTTTAAAATCTACATTAACTTTAATTTTATCATAGTGTAAATCTTCATCTTATTCAAGCCTGGTTTCTGGATCTATATTTAAATGCCTCTGTGAGTGGCAGAAACAGTATAGCAGTGGACTTGCCAGTCAGGAGTTGGTTCCACTGATAGAAAATTTCTACAGATGAAGAAGAAATTGGGGTTATCTATTTTTGGTCTGGAAAAGCTGCTCCTTGCAAAAATTCCTGCAGAAATTTAATTTCTTTTGGTTGATTGTGAGGAACTTGGTAGTCAAGGATTTAAAAAGTGATCTAAATTGCTATGCAGCTTTTTAAAGACATTTGGCTGACAAAAAAAAAAATCATCTTATGATTCAATTGCTTTGCTATTTAAGGGAGATAGTCCAAACCACAGCGAAGGTTAAAAAAAAATTCAGTGAGCACTTGCTTTTGAATTGAAGAAGAGGGGAAAATATCTTTAAAATATTTTGAAGGCAAAAAGCTTGACAAGATTATGATATTGGAAATTTTTAAATGGGAAAAGATAACTGTTTTTTTTTAAAAAAACTGGATTCTTTTTCTTTGATGAAAGAGTATTTGAAAATAGTAAATTTAATTATTTATTTATTTTATTTTTTATTTTATTTAAATTTATATACTGCCCTTCTCCTACTGTACTCAGGGTGGTACACAGCCAGAAATAAAAAACATTCCAATACAAAATTTAAAAGAATTATAAGCTTTGGCCAAAAATTTAAAAAACCTCACAACTAAGACCCATTAGACAATTAAAAATCTAATATCTCAAAAAGGGGAGGGGGGTTACACCAGCCCTGCTTGTTGGAAAAGAAAAGTTTTTAGGGCAAGGCAAAAAGCCCGGAGATCTGGTATCCTCCATATCTCTGGGGGCAAATCGTTCCAGAGGGCAGGTGCTGCCACAGAGAAGGCCCTTCCCCTGGGGGTCGCCAGCCGACACTGCCTGGCTGACGACACCCTGAGGAGTCCCTCTCTGAGAGAGCGTACTGGCCGGTGGGAGGCTATTGGTGGTAGAAGGTGGTCCCGCAAATACCCAGGTTCGATGCCATGGAGCACTTTAAAGGTGGTAACCAACACCTTGAAGCGCACCCAGAAGTCCACCAGGAGCCAATGCAGCTCACGCAGGAGAGGTGTCACATGGGAGCGCACCCTCACTCCCATAATCCCCCACGTGGCCACATTCTGCACCAGCTGGAGCCTCCAGGTACACCTCAAGGGGAGCCCCATATAGAGAGCATTGCAGTAGTCCAGGCGGGAAGTGATGAGTGCCTAAGTGACTGTGCGTAAGGAGTCCCAATCCAGAAAGGGATGCAACTGGCGAATCAGGCAAACCTGATGAAAAGCCCCCTGGCCACGGCCATCGTTAGAGTAAAAGATGAGACCTTTCTGTGAATGAGAAGATAAAAATAATATGAACTAGACTGTTTGATTGTGACTACAGAACGCTAAGTCAAACTAAAAGGATCAAAATAGATAAAAGTAAAGCATAAAAAATGAAGCAAGAAAATAATTGACATTCTTTCTTACCAGGCAACCACAAGAAAAGCTAATAAACCAGGAGAATACAAGGATTTAGTAGAACAAATTTCTGATAATGGTGTTTTTTAAAGATGTATTGCAGAAATTATTTGAAGAATTTGCTTAAATAGATGTTTGCAATAATTTAAAAAGAAATGGAAGAAGGATTTACAGGGATGAAAAAATATATGGAAGAAGAAGTGAAGAAACATGAAGGTTCTGTAGGGCAATTGGCTGCATATTTAAAATAAATTACTGACGAAGTGAAAATTTTGGAAAATAAATCAGAAGTTATAAACAGAGAGATGGAAAGGGATTTATTTTTTCCTGACAAACAGTTGGTAGGGATGATTTTTACTTTCCAACAACAGAAAATTAGGTTAAACTCTGTATAGAAACCAAGCCCAATACAAGGTGTTGGTTATCATCTTTAAAGCTCCCCATGAATTGGAACTAAGATAATTGAGGGACCTTCAGGAGCCATCATCCTAATTACATAACCCATGCCATCCAGTTAAGCAGAGACAGAATGCTGTGAATCCCATTAGTCAAAGAATGTTGACTGGTAGGATCTAAAAGAACATCTTTTTCTGCTGTTACCTCCACCTTTTGTCTATGGAGATTCTCAATCATCAGGTCATAGTTGTCCCAAAGGTGCTTTTTTCAAGAGGCAACTGGACTTTCTGGTTTTTCTTTGAAGACGTTTCATCTTCATCTATCTACAACACAGTTCCAGAAGAAGGCTCCACACCCATTTGCTCAGGTGACCCCACTCAGGTGACCCTGATGACACAGATAAACCCTTTAGCAGGTGACCTTAACAACCTGCTAAAAGAATGCAAATGTCTATCTGTCTACAAGGAGTATAATCCTTCCATTTCCCACCATCCAGTCAGAGCTGAAGAAGCTTCTTGGATAAGAAGTGAAATATCTTCAAAGAAAAATCAGAAAGTCAAGTTGCTGCTTGAAAAAAGTACCTTTGGGGCCCCCACTTTTGGAACATTTTGCTCCAGGGATAAGGTGAAACCCCTCACTCTTTGATTTTAATAGAGAAACTGTAAAAAATGACAACAGGAAAAGACCTAGTGGTGCATCAAATCTAATCTTTGAGTTTTCCAGATGAATATTAATGTTGAATATTAATGAGGGAGAAGTTGTGACATACAACTTCCCCCTCATTGGTCTAGGCTCCAAGGTGGGAGAATGGACTAATATGAGTGGCTGAAACACTGGACAGCTCCCGGCTTTAAAAGCGTCTGCCACTTGTTTTTAAACTGCAGAAATAAACTATTTTACTGCACCATGCTGCGTCCTGCTTCCTCACTCTGACCTGAGCTCCAACAATTAAGATCTGGCTCTGCCACTTAGCCTGGAGCCTAAGAGTATGATGCAACATTGGGGGTGGCTTGAGGGCTCTCCGTCCACATTGTTAAGTTGTTAAACTTCTGAAATTTTCAGTTTTGATTTTCACTTTTAACATGTAAATTTTATTTTTGTTTTTAATTCTCTTTTTAATATGCTTCTATTCATGTATTTATATTGATTTATTATATTGTTTGTATTCACTTAGATCTTGGAAGGTGATGATAACTTACTTAAAAATTCAATTCTTCCCAGAGGGCTTGACCCCTTTAATTCTGATAGACAACTTCCCCTCTCCCTGGAAACAGGTGATAGAGAATAAACTGGCTTTCTATGGACTTTCCCCATTGTTTTTAATATCCGTAGGCTATGATCAAGCCAAGCAAGTGCTTATCAATAGAATAAGAGATATGGAGTTCCAGAACTTAACAGATTAAACTTAACTTAATTTAATTTAGCAGTAATCAGATTAAATGGGGTGTATGGGAACCAGCAAGGTATCTAAAAGATCTGACTTTTCCTAAGAGGAGTATAGCATTTTTTTTAGAGTTAGATGTAATATCCTCCCATCAGCACTCCTGCAGGGCAGGTATGATAGCTGACCAAATGTGTACATGTGGCAATGGGGAAGTTGAAAATATTTCCCATGTCCTATTGTACTGTAAATTCTACAGGGCATTAGATCAATGTACAATGTGCATTCTTCCTCTATTAGGCAGATTTCTAGGGAGATCAGATAATTTCTGTATGAATTCAAGATTCAAATTCGGCCACCAACTGTGCAGTAGCAAAATTTTGTGCTGCTGTAATGATAATAAAGAAAAAAATACTTAACGAACTAAAGATTCTTATCCATATTACTACTTGGTTTAGTTATTTTCCAATAATTTTTAGAGAATGTATTTATTTTAACTTTTGTGATGATCTGTGACTGTAATAAAGATTGTTGTTGTATGTTTGGGAAATGAATTATTTCAACAAAACTGAAGGAAAATAATAAAGATGTTTTGTATATAAATCCCCAACTGCATCTAAAAATTATACTGACTATTGACTATGACAGATATGACTGGGTGGAAATTAGTCTACAGGGGGCTAAAACTTTGTTTTATATCCTAAATGAGGATGAAACAGCATTTTACTTTTAAAAAGTGGATAAACTTTTGAAATTTTCACATGAAAATTGATTTCTCCTAAGGGAATTATAATAATACTTATAATTGCATAGTTTCTATACAAAAACATAAAAGTTCTGAGAAAAATATCAAAATAGCACAAATTAAATTACAATAGAGGGGCAGATTTAGTAGATAATTTGAAGCTTTTATAGCTGATTTTTCCTCCATTTACTACCTTGTTGAAATGTGAATTGGCTGAATCTCATCCAATGATGTTAGAATAGAAGAATAACAGAATAATAAAGTTGGAAGGTACCTTTGAAGTATTTAATTCAACCCCCTGCTTAAGCAGAGGACCCTATGTCATTTCAGACAAATGACTGTCCAATCTCTTCTTTAAAACCTCCAGTGATGGAGCACCCAAAACTTCAAGAGACTAAGGTCGGATGGAAGTTCCTGGAGATTTGACAAACCAGCCACAAAAGTCTTTGAGATTATTGTTCCAAAATAGGTTAATTCCTGATACTCTAGTTCATATTTAAAAGAACATAAACTAACATTCATTTCTGGAGAATGCTTGGTGAAGTATTGCACTGACTTACTTTTGAAGACTTGTTCAACTGAATATCTGTTTATTTACTGAAGCCCACATCAAGTTGATGTATAGTACCCCTCAGCTTCCCTAAATTATAAAAGTAGGCACAAAATTATGTACTTCCTCAGATTATACAGTATAAGAGTCATTCTTATCAGGTCATTTCTAGAAGAATAGTTGAAAACTTAGATGAATAGTGTGGAATAGAAAATTCCAAATCCTCAAGGATTATAATAATTCTCCACATGCTTCAAGTGTCTATTCAGGCACTGAAGTAATTGAAATTGAAGCCATCATTAGGAAAGCAGTCTACCAAAATAAGTGAACAAAGCTCCACAATATGTTGACCCCCCCCCCTTGCCCCATTGAACATGTCATTTGTAAAGAAGTAGGAGATTAAAATAAAACTGCAATCCTTTTAATTGGCCCCTGACAAATCTCCCTGAAAAGTAAGAACTGGATTGTCAGGTATAAGGAAAACTATTGGTCCTCACTACAGATAGTGTGCTGGAGACTGCATCTGAAGTAGGGGAAGGAGTTAAGAGACAATGTAGCTTGGAATCACTGAAGGAGGGGAAGCCGTGGAAAGCAAACCCTTTCTAAACCTTGCACTGCTTATCTAGTTATTCTATAGTATGCGTACAGTAGTTAGTTTGGCTAGATTCTTGTAAATAGGAGAGTTATAAATAGGAGAGCAATAAACCAAACACTCTGATCAAATTTTAGAGTCATTCTGCTTCCTTGTGCCTGACAGATAATCCTTGACATATGATTATAATGGTGTTTTTCATTATGGCTGTATAACATGATGACTGTAAATCAATCATATAACCAACTCAAATTCACAACCTTTTTTTGCAGCAGTTGTTAAATAAATATTGTGGCTTTTATTTATTTTATTTATTTAGTAATTATATTTATATACCGCCTTTCTCCCGTAGGACTCAAGGCGGTGTACATTTTAAAAGATCATTCACATGTTCATGTTTTAAACTAACCCATTATTGCTAAATTGTGGTTTTTCAGTTAAACCATTGTAAAACTCAGTCATATAATAGAGGAATGCCTCAAACAGCTGTAAATGAGATAATGTCATGTTGCCAAGCATCCAAAGTAAAGTCACATGGCCAAGGGTGTTTGTGGCACCTGTTAAAATTTTAGAACTCTTTTTTCCATGTAGGCTGATACTTCTAAGGACTGGTTGTAAGTAGAGAACTGCCTACACTCAGTTCTTGAGCATAATTTTTTTTCATGGCTACTGTGGGATACATCTATAGAGTTGGCTGCAACTACACAGTCTGCAAGGCAGGGGTGGGTTCTACTTACCTTTACTATCGGTTCACAATAGGGCCGTGCGCTCTTCTGCGCATGTGCAGAAGCATTTTGGTGACATCGGGGTCGATGGGTGGGGCCCCCTGCCGGTTTTACTACTGGTTCTATAGAACTGGTGTGAAACGGGGGCAACCCACCACTGCTGCAAGATAACCCAAAGTCCCCAATGACTCATTGCAATGCTTTCTCTAATGTTTTTCATCTCCAAAATATTATTCTGTAACCTTTTGGTTACAAATTTAACAAAAGCCTCATGCAATCTTCCTGTACTATAGTAACAACAAGGAGACTCTCAGCTATTTTTTGTAGGTGATGGCAATAGCAATTATTGCTGAATAGCCATAAGACATATCAAAATATAGAATATACGATACACATTAATAAGATTGTAATAAAAAACTAAATAAATAAAGATATAAACACATCATTCTAAGACACATTTTATTTTGTCATGAGAAATTTTACTTTTATTTAGTACAGCTTCATATAAGGCTAGCTAGATACATCGCCATTCCTCAGAACAAAATTTTTTTTTAAAAAAATCCATCAATTATTTTCTAGGAAAGGTTTCCCATTTTTAATAGTTTTGACAGGGCAAACCTTATGTCCTTGTTTCTCATACTATAGATAAGCGGATTCAATAAAGGGGGAATAAAACAATACAGTACAGTTGTTGCTAAATCCTGTACACTGGAGGGTGGCTTCATATATGCAATAAATGAAGATAGAAGAAATATTGAAGCAACAAACAGATGGGGTAAACAAGTGGAGAAGGCTTTTTTCCTTCCTTCCTTTGAGGGAATTTTCAGAACGGCTTTGAAAACAGACACATAAGTAATAAGAATATAGAAAAAACAACCTAGGCACAAGATACACATTGCAACAATTAATTTGATTTCATTTTTATTTAAATCCATGCAGGTTAGTTTAAGTAACTGTGGGATTTCACAGAAAATCTGATTTATATCATTGGAACAAAAAGGAGCTGAAAAGGTAAAACAGGTGTGCAACAATGCATTAAAAAGGCTGCTGACCCACACAGCAAGAATCATGTAAATGCTGGCTTGTTTGTTCATTATTGTTTCATAGTGTAATGGATTGCAAATGGCAACATAGCGATCGTAAGCCATGACTGTGAGGATCCAAAAATCAGAACCCATAAAAAAAACAACAAAGAAAACTTGACAAACACATCCAAAATAAGAAATATGTCTTGTGTTCATGAGTATATTGGCTATGGATTTAGGGACAATGACAGAAATGGCACCAAGGTCTAGTATGGCCAAGTTCATCAAGAAGAAGTACATAGGATTGTGGAGATGATGGTCACAAAGTATTACAGAGATGATGAGGAGATTCCCTGTCAGAATTGCCAAGTACAACAAAGTGAAAACGAAGACGTAAAACATCTTCAATTCTTCTATCTCTGTGAAGTCAAAAAGCATAAAATCAGATGTAATGGATTGGTTATCCATAGTTTACAACATGGAACATGATGATTCTAGAAAAAAATAATAGAACAGTTATTGTATTTTGAATTTTTTTCATCCTAAAATTTTAATCTCATTTATTTTTTTTATTTAATCTCTATAGATTTACTAATTTTTATTTCTTTAAATATTCAGGAAAAGATAAGTGGAAATAATGGTGAAGCACCTAATGCTAGTTTTTGGTGTTATTTTTGGCAAATTTCAACAATGAATTTTTCAGAATTTTCCCCATCTTGTTACATGAAATATTTCCACCCATTTGCTTTGTAACTATGGTTCTTCAATCTCTATTATTATTTTTTAAAAGTTCTTTCTCCAAAACAATGGAAATAGTGTGTTTAATTGGAAATCTGTAAATTATAACACTAGCAAAATTTCTTTCTGAGGTTTAATTAAGACAATTCTCTACCTTGTGTGGCAAAATACATATTTTGTAAAAAAAAATGCTATGAAGTTAGGTTTTCAAATTATGGGGAATCACAATGTCTGAGAAATATATAGTAATGTTTTTAAATTATCAAGCAAATGTGTTTTGGGAAAAACTAGAAAGATTGGGACTCATTTCTTTGTGTCCCATAAGAACAACAGAGTTTTTTTTAAAAAAGTTACCTGGTATTATTTCCGCACAAGTTTAATTTTGGAATTATTATTAAACTTTAGTAATCAAGATGGCAACTCACACCCCAATTAAAATGAGCAACAAGCTTATCTCCCCATACTGAAACAATTTTCATACGTATCATAGCAATAAATGAACTTAATTAAATAAAGATAGAAAGACAAATCCTCAAAATAAAATATATGATAAGATTTTTGGCTATCCCAGGTTGTTTAACCATCAATTTTCACAAGAAGACTGCAAGGGAATGTTACAGCAATAAATAAGTTTGAGGTTTTTTTAAAAAAATGTAGAAGCACAGATCTTCATACAGTAGTAAGAGGAGGGAGGTGAGTTCAATGCAATTTTTTTTAAAGTACGTGAAAATTTATTTAATATTTTTTAAAATAAAAAGCTTAATTAAATATGCATATTTTCCATTTTGAAATGGATTTGATTCAGGTTTGTTTTCAATGACCAATTCCTCATTAAATGCTATTAACTTGTACTTAATTAGTTATAATAAGTCAACTATTCCATCACTAGAGCAAATATTTACTTATTTATTTGATCTCAGGGCCAATAAAATATATAGTTAAAAGAGCTCTGTTCCAGGCTAAACCCATAGTTGCAGTTTAGCAGAATAATGAAATTATAAATATCCTCCAAGAATGGAAAATTCAGTTGTTGGACTGTGCTTCAATGCCAAAATTAGATTCACTTTTGAACAAACAAAATTCATAAAAGCAATTTACTTCAAGATTCCTGAATTATATTTTCACAAATGGACTTGAACAACAGCCAGAGTTGCAGGGTCTCCCACATTAAGTGTTAACATACAATCATATATGTTTATAAATAAGGGAATAATTTTCAGTGTAAGCTGAAATTATAAAATTAATCTTGGTTTATAATGGATATTATATTGATAACCTGAATTAATCAACAGAACTGACAGATAGTTCTGATTCTAAATGGAAGATTTAAACTTACAAAAATCTTTTAGGTAATTTCCCATATTTATAAATATTAACACACATATACAAAGGGAGAGTAGTATAACAGAAGTAAATACATTCCTCAGTATACATTTAGCATTCTAACATTTATGTTTATTTTCTGAGGAAGCCGGTAATAGTTCTACTGTTCTTTCAATAAATTTACAGAAAACTTACATATTTCCCTTCCATGCAGGATTAATTTGTGCCTGATATCTTTCAATTCCCAGCGTTAAGTACTCATCTCATCTTAAATAATGTTGCTAAAATGTCTCAGACAAGAAAAGTTAAAAAAGAAAAGTTAATATCGCTTGTCTCTTGGGTGATTTCTGCTTATCCAACAGAGGTTTAGTTTTTTTAAATCATGTATGAAGGTTCAAAACAAGATCTTGTAAGGAAATATAACTTTTTAAGAAAATATTCCTTCTTTTCAAATGAAAATTTCTTTTTAATTTCTGTGTATGGTCTCATGATAACAGTAAGGAGTTATTAAAACAATCACAGTTATACTAGTATCTGCTTTGAAAATGTTGTGGAAATGCTATTTTAAACTGTTTAAATGCTATTTTAAATGCTATTTTAAACTGTTTAAACTGTTTTTAACTGTTTTTAAAAAGCTATTGACATTATAAAGGACACAAAGCTAACAGATATAAAAGAAAGCAAAATTTAACCCTAAAATAATAAAATAGCCTAAAAACCCTAAAATAATAAAATAGCAAAAAACGTATTTCAAATTTTCAAAAACATATTTGAAAAATATATATATATATATATATATATATATATATATATATATATACATACATACATACACACCCACACACCGTATATACTCAAGTATTAGCCAAGTTTTTCAGCACATTTTTTATGCTGAAAAAAGCCCCCTTCGGCTTATACTCGAGTGAGGAAAAAATGCCTTTTTTCCTGCAACCGTTTTGGCTGCAGGGAGGCTTGCTAAAGGTAAAATGGGGCATGGGGAGGGTCCACTAATCCAATTAGTGCCATGTTAATTCTGGAATCCCCAAAGACCTTTCCATTGTATTTATTAAACAAATTTATATAGCTACCCAACTCATATACAGGACTTTTAAAGTTATTGTTGATACCATATTGTTTTTGTTGATCCTCTTTTCCACTTAAAAAGCTAGTTTACTGTTTTTCTTTGAAATCAAAGACATTTAACCTACTGATGCCTCAATTAATGTAATTTTATTGGTATCTATTTTTATTTTGAAATTTACCAGTAGCTGCTGCATTTTCTACCCTAGGCTTATACTCGAGTCAATAAGTTTTCCCAGTTTTTTGTGGTAAAATTAGGTGCCTCGGCTTATATTCGGGTCGGCTTATACTCGAGTATATACGATATATATATATATATATAATTATATTACAATATTTATTATAATAGGCCCCAAAGACATCCCCAACCTACTAAGATACCTCATGCTTCCCTTTCCCTTCCTGATGCACCAGACTTACTTACCTTACAAGATCTGTCTCCTCTGTGCCATGGTTTCTGTGCCATTGAGGGACTGTTTAGGGTGACCCGCTCCCTGCTCCTTCAAGAAGCACAGGAAGACCCCTTGAAAGGTAGAGCCAAGGATTTTGTACAATATCTGTATGATAAAATCGCTCTGATTCGAGAACATCTGGACTCTGACATAGTAGATTCAAGGGAAAGGATGAGGGCAGGACTTGAGAATATTACCTGGGGAGAGTTTGGCTCTGTAACTCTCAAAAACGTGGACAGGATACTGGGGAGACTGAATGCCACCACATGTTTATTGGACCCATGTCCCTCCTGGTTGGTGCTGGCCTCTCGGGAGGTTACACGAGGCTGGCTCCAGGGAATCATAAATGCTTCTCTGAGTGAGGGTGTTTTTCCTACTGCCTTGAAAGAGGTGGTGGTGAGACCTCTCCTCAAGAAGCCTTCCCTGGACCCGGCAGTATTAGCTAATTATCGTCCAGTCTCCAACCTTCGCTTTATTGCGAAGGTTGTTGAGAATGTGGTGGCACGACAGCTCCCCCAGTACCTGGATGAATCGGCTTATCTGGATCCATTCCAGTCGGGCATCAGGCCTGGATACAGCACAGAAACGGCATTGGTCGCATTGGTTGATGATCTCTGGAGAGCTCAGGACAGAGGTTGTTCCTCCGTCCTGGTCCTATTAGACCTCTCAGCGGCTTTTGATACCATCGATCATGGTATCATGCTGCACTGATTGGAGGGGTTGGGAGTGGGGAGCACTGTATTATGGTGGTTCTCTTCCTTTCTCTCTGACCAGTCGCAGACTGTGTTGACGGGGGGGGCAGAGATCGACCCCGAGACCCCTTGTATGTGGGGCACCACAAGGGTCGGTTCTCTCACCCCTCCTGTTCAACATTTATGTGAAGCCACTGGGTGAGATCATCCGTGGTTTTGGGGTGAAGTACCACCAGTATGCTGATGACACCCAGCTGTACATCTCCACTCCGAACCAACCCAATGATGCCCTTGAAGTGATGTCCCGGTGCTTGGAGGCTGTACGGATCTGGATGGGGAGGAACAGACTCAAGCTAAACCCATCCAAGACCGAGTGGCTGTGGTTTCCATCATCCCGTTATAGTGAATTGATACCATCACTGACTATTGGGGATGAATCTTTATCCCCCACAGATAGGTGTCCTCCTGGACTCATGGCTGTCTTTAGAAGAACACTTGACGGCTGTGGCCAGGAGAGCTTTTTATCAGGTTCGCCTGGTATGCCAGTTGTTTCCCTTTCTAGATCAGGACTTGTTAAATACAGTCACTCATACCCTTGTCACTTCCCGCATGGACTACTGCAATGCTCTCTACATGGGGCTCCCCTTGAGGAGCACCCGGAGGCTCCAGTTGGTCCAGAATGCAGCCGCGCGGGTAGTTATGGGAGCAATGTGGCATTCCTATGTGGCTCCCCTTCTGTGTGAGCTGCACTGGCTCCCTTTGGTCTTCCGGGTGCGCTTCAAGGTTTCGGCTACCATCTTTAAAGCACTCCATGGCTTAGGACCGGGATATCTTCGAGACTGCCTTCTGCCACCAATAACCTCCCATCGACCAGTATGCTCCCATAGAGAGGGACTTCTTAGGGTGCCATCAGCCAAACAATGTTGACTGGCGGCCCCCAGGAGGAGAGTCTTCTCTGTGGGAGGACCCACAATTTGGAATGAGCTGCCCTCAGAGATACGATTAATCCCAGATCTCCGGGCTTTCTGCCGGGCCCTCAAAACATTCTTATTCATGCAAGCCGGCCTGGCCTAACCTCCCTTCAAACCATTAAATTCTTTAAATTTCGATCTACCCTATAAATTTGAGAATGTTTTAATTTAATTCCATTCTATATCAAACTATTCAATTGTATTTTTAATCAGTTGCTAAATATTTATATCTGTATTTATTGTTTAATTGTTCACCGCCCTGAGTCCTTTGGGAGTAGGGCGGTATACAAATCTAATAAATAAATAAAATAAATAAATAAAGTCAAATATTTGGGATATATTTGACAGCAAGATGTAGCACGCTTAAAGAAAATAATTATAATAAACTTAAACAACAGATAGGGACAGACTTGGTGAAATGGGAAAATTTACAGCTTTCTTTGATTGGAAGGATATCAACTATTAAGATGAATATTCTGCTTAGAATTTTATACTTGTTCCAGACAATTCCAATTAGATTGGGGAAAGACTTTTTTGAAGAATTGAATAAAATAGTGTTAAAATACATTTGGCAGGGAAAGAAGATGAGGATAAAAGTAAAGTTGTTACAAGATGCTGGAATGAGAGGGGTTTTGGGTTACCCAATTGGGAACTTTATTATCAAGCGACAAGTTTAATATGGATTAAAGAATGGATAATATTAAGAAACACTAGATTATTGAATTTAAAAGGTCATGATTTGTTGATGGGGTGGCATGCTTTTTTATGGTATAAAGGAACAAAAATACAGGGGTATTTTAGAAGGCATCATATATGTGAGGCCTTGTTATTAAATTGGGAGAAGATTAAAAAACAACACTATTTGAAAATTCCAGTCTGGCTATCAACGATTGAAGCATTTTCATATTCAGTAATATTTAGAAGGGATCAAATTGTTAGATATAGTGAATTAATGGATGAAAAGGGTGAACTTAAATTGAAGCAAGAACTGGAAGAACAAGATTTCTGGTTTTTGTGTTTTCTTGTTTTCTTGAAAACATTGGTTTTCTTATTTGCAAATACATTCTAGATATGAAGATATGAAGAAGATTTTAAACAAGAAGATTTCTATAATGTTTTGACCAATTAGATATTTTTTTAATTAAAAAGTTTTGTCAGAGATACAAACATTTTCTCCCCCCCTCTCAACCCCTCCCTCACCCATTCCCCCCTCTTACCCCTCCCACCCCTCCCCCTTCCCCTTCCCCTTCCCCTCTCCCCCCTCCATAGACTTCCCAGAACAAGTACAGGGTATAGCATTTTACAAACATAACACTAAAATATGCTAACACTTTATAGACTTCAAATTCTCCCTAGGTCTTTAAGTCCCTAGGTCTAAAACTCCACATATAAATATAAGCTAAAAATTAGATTAAATATTTCATTCATAAGCTATTTGAAACTTCTGAGTCTGATATTGTTTTGAATATAATCAATCCATCTTCTCCATTCCAATATATATCTTTCATTTGAATGATCTTTCAGATATGTTGAAAGCAATTAGATAAAATTTTAATGGGTTCGGATGACTATGTAATTAAAAAAAAAGTATGGTTATTTATTAGAGGTAAAATTGGAAGAAGAACAAGTTAAAGAAATAATGATAGCATGGGGGGAATATTTTGGCCGGTACTCCAGAACTAGTCAGAACCTGCTGAATACCACCTCTGCTACAAAGGTTACTATAGCATTATAAATAGCCTGTAGCCAAGATGGAATGTCCAGCAGAATAGTAACTTTATATGATTTTTCATTTAACTATTATATTTATTTATAATGATATAACAATTGATCAGATTATGAACATTCCATTGTTACTGGTACCCCGGTATACAGTACCTATGTCCTCAGTTTTGTTCTGTTATTTCATCCAGTTCACATAGTTCATATCTCCACTATGGTACCATCTTGTATTGCAATTCAGATTATTTGGAACTTTCCCAGCATTGTCATAACTTTGTCAGTTTTATTCCATTCCCTCTTTTTCTCTCTGTTATGTTGTGTTACATTTATTAGAAATTCCCTTGATACATGTGCTATTTGAAAAACAAAAACTTTCAGCATACATGGGCAAATGGATCAGTGTCCTTTGCTTAAAGTGACTGTGGTATATTAATTAATTATACTATGTAGTAGTCTTTCACAAACTAGTGCTTTCCAGAAAAAGAAGTGAGTTCTTGAAGTTTCAGGTCCAACACTTGGAAAACTATTGCCTTTGGGATATTATCAAAGGGAAATGTGTATTTCTAGAGGGCTTCAACAATAGAATGAATTGTGAACCACTGAATTTCTCCTACAATGAATACATGAATGGTTGCATCCTGTTTGGGATTCTTCAACATATATAGATGCTGTTCCTTGAGATTCCAATCTTTTATGGGGAAATGAACTCATAGACCTCCACATTACAGAATATACTCAATATGTTAACTTGAGGAACTATTGTCATCCCATTGCAGAAAGTTAGAAATAGCATTTATCAGAATGGTAGATACAGTGCATCTTTCTTTGAGATTACAGAGAGGTGAGTTTCATCTTTGGTAATCATGAATTTATACCGATAATTGCTAAAATGATTTTCATGCTTTGTTACATTTTATGCTAAAGTAAAACTTGAGAACCATTCTGCAATAGTATGGAAATTAATTGAGTGCAATTCAATTTCACTAAGATATCGTGGAAGGATTTAAAGTAGGATGTTGAATGCAAACACTGTTATTAATTTATAAATCTATTGCAGTCCTTTAGTCTTTTAGTTGGATTATAGTAGAACTATAATCAGAAAATAATTTATTTTCCCATATTCATATACTCTTGAAGTTCTTTTGGAGTACTGAGATCAAATTTACAAAGATGTAATAAATTTATTTCCTATAGTTTTCTGTTAAGTGTTATAGCACATATTTCATCCCTTTAAAAAAGTATGGCTAAAAGTAAATTAAGTTCTTGTTTTACTGGAAAAATGCATAAGTGTCATCTTTTAATGAAGTCATCTCATAATGAATTTTATTCTCTTTTATAAGTATTAGAATAACTTGGCTTGGACATTGAAAAGCTAAGGAAGCTTGAATATAGTGTAAATTATTTTTTAAACTACCCAAAACTAATCTAATTCAAGTCATAATTTAATGACTTAATTTAATGACTTTAATTTATAGTCATAATTAAAATTATATTTCAAAAAGTTTCATTTTGTTTCTTCCCAGGGACAAAAAATATCTCATGAAGCAATGAGCAATCAAACATTCTCTGGATTTCTCCTTCTTGAATTTACAACGAATTCAGAACTTCAGATATTGCATTTTGTTGTGTTCCTGATACTATACTTGGGAATAGTTATAGCAAATGTTCTTATAATCTCTGCAGTAATTTTTGACAGTCACCTACATCGCCCCATGTACTTCTTTCTGATGAACTTGGCCATGCAAGACATTGGTCAAGTTTCAGTCATTATTCCCAAATCCATGATCAATTCTCTCAAGAATACTAGATACATTTCTTATTCTGGATGTGTTGCTCAGGTTTTTTTCCTTATCTTTTTCATGGGGTCTGATTTTTCTCTTCTCACAGTCATGGCATATGATCGCTATATCGCCATTTGCAAACCTTTACATTATGAGATGGTGATGAGCAGGACAGTCTGCAAGCAAATCATTGCTAGCACATGGATAAGTGGTCTTCTTTATGGATTAGTACACACTGCAGGCACATTTGCAAACTCTTTCTGTTCTAACGTTATCAATCAATTTTTCTGTGAAATACCACGCTTGCTTACTCTCTCCTGCTCAGAGTGGTATTTTCATGAAATTTTAATTATTTTATTAAGTTGTAGTTTAGCTTTAGCTTGCTTTACTTTTGTCATTCTCTCTTATACAAAGATTTTGATTATAGTGTTGAAAATTCCGTCAGTTCATGGGAAACAAAAAGTGCTCTCAACTTGCCTTCCACACCTCATTGTATTTTCCATATTTGTGTCAACTACAATGTTTGCTTATTTGAAGCCCAACTCTAACATTGAGTTACGTCTGAATTTATTATTTACTGTTATATATTCTTTAATGCCCCCGCTACTGAATCCAATAATTTATGGTCTGAGAAACAAAGAGATTGGGCTGGCCTTAGTAAAACTATTAGGTCTCAATCCTTCTTTAGAAAATAAATAATGTCAATTTTTCTGCTTAATATGTTGGAGGCACTATTTATTGCCAAGTAAAGTAAAACCAAATGTTTTTCTGCTTAATATGTTGGAGGCACTATTTATTGCCAAGTAAAGCAAAATCAAATGTTGAGTGTGCATATTGAAAGACATTTCAGTCCTGTGTGATTGCAACAGGAAGATATATCAGGAATTAATCTGAATCTTTAACATATGTAAGTTTAGAAGTATTCTGAGTGCTAGTTGATGTTGATGGATGAATTCTTCTGATCTTCTGCTTTTTTATCCTACATTAGTTGCTGTTACTATTCCTACATTATATGTTTTATATGACTCCTAGTGTTTATTTATTTATTTTTTTGAGGGGAGCAGATTGCTGGATATTTTGCTTTCCTTAGGATGATTTGGAGGGCTATAGTTGGTTCACAGAACACAGAAAATAGAATAACAGAGTCTGAAGGGATCTTGGAGGTCTTGTACTCCAACCTTCTGCTTAGGCAGGAGACCCTATACCATTCCAATCAAATAGCTGTCCAATCTCATCTTAAAAATCTTCAGTGAAGGAAGACTTACAACCTCTGGAGGCAAGTTGTTCCACTGATGAATTGTTCTCATTATCAGGAAATTTCTTCTTAGTTCTAAGTTGGATGTCTCCTTGATAAATTTCCATCTGTTACTTTTACACCATTTTACACCATTTTTTTCACCAGATTTTTTTCAACTCATTAATTAACCTAAATTAAACTATTCAAGTTAAGAACATTGTATTATCAGAAAAATCAACTTCTACTAATCCTTTTTGCTCTTCTTCCTACAGAGAGCACAAAATGCCAAATCTTATCTATGACTCTGAGTTCCTGCTTCTGGAATTTTCTCAAGTTCAAGAGTTACAGATCTTACATCCCTTCCTCTTTCTAGCAGTATACATTATCACATTGCTGGGACATATTTTCACCATCATTTCCACTGCCCTTGACTATCACCTGCACAAACCAGTTTACTTCCTATTAATGAAATTAGCAATTATTGTTGTAACTTCCATTTCATTGATTATACCCAAATCTATGCTGAATTCACCCATGAGCAGACATTTCATTTTCTATTCTACAGATGCCATTCATGTTTTCTTTTTCTTTTTCTTAAATGAATCTGAGACCTGCCTCTTAACAGTAATGGCACATCATCATCATGTTGCTAATTGCAATCTATTATACAATGAAGCAATAATAAACTGTGGAGACTATATTAAAATGGTAGCCTTAGTGTGGATAGCAGGTTTTCTTTATGGCATATTGCACACAAGCAGTACATTTTCAATGACTTCTGTTCAAATAAAGTTGACCATTTTTTTCTGTGAAATACCTAAGCTACTGAAACTTTCTTGCTCTGACCTATACCTAGCTGAAGTTGCTCTTCTTGTAGCTTAAGTCTACAAGAAGAGCAACTTCTAGCCTAGGGGTGGGATGCTTTTGCTTTATCTTTACAAATTATGTATAGATCTTCAGAACTGTACTTCAAATCCCTTCTGTACAGGGGCAGCAAAAGGCCTTCTCTTACCTGCCTCTAACATCTCACTGTTGTTTCATTGTACATTTATATTGCTTTTTGTCTATGCTAGACTTCCCAGCAATAGTTCATCTTATTTAGACTTAGCTTTTGCTATAATATGTGATTATTTCTCCTATGATGAAGTCACTCATTTTCAGGATTAGAAATATAGAGTTTTAATTTGTCTCATGTAAGTTCTTAAACATTAGATAACTGTTTAATGCTCTTTCAATGTTTGTTCAAAAATTATTGGGAATATAAAGTTTTCTTTTCCAAAAGATCTCTCACAGTATTATATATATATTTCATAGTTTATTCTGATATATAATACAAATTGTTTGTAGGCATAGCTAGTGTATTTTGCACACTAATTAAGCTCAATATGAATCCCACTTAATTTGCAAAGTGGAAAAAAAGGAGAGGGGAGGGCAGGGCAGGGCAGGGCAGGGCGAGGCGAGGCGAGGCGAGGCGAGGCGAGGCGAGGCGAGGCGAGGCGAAG
>WNWU01013525.1:2968643-2981245 GCA_012654045.1 Ptyas mucosa
GGAAAGGGAAGGAAAGGAAAGGAAAGGAAAGGAAAGGAAAGGAAAGGAAAGGAAAGGAAAGGAAAGGAAAGGAAAGGAAAGGAAAGGAAAGGAAAGGAAACTCAGGAGCTTTTTAACCCAATTACATTGATTTGTGCCACCGAATCAAGCAGGGACAGCATGCTGTGAATCCCATTAGTCAAAGAATTTCAACTAGTGGGATCTAGGAAGAAAGCTTACTCTGCTGTTGTCCTCATCCTTTGGGGCATCTTTCCCACAGAAGCCCCAAAGGATGCAAATGATTTTCTGGAAGAATATTAAAAAATGGCTTTTCCAATTAATATGGGTGCTAAGATTATGTTGTGATCACTGAACATATGATGAAACAGAATTTGCTTTACATTTTCCTTCAAAGTCATTAAATTTGGAAAATAAAGACAATGTCAAACTTTGTGCATATTGAATGATATCTCATTACTGCTTGATTGCCGCAGGAAGATATATTAGGAATTAATCTGAAGATTTAATATTTATAAGTTATTGATTTTGTCAAGTAATTTGATTACCTCTCCCACAATATTTCTATGGGTCTGGGACTAAGAACTAAGAACAATCAACTTTATTGGAATCATTTGGAATAAAAATAAAATTCTAGGCAAAATATTCATCTTAATAGTTGCAATTCTCCCAATTAAAAATAGTTGCAAATTTTCCCATTTTTTCAAATCTATCTGTCGCTTAACCTTATTGTAATTATTTTCCTTGAGAGAACTACACCTTGCTGTCAATTGTATTCCCAGATATTTTATTCATAACCTGCATACTTGAAATCTCCATCAATCCTTCTTTTTGCTTTTCAACATATTTTTAGTCATTATCTTTGTCTTTCCTTTATTAATTTTTAAGCCAGCTACTTCTCCAAACTCTTCAATGCTTTCTAAAAGTTTATTTATTGATGTTAATGGTTTTTCCATAATAAAAACCAGGTCGTCTGCAAAGGCTTGCAGCTTGTATTCTTCTTTTTAAATTTTCATACCTTTTATCTCCTTTTCTTCTCTAGTATTTCTATTTAAGATTTCTATTTTTTATAGATTTGAATAAAATGATATTGAAATATATTTGGCAAGGGAAAAAGGCAAGAATAAAAATGAAGTTGTTACAAGATGCTAAAATGAGGGGTGGTTTTGGTTTACCTAACTTTGAACTTTATTATCAAGCAGCTATCTTAATGTGGACTAAAAATGGATATCATTAAAAAATACTAGATTGTTAAATTTGGAGGGACATGATTTGTTTCTAGGATGGCATGCTTTTTTGTGGTATAAAAGAAGTAAAATACAGGGGTATTTTAGAAGACATAAAATACGTGAAGCCTTATGGTTGAATTGGGAGAAGGTTAAAAAAATCACTACTTGAAGATACTAGTCTGGGTATCTACAATTGAAGCATTTTCGTATCCAGTGGTGTTTAAAGGGAAACAAATTATAAGATATAAGGAATTATTAGATGAAAAGAGTGAACATAAAATTAAAGCAAGACATGGAAGATCAAGGGTATAAAATGGATTGGTTTTCATACATGCAAATACTCTCTAGATATCGAGAAGACCTTAAACAAGAAGGCTTTTATAACGTATTGACTAATCTAGACAAACTTTTGATGGGTTCTGATGATCATGTAATTAAAAAGCTATATGGTTATTTACTACAGGTTAAATTGGAAGAAGAACAAGTTAAAGAATCTATTATTATTATTATTATTATTATTATTATTATTATTATTATTATTATTATTATTTATTAAATTTATATACTGCCCTACTCCTGAGGGACTCAGGGCGGTGAACAGCCAAAATAAAATACATGTAATACAAATATTAAAAACATTTAAAATATTATGGCCCCAAAACCAAATTAAAACCAATTTTAAAACCCAATTTAAAATTTAAAACAATTTAAAAGAGTTTAGGCCAGGCCAGCCTGCTGGAAAAAGAACGTTTTAGGGCACGACGGAATGCACACAGATCTGGGATGTTCTGTATCTCCAAGGGGAGCTCGTTCCAAATGGTAGCTGCCCCCACAGAGAAGGCTCTCCCCCTGGGGGCCGCCAGCTGACATTGTTTGGCCGATGGCACCCTGAGAAGTCCCTCTCTATGGGAGCATACTGGTCTGTGAGAGGCTACTGGTGGCAGAAGGTGGTCTTGTAAATACCCTGGCCCTAAGCCATGGAGCACTCTAAAGGTGGTAACCAAAACCTTGAAGCGCACCCGGAAGACCACCGGGAGCCAGTGCAGCTCGTACAGGAGGGGTGTCACATGGGAGTGCCACATTGCTCCCATAACCACCCGCGCGGCTGCATTCTGGACCAGCTGGAGCCTCCGGATGCTCCTCAAAGGGAGCCCCATGTAGAGAGCATTGCAGTAGTCTAGGCGGGAAGTGACGAGGGCATGAGTGACTGTGTTTAATGAGTCCCAATCCAGAAAGGGACGCAAATGGCAAATCAGGCGGACCTGATAAAAGGCCCTCCCGGCCACAGCCATCATGTGCTCTTATAAGGACAACTGTGAATCCAGGAGAACACCCAAGTTGCGAACCCTCTCTGTGGGGGGCCAACAACTCATTCCCAATAGTCAGTGATGGCGCCAACTGACTATACCGGGATGTCGGAAATCACAGCCACTCGGTCTTGGATAGATTGAGCCTGAGTCTGTTCCTCCCCATCCAAATCCACACAGCCTCCAGGCACCGGGACATCACTTCAAGGGCATCATTGGGGTGATCTGGGGTGGAGATGTACAGCTGGGTGTCATCAGCGTACAGATGGTACTTCACCCCGAAACCATGGATGATCTCGCCCAGCGGCTTCACATAAATGTTGAACAAAAGGAGCGAGAGGATCGACCCTTGTGGCACCCCACATACAAGAGGCCTTGGGATCGACCTCAGCCCCCCTGTCAACACAGACTGCGACCAGTCAGAGAGAAAGGAGGAGAACCACCATAACATGGTGCCTCCCACTCCTAACTCTTCCAACCGGTGCAGCATGATACCATGGTCGATGGTATCAAAAGCAGCTGAGAGATCTAATAGGACCAGGATAGAGGAACAGCCCCTGTCCCGAGCCCTCCGGGGATCATCAACCAATACGACCAATGCCATTTCCGTGCTGTACCCAGGCCTGAAGCCAGACTGGAACAGATCTAGATAAGCCGATTCCTCCAGGTACTAAGGGAGCTGTCACGCAACCACACTCTCAACAACCTTTGCAATAAAGCAAAGGTTGGAGACTGGACGATAATTAGACAACACTGCCAGGTCCAGGGAAGGCTTCTTGAGGAGCGGTCTCACCACCGCCTCTTTCAAGGCAGCAGGAAAGACACCCTCACTCAAAGAAGCATTTATAATCCCCTGGAGCCAGCCTTGTGTCACCTCCCAAGAGGCCAGCACCAACCAGGAGAGACACAGGTCCAATAAACACATGGCAGCGCTCAGTCTACCCAGTATCCTGTCCACGTCTTCGGGAGTCACTGAGTCAAACTCTTCCCAGATAATGTTCTCAAGACCTGCCTTCATCATCCCCCCGACTCTACCCAGTCAGAGTCCAGATGTTCCCGAATCTGAGTGATTTTGTCATACAGATACTATACAAATTCCTTGGCTCTACCTTCCAAGGGGTCCTCCCGCTCTTCCCCCATGATAGCATGGGGGAAGAATTTTGGCTATGGTATTGATTTAGAGAAATGGCAAAAATTGTGGTACAGCATATGAGGAGAATTTGTACTAAGATGTTTTACAGGTGGCATCTATCCCTGTCGAGAATAGCCAGAATGTTCCAGAATAAATTGGAGAAATCTTGGAAATGTCATCAGATCCCAGGATCCTATTACCACATGTGGTGGACATGTGCAGAAGCAAGGAGATATTGGACTAAGATACACACGTGGTTGGAAAAAATGATAAAGAGACATATTGACTTTAAACCAGAGATATTTTTATTAGGGATTATACTGGAGACATATAATAAAGAACTGTAATATTTAATTGTGACTCTCTTGACAGCAGCTAGAATTGTATTTGCTAAAAATTGGAAAGGAGAAAAGTTACCTAAAGATGAAGAAATTATTAAGAAAATGATGGAATGTGCTGAAATGAGTAAACTGACATTTGAAATAAGAAAGCAGGAAGATAGACAATATTATTTGATATGGGATTTATTTTACCAATGGACAGAGAATAAGAATTGGAAATAATTATGATATAAATGGATGTTGAAACTTTTGGAAATAAACTAGCATGTTTAGTGATAAATTGAAGAGAAGAGAAGCACAAAAATGCCACCGACTGATATACTGTCTATAATTGTATGGAATGATAATGTTTTTATGTTTTGTTTGTGTTTTTGAAAATAATTTTTTTTTAAAAAAAAGAACTAAGAACATTCAAACATAAACATGGATGGAATATTCCATTGCTTGACATTTGGCAAATCCAATCCCTCTTATTTCTCAAGGATAAGCATAGCGATGCTGATGATCTTCACTAAACTCTAATTAATTTTAGAATTTCATGTGTGCAGAGTACAGTATATTTTACCATTGACAATAATAAATACAGCACCATACATGATGCAATACAATACAATAGGTCATGTCTCATATGAGGGACGTACACTCATCCTATAGAAATGTTATTTTCAATAGGTAACAGTTTAATATATTTGTGGAAGAGATATACTAACGAATGCTTGCACAGGAAAGCATTTGTTACCTTTGAAAGCATAAATAGGGTGTTTTTATATTGTATTTGGGCATTAGTAATTCCTATTCCTTTAATCATTTTTTGGTGGTTCCCTTTACTTGACTAGCATTAATTGAAGTGATGTTTCTGTCTTTTGTGTAATGTATATGCTACTCAGAATATAACGTAATGATAGAGGTATCAAAGCCTAAAACATACAAGAACGGTTGCAAGTCGGCATGGCTAGTCTAGTGAAGAAAAGGAAATGATAGCAGTATTCCAATATTTGAGGGGCTACCACAGAGAGGAGTGGGTCAAGCTATTTTCAAAAGCACCTGAAGGCCAGACAAGGAATAATGAGTGGAAACTGACCAAGGAGAGAATAACTAGAAATAAGGAGAAATTTCTGACAGTTTCACTGGAATCAATCAATGGAACAGCTTGCCTTCAGAAGTTGTGGGAGCTTCATCACTGGAATCTTTCAAAAAGAGACTGGACTGCCATTTGTCAGAAATGGTGTAGGGCAGGACTGTCAAACTCCTGGCCTGCAGACTGGATGCCACACATTAGCCACACCCACACCCAGTTTAGTGAAGAGGGAAAAAGTCCTGATACATCACATGATGCCACTGTGACAATGTGAGTTTGACACCCTGGTGTAGAGTCTCTTGCCTGGGTGGAGGTTTGGACTAGAAAACCTACAATGTCTCTTCCAACTCTGTTAATTTGTTAAATCTGTTAAACTGTCTCTAAAATCTAGTTTGGTCTGTGCAATTCATGAATCAAGCACCAGAAAAAATATCTATATATATTATATTATATTTGTGTTGTGTTGTGTACATGAGTCTGCCTTGGGAAACAATACACAAGCTTCAACTGGTCCATCAATGGTGACCATGCCTTGTGAGCTGCACTGGTTACCGGTTTAGTTCCAGATATGATTCATGGTGTTGGTCATTAAAACCTTACATGTCAAAGGACCTTATACATGGACTGATATTAGATTCAGCTAAGTTGTAGTGCTCTTTGCTCTGAAGGACATCAGTGCAGTGTCCTATGGTTAATTTAAGAATCTTGTTGTTTAGGTGTCAACACTGACACCACTGGGGCATAGAAGGAACACTGTAGAAATAAAATGGAGCCCATGAAGCAGTGCAGGACTAGAAAAATGCAGTGTGTTCTTTCTTGTGAGTGGAATGAAATTGCTTATATGGATTTGGGGCAGGAAGACCAAAGTGATATGAAATCTATGAAAGCTACTTCTACTGTTCAGCTTTACTTCCCAATGATTTCCTGCCTTTCTAAACCTTGTTGAGCTTGATATTGCTTTATCATTGTCATTAAACAAATAAGGCATATCTGAAAAATGAGGACAGTTTAAAATAAAGACAGTACACATATACAAAGAGATGGCCTGAGATTTGAGTTTGTGATCTTGGCTTTTTGCATGCATGCATGCACAGACACACACCAGTGGTGGATTGCTACCAGTTTGCACCGGTTCGCATGAACTATTAGCAAAAATTGGGCCAAGGTCACAGAACCGATAGAAATGGCTGGCTGGCCATGCCCCCGAACCGGTCGCCTAGTTGCTCACCCTGACCACCATGTTTGTCACTGCCATGCTCTTTGCGCATGCACATCCCATTACCTTGCAAGTCAAATGGGATGCACATGTGTGAAGAACATGGCCACAACAGCAGCAGCTTTTTATGCTGGTACTTTTTGGAGGCCTGGCTAGGAATCTCAAATACTGATGAGAATGAACATTGTGTTGTAGCTAGTGGTAGATCAGCCCCCTGTAAACTCTGTGTCTCAAGGAGCCCAGCTGCTTGCCAATCGCCAAGTCGCCTGGACTCCCACTGACATGATGGGGTCCTTCAGGCACTTAATTTGGCCATCTGTTTAGTAGCTCCAGGCAGCAGCTACCACACCTCATAGGGAGAACTAGGATTGTGACCACCTAGCCATGTCCACCCAGCCACATGACTGCCAAGCCACACCCACCCAGTCACATGACCACCAAGCCACACCCACAAAATAAGCCATACCCACGGAACCGGTAGTAAAAAAAATTAGAACCCATCACTGACACACACATATGCACATTATAAACACACACACACACACACACACACACACACACACACACACACACATGCACATTATACACACACACATATCCTGCGTAGGACACATTCATTTGAGAATGAATTCTCAATAACAAATTAAATAAAAGAGAGAGGACAATGTTTCTGGATTTAGGCCACAGAAAAAAACTATCTTTGTTTATGATTCTACCAACAAAAGCAGACCTATATTTCACTTGAATCATGAGCAAATATAATCCTCCCCCCCCCCCCGCTGGCCTAAACCCAGAAACATTAAATTGAATATGTGATCTAAACTTATGGTACAGCTGTTCAATAAAATGTTTGAAGAGGCAAACACTTCATTGAACATCTGTACCATAAATTTAGATCACACATTCAATTTAGATAAACAATTGTTAAGATTGTCTTATGCTATTTAAAGAAACATCGAAAGCTTAATCATTCTAATATACTATACAAGTCAAAGAAATTTCTGCAATTGAGAAATTTTCTGCTGTAATGTTCACTAAAATTTAATAGGGAATTAAATGAGCGTGGTAAAAGTCAACAAGAAAATGATATGATTGTCATGACCAATTATATCTTTATAGTATAGATTGTACTGTGTAAAAAATACATAGCTGACATTAACTTTAGGTTTTTTTAACTCTGACCATAAATGTGAAAAATATACTGAAAACAATTAATGGATGAGGCAAAGGGACCACTGAATATTTTAAGTCAATAAATTTATCAGTAGCAAAAACTAAGTATAGACCAAGCTTTTTTTAAACGAGGAACTATTTCTAATTAGCTGTGATAGACTCTTGGGTACTGAAGTTGTGTCAAAGAAGCTGAAACAAACATGCTGCTGCTGCTGCTGCAGATGCAGCAAATTCTTTAAAACCCATATTGATTAGAAGAAGCAATACTTAACAATGTGGCAGTTTTCAAAGAAGGCATAAAAATGTTTCAATGAACAGGAAGTTGAGTTACCAAAACTGAGATTATCCTAGAATTGTAAATAAACCTAAGTGAAATTTGCAAGTAAGGTAAGTAAATACATTTATAATTTATTATCTTTCTTATCATTATTCTTCATCTCATTCCCTAAACCTGAGACTTTGATAGCTCATTTTTTTTATTTTTTATATCTTGGAGCTTGCAAAATGTTGTTTGTTTGTTTGCTTTTACATGTCACCACATCACAATATAATGGTCAAGGTAAAATACAAAAATGTTGTTGCTTTTCTACCAGATCTTATGTTTGAATTGCATATCAGATTTATGGATCCAGACATGGATGCTTATTGGTCTAAGAAAAAACTCCGTATTTGATAAATTGAATAATTTAGCAGCTTTTGACCATATTGCTTCTAAAATATGAATTTATTGTGTACTATATCTTACTTGGCATGATACATGTAAATTCAAATAAGTTGAACTACTAAAATCCATTTTTTGTAAGTTGTTGTTGTGATAAAACTAAGGTTGCTACCCGTGAAATATACTGGTCAAAAATTAAACCATGCTGAAAATTAAATGCTGACTGATTGCATGAAAATATTTCCTAGCAATGACAGTTTTAGATTTTCTCATCTTAACATGTCTTTATAGCTTCATTCTGTGTTTCAATATACTTATTTTGAAATAAGTATATTTCAATACTTATTGAATTTCAAGGATATTGTATGATATCTATATATTTAAACTTCTTCTCAATCTTAAAATCCATTTTATTCATCAATTGTGTTTCATCTTCTATTTTCATCTTTTTATTAACATCTAGACTTCTCTGTATTAATCCTGAAACCACTCACCGAATGAATTAATGTTTCAAATCCCTTTAAAGAATATTGAGATTTTAAGGATGATTTTTAAATTTTGTTTTTAAAGACACATTAATCAATTGTCAACTTGTTCAGAAATCTCCCGTATGCAAACATTATAGCCATATACATTTACAATGGAAATTTACAGTGTCTGAAAAACTGTTCCTTTACCAAAAAGCTAAAACTGATTTAAACATCAACTGTTGTCCTAACTTGATTTTTTTTAGTTCATTAGTTAACATAAACTAAATTATTCAACTTAATAGCACTGTATTATCAGAGCAATTTTTTTAATTAATCCTTTTTCCTCTTCTTCCCACAGAGAGAACGGAATGTTAAATCTTACTTCCGATTCTGGGTTCCTGCTTCTGAAATTTTCTGAAAGTCGAGAGTTGCAGATCTTATATTTCTTCCTGCTTCTAGCAGTATACTTGATCACCCTGCTGGGGAATCTTTTGACCATCATTTCAATTGCTTTTGATCATCACCTGCACACACCAATGTACTTCTTCTTAATGAACTTGGCAATTATTGATATTGGTTCCATATCATCCATTGTACCTAAATCCATGTTCATCTCACTCATGAACAACAATTTCATTTCTTATTTTGAATGTGCCATTCAGGTTTTCTTTTTCTTTTTCTTTGATGCATCTGAGATCTCTCTCTTAACTGTAATGGCACATGACCGTCATGTTGCTATTTACAATCCATTACAATATGAAACAATAATGAATAGCGGAACCTGTATTAAAATGGTAGCCATTGTGTGGATATCTGGTTTCCTTTATGCCATATTGCACACAAGCAGTACATTTTCAATAACTTTCTGTTCAAATAAAGTTGACCAATTTTTCTGTGAAATCCCCAAACTACTGAAACTTTCTTGCTCTGACTTATACCTAGTGGAAGTTGTTCTTCTTGTAGTGGGCTCAAGTCTAGGGGCAGGGTGCTTTATCTTCATCATTATAAGTTATGTATGGATCTTCAGAGCTGTACTTCAGATTCCATCTGTACAGGGACGGCAAAAAGCTCTCTCTACTTGCCTCCCACACTTAATTGTAGTCTCAGTGCTCATTTGTATTGCTTTCTTTGTCTATGCCCGACCTCCCAGCAATAGTTCATCTTATTTAGACTTCGTTTTTGCCATAATATATGTGATTTTTCCTCCTATGATGAATCCATTCATCTACAGCATTAGAAATAAAGAGTTTCAGAATGCCTTGTGCAAGTTCTTAAACCTTAGGCAACTTTTCCATACTTTTCCCAGGTTTTTTCTAAGATTATTGGGATTGTAAGATTTTCTTTTCCAAACAGCCTTCTCCCTACATTATATATTTCATACTTTATTTTGAAATATACCAATTGTTTGTTTGTAGGCACAACCAGTATAGTTTGGACATCAATAAACTCAATATTAATTCTACATAATCTAAAAATGCACACACAAAAAAAGGAAGTAAAGGAGAAGACAGGAAAAGAGAAGAAAACTTGTTTTGTCAGGCAAGTTATTTTCAATTTTATTCTTATTGTTCTGTTCTGTTCTGTTCTGTTCTGTTCTACTCTACTCTACTCTACTCTACTCTACTCTACTCTACTCTACTCCTCTTCTCTACTCTACTCTACTCTATTCTCTATGTTCATACTTACAAGTTGCAAGTTCAAAATTGAAACAATGCAACACAATTCAATACAATAAATTCAATAAATTCAATAAATTCCACAAATTCCACAAATTCAATAAATTCAATTCAATGCAATGCAATGCAATTCAATACAGTGCAGTGCAGTGCAGTGCAGTGCAGTGCAGTGCAGTGCAGTACAGTACAGTACAATACAATACAACACTCTTCCACTAGTTATTTTAAAGGATATTATAGTATATTTAGGATAGGGGGAAAGGGCAAAGAGAAAATATTTTAAAATAGTGTATGATTTTTGACAAATCACAATGGTTGATCTAGTCAAGTTGATCAGTCATTTCTTTTTTCTTAAGCATCAACATCAGTTTGGACAACCATTTGACAAAGGGAGTAATATAGAGGAAGAATGCTATCCCACAAGGGTTTGTTTTGTTTGTTTCAGTGTTTTAACTTCAGACAGAAAACAAAGCAAGGTTCTCAGAAAATATTCAGAAATTGTTTATCAATTTTTTTTTGGTATTTGATAGTAGCAGATTGTGTCTGCTACTGTATTAAAAACAATTAATGCTTATCCTAAAAAAATTATGTACCAACTTTTTCTCATTCATCTCCATTGTGAAACTCAATCAATGTATTAGTTTTATGCAAAAAGAAACTAATTCCCCAGTACTAAAAGAACAACAAAAAATTGTCTTCTTAGCTTAACTAAATAAATGTTATTATGTTTAAATGGCTAATTTTACTAACCCTAATATTTTACCAGATCATACATGCAAGATTATATTCTTTATGTTTTTTTAAAGTGAGTAATCTACTGAAATACACATATACAATGAAAAAGAATTTCTCCTAAAACATGTTTGATGGTTAAAATATATATTTTATTCAACTTTAGGTTAAGCTGCAAAATGTTTCTTTTAAAAAGTCAGACCACTGGAAAGATAGTGATACAGTTCCAGTCATAAGAAATCCAGGCAACAGAATTGGGAGTAAAGCCACTGAAATTCTAAGAATGCTCTGAATACTGCAGTATCTAGAGGAAGAGATGAAATGCATAATTAATGAAACATTTGTTACTCTTCATTTTAAACAATAGAATTATTGACTGCACTGCACTCTGGGAGTCACATCTGCCATTCTACGTAAATACTTATGACAGATTAATTCAATCAGCAAATAATGCTTCAAGTCAGTGAAATAAGAAGGGAAGCTTTATATGCTTTATTCTGATTTATATTCCTTGAAAATTAGGGCATATTCCCAAGCGCCCAGCTAGATTGAGGTGTGCAGGAGAATATTTCCAATTTCAAGGCATGTGTGCTAGACTAAGGTTTTGATCAGCCATTGTAGTTAGAATGCAAACATTACCTTTCATTTTTCCTACACAGCAATGTATCTTTAATAAATAGAAAAAGGGGTGACATCTTTCTCACCAACTATGAGGTTATTAGCACTTCTATAGCTAAGCTTTGTCATTATAATGGTAATGAGATTGCAATAAGCAGAACAGAGAATTCAGATATTTTTGAAGTATTTTAAATGTTTTTCCAACAACACTTTTTTTCCCATTGCATAAATTAGCACAACTAATTAAAACTGAAGTATTTAATCTGAACAATCCAAAGTATTGCCATAGAACCCAAATTATATTGCCCTTGACTTAAAATATATAAAAACTGTTTATTTTCCATAACTGAGGAAAATTTACAGAAATCTAATGGTAGTGTGCTTCCCACTCTATGGTGCCAGTTGCCAGAAACCTCCCGTTCCCCCTGCTCCTCTCCGCGGTCCCCCCACCTTGACCGACCGGAGTGCCTGCTGGAGAGCCTGGGAAGCCCCTCTACCTCGGGAGTCACCAGACTGGACAGCGATCAGGCCAGACTCATCCTGGGGAAGGGAGTCTCGAGGGACCCTTGCTCACCCTCCTTTCCTCCCGCAGGTTTAGTTTATTCTTTCCAGGCAACCGGCAGTGAAATGCTGGGCAGCCACACCAGGGGCAGCCACAACAGACACAGCGCGGCCAACAGCGTGGCTGAGCTTGGCTGCAGAGGGCTGCCAGTCATCTGCAGATAGCGGCAGCGGCAGCAGCAACACTGCAGCACCTCAGCCATCCTAGGCCTGCCATTGTAGTCCTCTGTGACTGCCTGCCATGCATGGAGGCCTCTCTGCTGCCGGTGGCTGCCCTGTCAAGGAAGCCTTGGGGTGGCAATGCTTGCACTAGGGCTGCTGTAACAGGTGCTCATTAGCACAGGCTAATCGCATGGATATGGAGCCTGGGCATGGGGGTGAGAGCGGGCGGGCCACCACCATGGCACAGGA
>WNWU01013525.1:2981255-3001436 GCA_012654045.1 Ptyas mucosa
CACACACACACACACACATTTATATATATGTAGGTCTTTGGTTATTCAGGTTTTCTCCCACGTAAAATTGGAAGTGTCTTGGCGATGTTTCGATGAAGTCTCATTCGTCATCTTCAGGCTGGTGTTCTCGGCTTCGTGCTTCCAGGAGCAATGTGACACTTCCAATTTTACGCGGGAGAAAACCCGAATAACCAAAGACCTACATACAAATACCCGCAAAAACCTCAGAAAACACACACACACACACATCTATCTATCTATATCTATATATCTATATCTATATCTATATCTATATCTATATCTATATCTATATATCTATATATACACACACACACACATATTCTCCCTTTATTTCTTTATCAGTGAAATATAAATTATATATATATAATTTGGATGAATTCATTTGGAAAAAATGATAACACCTCATGATCTAATGATAGTAACTGATGAATTATACTCAGTGGGGAAAGATCTCATTAGATATACATACTCCCATGTTTATTAGCTGACTACCTCCAATATGAAAGTAGAACCAAATCCGTATGTTCTTGAATGGCAGAGAGGCCAATACTTTTCGATAGCAGCTATGCAGGACTACTGGGGAACTGAACAAGTCTAAAACAAACAACATACATACATACATACATACATACATACATACATACATACATCCCCATTCAGAAGATGACTGCTTCCAGTTTTGCTTGGAAGAAATTATACACACAGCATAATTTATGCCCAGTTTCAATGAAGGAATTGTGATGCTTCAATGAAGATATAAATATGAAATTCTATTGAGAAAAGACAGGTTGGAGTAGAATTACATTTATTATTATTTATGAGCAAATCTCTCTCCCTCTCCCTCTCTCCCTCCTCTCTCTCACAGTATACTTTTCTATTTTTTTTCTTCTACTTCTCTCTTCTCTCTCCACCTGAAGTAATAAAAGAGCCAGTAAAGAAGATTTTTACTATTGCTAAAGTATATTCTGTTATTATATTGCAAAAAGATGATGCTGTGAATTTGTCACATCTTGTATTTATAAGTCCTCTGTGGATTAAATAATTGCTTTTGAATACATTATAGCTGCAAAAAGTGTTGCATAAAGTAGCAGTTTCATCCATATTTCTAGAACAATAAAAATGTGAATGAAAAATCTGGTAAGACTTTTCAAAAACTGCTGTATATACTTTATGTCTGCAAACTCTTGGTCTTTCTTTACCCAATTTTATGTACAATAATAATTGAGAGTATGACAAGTTCCTTACTTTGGAATTTTCCTCCTCCTTCCCTCAATATCTAAGTGTTTGGCCCTACACCATCTGAACAGATGAAACTCTGTTTTGTTTTCCAAAAGAGTCTCTCCCATGCAATGCTGCTTTTTTTCCAGTCAGCTGTTTTATCAGTTTTATCGACTTGACCTACTGGTTTCAGAAGAGACTTTCTCATATAAAAACTTCTCCACATACAACACTGTAGGATAACAGCTCTGTGCTATGCATCAGGGTCAATACAAGTTTGTATTCTGATAATTCTGATTATTTTCTTTCTATCTTCCTAGAGATGGAGGTAGAAATGCTGGGTAGAAAGACTAAATAATCTCCAAATAGCTAAACCAGAGAAATTATAGAAATTTAGTCTTTCACAATTATTTTTCACTGGGGAGTCCTTGGAAGGATGAAAGAATCTCATATCTGGTTTAATTCCTTTTTAAATGCTGCAGATAGGTCTTACATGCTGTGAGAAAATTATGTGGGGAAGGAAGTGAACAAACAATACAGAAAGATAATTATTTTTGTGAATCAAACCTCCCCCCCCCTTTATTTATGACATGTTAAAGTTCTATGGACTTGGCTTTCACAATCAGAACTGTGCAGCAGATAAACAGTTCCACACCCTTCCACACACTACCACTAACTTTTCTATAAGAAAGACAGTACAATGTGGTCAAAACAGTAAACCAGTTTGTAACATTAATTGTTCTTCAATTCTGCAATTAATTATTTAATCTGCCTGTGGATAGTAACATTTCAATTTTATAGCAAGTCTGTCCATTTTAAAATTTAACTATGTACACAGCTACATCTCATGTTTCTTTTCATTAATCAAAGGTTAATCTGGTGATTTCCCATGGCTGGTAGAATATTAATGCTTTAGGTACTCTTTTATCTCTTTGTGTGATCAATTGGTCTTCAATCTGGAATGGATTTCTTCAACAGCTAAAAGTATGTAGTTTTTTTTTCTTCTTCTTTGTCTCTCCAACTTCAAAAAGCTATTACATCCACATCAATTTCTAATCTATTCTCTAAGAGAGATTCTCTACCTTTATGAAAAACCTATCTTTCTCATGACTCTTTTCCATTGTCAGGTTTTCAACTACAAGTTAAACAAAAGGACATCCAGTAGAATAAAATAGAATGATATTCTTAAAATAATGTTTTAATTACAGTAGTTAGACAATTTATTGTACCATTGTAAAAGATTAGCTATTGGGAGTTTGGTCCCCTTTTCATTTTGAATCAGGAAAAATTAGTTAGCTATGAAAAACTAGAGCTCAAAGGATTGGATAGTAAATTCAGTCATGTTGGATACCTCATCTATATTTATGTTTCATGCTTGTGATGGGAGGACTGGATGATAAGATAACCCCAATTATAGAAATATTTTAATGGTTTATTGTAGTTAGGCTTCTGCCTTCTGAAATTTTATCAGACTTAAAAATATGACTGCTGACCTATAAAAATAAAGAAAATATATGAAATTATGATCCTTATACTTTGCTATTCTTCAGTTTTTAAAGATCAATATGAACTGAATATATTTGCATAACACTTTCCAATAATGGAAATCATCTCTACATATTAATTATTTGCAAATACTTAGTTTATTTTTTTTCTCCCACAGATAATTTATACACTTTACATTTCTACACAGCATGTCAAATCTTACCAGACCTACTGAATTCCTTCTCCTGGAGTTTTCTCAAGCCTATAAATTGCAGATTTTGCACTTTTTCCTATTTCTAACAATATACATAGTAAGCCTTGCAGGCAATCTTTTTATTGTCATTGTAGTCATCATGAACCATCGTTTGCATTCTCCAATGTATTTCTTCTTAATGAATTTGGCTCTGATGGATATTGGTTCCATTTCAGTCATTGTACCCAAATCTATGACTAATTCACTCATGAATAACAGGTTTATTTCTTACTCTGAATGCGTTGCTCAAGTTTTTTTCTTTCTGTTTTTTGAAGCCTCTGAATACTTCCTTTTAACAGTAATGGCTCATGATCGCCATGTTGCAATTTGTAATCCTCTGCAATATGAGACAATCATGAACAAAGAAGCCTGTATTCAGATGATAGTCATTGTGTGGGTTGTTAGTCTGCTTTATGCAGTGTTGCATACAAGTGGCACTTTTTCAATAAGGTTTTGTTCCAATAAGGTCGATCAGTTTTTCTGTGAAATTCCAAAATTGCTTAAAATCTCTTGCTCTAATTCATATCTTGTTGAAGTTGGATTACTTGCCTTTTGTGGTGTCATAATATTTGGATGTTTTATTTTTGTTGTTGCAACATATGTGTGGATTTTCACTGCAGTGCTCAAAATTCCTTCTGTACATGGGCAGAAAAAGGCCATCCGCACTTGCCTCCCTCACCTCAGTGTTTTCTCGTTAATGTTGTTCACTGGACTCTTTGTTTATATAAGACCACCTAGTAATACTTCATCTGATCTGGAATTAATTTTTGTGGTGATATATGCAATTTTTCCTTCTGTCCTGAATCCATTTATTTACAGCATGAGAAATAAAGAGTTTCAAAATGCCTTGTGGAATTTATACAAACCTTGGTAGTTTCAAATACAACTTGCTGATTTGTTCTTAATTGTTTTGGAAAATTATTTCCTTGTTTTATCAGAATGATTTCCTTGCTTTATTCTACCAAACCTTTGTGTGTGTTTATCTCTCTGTGTGTAAATAATAAAATGTATTATACTAAATTTTCAATGTCTAGCTCCTGTATAATTAGTCATATTCTAATAAATATTCTTTCTATATTGTTTGCATGTATATTCATTGAATCTGAAAAAAGTTTAATGTCAGCTGTGTATTTCTACACAGGAAATGTAAAGATGCAAAATTTTGCAAAAGAATTTCAATTTCAAATGAAAACTTTGGGGATATGTCTCATACAGTATAAATCATAGAATAAACCCTTCCTTCCTTCCTTCCTTCCTTCCTTCCTTCCTTCCTTCCTTCCTTCCTTCCTTCCTTCCTTCCTCCCTCTCCTAATGTCCCTTGGTACTTTATATTTTAAAAACCTCAGAATAATAAAATAAAACAGCACGATGTGCATCTAGAAAGGGGAAAAAACAACAAAAACAGCACAAAATCTTACAGGAGCTCACCAAACACCCTATCATTAGGACTGGGAAAATAACCAAGTTTTTAATGTTTTTGGAAGGTCTTTGAAATAGAACCATATGAATTCTAGAAAGATGATGTTACATGGAGAAGTTACCACAAGAAATAAAGCATACTTCCAGGATCCAATAGATGGTGTGTTTTAAATGAAGGGATATTAAATTCTCTCATTCTTCTGGATCTTACTAAATGGGCAGAAGCTATTGGAGAAAAACAGTACCTTAAATAACCAGGCCCTATAGTTTTTTCCTCTTGTTAAATAAACAACTAGAGAAATAAAACAGAAAAATGTTTTTCTTACATTTTTAACCATACATATTTACCTGAATATGTACTTTGAGAAGGAGTTGATGGTCTTTAAATTCAAAAGAAGTCTGATTATTGTATGTAGAAATATGTCTATCTTTAATAGGATGATTTTCAAAAACTGTGCAAAAAATAATTATAACTGATATATAGGGGAAATTCTCAATAATAGGTTAGAACAATAAGCTGAAATATTCCTTCCAATTTTCCCAATGTATCCTTGGGATGAGGCAGTTGAATAGCAGCATGATATGTTGTTGACAGCTCTATTTCATTTCGTTAGAGACACATAAATAAAAGCAAAATGTACACAACTCACATGACATTATTCAGAATACACTTAGACACAAGCGTGTTATCACTAATGAATTCCAAAGCAATTGGAATGAATTCTAGAATTTTATTTATCTTCTATTAAATATAGAACTAGACATATGCCCAATTTTTATATACTTTTTTCTTCTTCTGATTCCCTGAATTAAAAGCAAATTTAATGCACCACCACCTAGAATTGAGGTAGAAAATTTTGATCTTCCTTAATTCTGTATCTCAGATGTCACATCTATTCATTTTTTTAAGTTGCTGTTATTTTTTAATGAATTAGATTTATTTTTAATTAATTAAACAGAAATGGGGGGGGGGAGTTAACACTTTTTTAAAAAAATGTTTAAATCATCATTTTTACAACATAACACACAATTCTAATGAAACATTAGTGATCATCAAATTAGGAGACAGTCATTTCTTCTTTTTTATTTAGAAGGTAGAAAAGGTATTTTTCAATTGGATAAATTTATTTGTTTTGTAAGGCTTTTAGGGATTTTAGGGATTATGCTTCCATTATTTCCTTAAATTGCAGAAGATTTGCCTTGTCAATGTGATTATCTAAATCAGTGTTCCTGAGTGGCTGGGGAATTCTGGCAGTTGAAGTCGAGACATCTTAAGTTGCCAAGCTTGAACAATACTTATCTAAATTAAACATTTGTATTATAGCTATTCAGTGAATTGTTTGCTTTTCTAAAGTCAATTCCATGTACATTTCCATTCTCAAAGGAATGGATCTCACAAAGAGTGTGCTTTTCTATGTGTGCAAGAGTTGTTGAGGCTACTTGGATGTTTATCTGTGTCTTCAGGGTCACCTGAGTAGTGCAAAGGTGGCAGCCTCAAAATTTTGTGATGAAAGGCTATCTCTTTATTTTTGAGCAAATCCCATGCATATAAACCTATGATCAGAGTCAAGAAAGGGGAAATAGGATCTGGATCCAATGTTCTGATGGTCACCCCCCTGTGATCACATGACTGTACTTTGGGCATTGGAAACACAGTTGCCTAAATGGACATTTACAGCATCCAGCAATCATGTGACCATGTTTTGGACAATTGGCTATGTTTTGGACAATTTTTCCCCAAACTGGCACTTTCTTCCATTTTTTGGCAAAACTGCACCCGTAATAAGACATCAGCTTGCTTAAATATCATTGTAAAAAATGTTGCAATGTTTAGTGACATAATGGCTTTTACAACTGTAATGGGCAGTTCATCAAGGTCATAACAGTCTTTAATTCCTTTTTTTGGGGGGGGTGGATATGACTTATCTGTTTATTTGTTTAAGATCAGAGCAAGGATGAAGCAACATCCTTTATAGCAAGCTATATAGATAGTCGTCAACTTATGACCACAATTGAGCCCAAAATGTATGTTGCTAAGTGAGAAATTTGTTAAGAGAGTTTTGCCCCATTTTACAACTTTTCTCACTACATTTGTTACTGCAATTCTTAAATTAGTAACATGGTTGTTAAGTGAATCTGGTTTCTCCATTGACTTTGCTTGTCAGAAGATTGCAAGAAGGAATCAAATGACTCCAGGACACTGCAACTGTCATAAATGTGAGTCAGTTGTCAAGCACCTGAATGTAATGGGGATGCTGCGACAGTCATAAGTGTGAAAAATGGTCATAAGTCACTTTTTTCAGTGCCATTGTAAATTCAAATGGTCACAAAATGAACTGTTGGAAGTCAAGGACTACCTGTACAAGGTTTATAAAGGGAGGGAATCATTGGGGAAGTAATGCTTAATGTTACAGTTGTACTTGTTTACAACTAGCTTAAATATTGTTGGGGCAATTATTTAATTTGGTTTTAATTGGTTTTTTAAATTTTGTATCTATGTTTTTTATCTTTACCTGTTCACCGCCCTGAGTCCCCTTGGGGAGAAGGGCGGTATATAAATCGAATTAAAAAAAAATATTTCACATTTCTTTAGACTTCCTGTCCCAAGTTCATATAAAGGAAAACATTCCGTTAAAAAACAAGACATTCAATATTATTCTGTTTCTATATTGCCTCATAACCTTCATTATGTTCCCATGGTTTTCCTTTTGTGAGAGGATCCACATATTTTTTCACAATCCACATTAGTGCCAGAATTGACACTTCAGATAAATAGCTGCTTAAATTAACCACAATACACTTCTATTCTAAACACCTGAAATGAAGGATCACTATTCATAGCTCTGGATTCTATGTTCTAGGATTACAATATAAAAATAATGTTAATTTGAAATGACCATGAATGAGGGCTTGATATATGATCCGATCTTTCAAAATATTTTACTTTGATCAGAAGTGTGTGTGAGAGAGAGGGGGGGGGGGAAGGGAGAGGGAAAGAGAGAGAGATCTGCTCATAATTAATAATAAATGTAATTCTACTCCAACCTGTTTTTCACTGTTTTTCATTTTTCAGAATTCACTGATAACATGTGATCAGTTAAGGTTAAGAAAAAAGGTCAACAAGATTATTTAGTTCCAACTTTCTTATCACTTTCTTCTCACAGCAAAGTATAGATCCAGTAAAAACAAAACAAAATAAAATGAGGATCTATTTCTAATTAGCTGTGATGGACTCTGGGGAATGGAAGAAGTCTCTGAGAATCCAAAGCAGACTTGATGAAATTTGCTTCATACGTAGGAAATCCTTTAAATTCCTCATTGATTAGAAAAAGCTGTATACAATAGCAAGCAAGCTTTTTTAAAAAAAGAAAACTAATGCTTAGTGAACAAAATGGCTAATTTCTTCATGAAACACTGAAATTAAAAATACTGCTGAGTGGAATTTATTGGGAAGTAAGTTCATTGTTTACCATCTTCTTTTCATCCTTCTTGCTCCCATGCTCTTAATCTGAGTTCTTATCCATCCACCTTTTGCCTTTTTTCTCTCCAAATACCTATTCTACCCCTGAATCTGTCAAACTCCAAAATCAACCCATTATAATGTCCATTTACATAGTAACTAATATAATGCAAATTGTCATATTATAAGAATGCTGAACAATGCAGAAGGATATTGCTGTAATATAATAATAATAATAAAGATAATAATTATTATCATCTCCTCCTATGATGGTTTCACATACTAGATTCATGCCCCTAGATGGGGTTGCCTGACTAGCATAAGAAATGATGCTGATATTTGATACATTACATAATCAATTACATAATTACATAATTTATCCATGCTATATATAGGTTTTTTTTAAATATCAATCCAAATGGAAATTGTAGGAAATATATTAACAGTTCTCCCTTTACTTCTAGGTTCTCATATCCATGGTTAGAAATGGATAATGAAACTACAGTGTTTTTTCTCTTGGAATTTTCAAATATTTGGGAACTACAGCTTCTGTATGCAATAATACTTTTTTTCATATATTTAATTACATTAGCAGGAAACTTACTCATTATTTCTGCAGTTATTTTGGACTCCTGTCTTCACATCCCCATGTACTTCTTTCTGATAAATTTAGCCTTTCAGGACATTGGTTCTGTTTCAGTCATTGTCCCCAAAGCTGTTTTCAATTCAGTTATGAACATAAATAGTATTTCTTATCCTGAATGTATGACCCAAGTGTTTTTGTTTGTATTCTTTGTAGACTCTGATATTTCTCTTCTTACTGTCATGGCATATGATCGGTATGTTGCCATTTGCAATCCTTTACGATATGAGATAATAATGAATAGGAAGGTTTGTACCAAAATAGTTAGTAGTGTCTGGATTGTCAGCTTTCTCAATGCTGTATTAAACACGATGGGAACTTTCATTATTCCTTTTTGCTCTAATATTATCAATCAGTTTTACTGTGAAATCCCACCTTTACTTAAACTTGCCTGCTCAGATTTATATGTAATTGAAACCGGAATTGTAGTATTTATTTTTACAATAACATTTGGTTGTTTTGCTTTTATCATTGTTACTTATATACAGATCTTTACTGCTGTTTCAAAAATCCCTTCTGACCAGGGAAGAAAAAAGGCCTTCTCCACTTGCTTCCCTCACCTTACAGTTTTTTCTTTATTTTTATTTACAGCCTCACTTGCTTACCTGAGGCCTCAGTCTGACCAACCATCAAACATTGATATCATTGTTACAATAATATACTGCATTTTTCCACCTATGTTGAATCCGGTAATCTATAGCATGAGAAACAAGGATATTAAAGTTGCTCTATCAAGAATTCTGGTGAAAAGACATTTATGATGTAATTACAGATATTGTATATTAATTTGATGGTTAATAGGAATTCCTACCCTCTTTTTCACACACTTTTATCACATACTTTTCACACTCTTTTTCACATATTTTTCACACTTTTTTGTTTTATATTGAAAAGCTTATTTTAGATATTTTGACTCCTGGACTCAAGATGTTTAGCTTCCAAGCAAGTTTTATTTCTTGTGTTTAAAATGGAAAATACAATATATATTAGAAATTTTGATTTTATTTGTTTTGTAGGATTTGAAGAATGTTTCTCCAAAAATGCTCATATAATGATTTCTTTAATAGATGGTTATTCAGTGATGGTTTATAATAGTGACTTGACAAATATAGAGAAAAGGATACATAATGCCTATCATTTGAATACTGCATCTTCCAACCTTGCACTTTATGTATTTGTAAAGTTAGTCCATATCTATTGCTTTTTTCTAAAACAGATTGTCATTTACACTAAACGGATAGAATTGAATCTAGTCTAATTTTGTTTGTCAGCTAAAGAAACTGGTTTTAAATGAATTTTGGTTATTTATTTGGTTCAAATGATCATATTTTACAAGTCATTATAAGATAATAGAATTGTCTTTATTAATTAAAGAACTGGAACAAAAGTATCTGTTTATTTGTTTAAATAAATAATATACAAACTTATACTTTGTGTAAAGTATATTTGATTCTGAAATAGAAACCATGTATATAGAGCATAGGGAATGGACTGGATAAGAACAGAATGAAAAGTCATTACCAAGGGAACTATCAGATAAGAGATGTTTAAGCCAAGGCCAAGAAAACATCTCAGACAAGATCCTCACTAGTTTACCTAAAGATAAAGGGAGTGAGGGGAAACAAATTGAAACTTACAAGACTGTTACTATAGCTGTTACCATAAAAGTTTCAATATTTATAATTACAGAGAAGGGAGGAAAGTCATTAATTTTTAAAAGGAACCAAATAAATGAATTTACAGAAGAAGAAATAATAAAGAATATTTGTAGTTCAGGGTTGAAATAAAGGATCCATTATGTTCTCTGAGCTTGGTTGTTTCCTTGTAAACATTTAACCTCCCAGACTAGGTAACATAATCAGTGCTAGTATATAGCTCTTTGAATGTATATGGACAATTTGGGATTACTCACAAGCTGTCCCTCATGAAACAGCCTGTAAGGTGATGGTTCCAGCAGATTTAGAGCCCGGGGAGACAAGGAAATATTCATCTTGCTCAACTCATAGTCAATATCTTTGAAATGATACTAAGTTTCCATACTTCTTCTAATCAATTTCAAAAATTGCTTATTAACTGCTTTCAGCTATTCAGACAACTTTGGACTGAAAAGTTTGACAACATAGAGTGAGTTTCCCTTGAATACTTAGCAAAGCAAAGTTTCAACTACAAGTTTAAGAGATTAAAAAACGTCTTTTTTTTAAAAAAAATAAACAGCTATCAAGACTTTGATTTTAGAAATTTGCAAAAGGATACAGATAAAGTTGAAGTAAGATTTTTGAATTAATTTTAAAGAATCCTTTCCACAGAAAAATGATTTAGTCTTATTTTTTTAAAAAATAATAATAATGAGATTTTTAAAAATGAACAATAGAAGGAACTAAAGGTTACAATTAAAGGAGAACACATACATTCAATTTACATTTACAGAATGGAACAAAATATTCTGACACTGGTATATTTTAAAAGACTTTTTTTTAAAGAATGGACTCAAACATTAACATTAATAGTATCAACAGTCTTCTGCCTCTTTGGAAAAAGACTGTCTACAAAAGGTTATGGAAGAGGAACAAGATTTATCAGACAAGAATGGAATAAATGGATTGAAAATGGATTAAAAATAGTAGGCTATAAGAATGAAATGGAAAAAAAGGCATCACATACAATAGAAACTGGCTGATGATGTAATAACTAAAATGAAAATACAAACAATAAACCAAAAGAGTGACTTGGATATTTTTCCTATCTTGGATTTACAAAAAAGGCCTGTTAAAGTTTTAAAGAAACTCCTGAAAGTGGATAAAAAAATAAATAAAAATAAATCAAGTTCTACAACATTTATTGAATGCACTAATGGTTAAAATTGTTAGAAATAAAAGAAAGAAATATAAAGTTAATTTACCTGATCAAGGTTAAAATATACTTGTTATATATCACAATACTAGGAAGAGGCAATTTGGGGAATATAAGGATAGATGTTGATGTTATTTACATAATACATTTTAAGGCTGTCATTTAAATTCATTTTTGAGAAAGCTGAAAAGAGCTTCAGGGGATAGATTTGGGAGGATGAGAACAAATAACCTATTGAAGAGCACACTCATTTATACACTCATATGTATTCCAAGGATCAGCTGTTTTAGAAGCCTATATTCAATGCACAAAGCCAAAGTGGTCTTATTTTTTGTTCCAAAACCAATATATCAAAGGAAGATAGCCTTGCTTCTTTTTCTATGTCTAAGATTTCTTTGAATGGATACAGTTCATAGTCAAATATTGTTGAACATAAGAGAGTCATTCAAATATTTTTGATAGTTCTTAAAAGGCATACAATAAAAAAATCAAGAAAGAAATGTTTCTAAAAAACAATAGCCATAAAAAAGTCTTCTAGAAGTTTCCTTCTTTGTTGTTGTCAAGTTGAGTAGATTAACTGCCCTTCATTACAGATTAATATAGAACAACAAAATTTTCAAAGTCAGTTCCAAGAGTATTTGAAATTCTTATTTTAAGAAGCATGGGACTTGAAAAGCCAAACTAGTAATAAATTCAGGATCACTGATGCTATTTTAATGAGAAACCCAGATTCTTTGTCTGGTTTGTTGCTCAAGGGTTTCTTCTTCTCTGAAATACCTAAATAGTTCCTCTTAATTTTTATGATTTTCATTTTGTTATCTGTAAGCTTTACATCAGAAAGGAGTTATGAACAAAGGATTTTGCATTCACATGTTGGCCATTGGGAAACTATTCCTCCTCCTCCCTGAATTTCAGTTCCAATAAAGCCAATCAATTGTTCTGTAAAATGGCAACATTATTTAAATTCTTTGTCATGGATTTATACCTTGTTCAATTTTTACTCCTTGTCATTAGTTTTCCAATAATATTTGAATATTTCATCTTCATTGTTGCAATTTATACAGTATGAATATCTTTACTGCTCTGCTCAAAATACCTTGCGGTGAACAAGATCTTTAAAGAGTTTACCCACTTGCCTTCCTCTCTTCTTTGTTGTTTGTTAAATTCTTTATTTATGCAAGTCACTCTAATAGCAATAGCAGTTAGATTTCTATACCACTTCACAATGCTTTACAACCCTCTTCAATAATATTTCTACAACAGGTAACTTTGACACAGAATATATTATCATTCCTCCTGTACTGAATCCCTATGCCTATAGCATGAGAAACAAAAGAGTTTCATATAGCTTTGTGAATGTTTTAAAATATTTAATAGTTTTTATATGTAACATATAGATCTTTTATTAAATGGTTTTTGAAAGTGATCGATCTTTGTCATAATATTTTTATCAAATCCTAGAGCTAGAGAAATAGGATTATTAACATTTTGTTAACATTTTATCTAAGATCTGCACAGAACTGTCTTTAGTTTTCTTTGTTCACAACAATGAAATCATACCTCCTATTAAATACTCAAAGGTGTATGTAATAAATATCTGTGGAGATTCATAGTTGTGGTGGTCATAGTTGTCTCAAAGATGATTATTTTCTTCAAAAGGCAATGGGGGGGGGAAGGAAGGATAGATACAAGATGGTGGTGATGAGAGGAATGTTTTCTAAAATTTTCTTTTAACTCATCTATCTTTTTCTTCAAAATACCCTTCTTGGTTTTTCTTCCAGCCATTCCTAAGACTTATTAAAATCCACATGTTTGAAGATAAGACAATCAACATCCCACTCCCAAAACTGTCATTACATAGAATAACAACTGACTTTATGTGGAATGAGTTCTCTGTCTTACAAAGATGATCAATGGAATAGGCAACTGGTTTTGTTTGATTTTGTTGCCATGTTTCTCTCATTTGTTTTTCCAATCCCTCCCCCCATTCAACATTTCATCTTTTACAAATTTACTCCATGCATTAAATATAGAAATATATTTATAGAAATATATAGAAATATAGAATAGAATAACAGAGTTGGAAGGGACCTTGGAGGTCTTCTAGTCCAACCTCCTGCTTAGGTAGGAAACCCTACACCACTTCCGACAAATGGTTATTCAACATCTTCTTAAAAACTTCCAGTGTTGGATCATTCACAATTTCTGGAGGCAAATTGTTCCACTGATTAATTGTTCTAACTGTAAGGAAATTTCTTCTTAATTCTAAATTGCTTCTCTCCTTGATTAGTTTCCACCCATTGCTTCTTGTTCTACCCTCAGCTGCTTTGGAGAATAGCTTGTCTCCCTCTTCTTTGTAGCAGTCCCTGAGATATTGGAACACTGCTATCATGTCTCTCCGAGTCCTTCTTTTCATTAAACTAGACATACTCAATTCCTGCAACCGTTCTTCATATGTTTTAGCCTCCAGTCCCCAATCATCTCTGTTGCTCTTCGCTGCACTCTTTCTAGAGTCTCAACCAGTGGTGGGATTGAACATTTTTTACTACCGGTTTTGTGGGAGTGGCTTGATGGACGTGGCTTGGTGGGCATGGCAGGGAAAGGATACTGCAAAATTCCCATTTCCTCCCGATCAGCTGGGATGGGGGCAGGGCCATTCAGAGGTGGTATTTACCGGTTTTCTGAACTACTCAAACTTTCCACTACCAGTTCTCCAGAACTGGTCAGAACCTGCTGAAACCCACCTCTGGTCTCAACATTATGAGCCTGAGTGGCATAGCAGACTAATGCCTCCTACTAAGACAGCATTTAACATCCAGCTGCCTGCAATTACTGTGAGTTCTAATCTCACCAGGCTCAATAAGCTGACTTTGTATAAATATACAAAAGTATGAAGGCTATTGCTTAACGCATTGTAAGCCACCCTGAGTCTCCGGAGAAGGGCGGCATATAAATATATAAAAAAAAAACAAAAAAAATCTTTTTTACATCGTGGTGACCAAAACTGAATGCAGTATTCCAAGTGTGGCCTTACCAAGGTATTATAAAGTGGTATTAACACTTCACGTGATCTTGATTCTATCCCTCTGTTTATGCAGACTAGAACTGTGTTGGCTTTTTTGGCAGCTGCCACACACTGTTGGCTCACAGGACTCCAAGATCTAGGACTCCAAGATCCCTCTCACAGTCACCAAAATTGAGTCACAACTATATTATTGTTATAAATAGATCTTTGAGCTTCAAATTTGAAACCCATCTTCAGAACTTCTAGTCCATTCCTAAGGTATATCTGAGAAGAGCAGGTCATTTAGAGAAGATTCTTATTCTTTCATTAAGGAAGGAGGCTTTTGGTGGCATGGAGAACCAATTCTTTCTTCTCTGTTCCTTAAATTTGGAGTGCTTTAGTTAGAGCCTCTTTTGTTTTCTTGTACTCCTTGAATAAAATACTTAAGTATTCCTTGTAATTTGAGGGCAAGAAAAGCCAAGGAGAATATACTCAGTTCTCATTGTTAGTTCTGATGATTGGACCTCAGGATGAACACTCACTGCTGAAATTCTTGGATTTCTCATTTGCTTTCAGGCTTGATACAAGAGAGTTCATCCTGCTTTAATTTTTAAAAAATGTGTTTTATTTAATTTCCTATTTAAACATTTCACATTGGTAAGTCTTCTGTTTCCATTTATGGAAAAATCTATAAATTAAAATAGAAGAAAAAGAATCTCAGCTGAAGATGATAATATAATATGTACCAAGCAATATTTTATATCCCAAATTTAGAGAAAAACATCAGATATTAAGGGCAAGTATGCAAGGTTCTATTTAAAACACTTCAATAACTTTGAAGAATAATTTTAATGAACTCTTAATTGAAAGTGTACAGATTTGTATGTAAACATACCCAGACTGAAATGAATCAGAAATATTTTAACAGTTTTAACTTTATCTTCCAGATCTGTCATACATTAAACCAGAAATGGATAACCATACATCAGGGTTTCTTCTCTTGGAATTCTCAAAGATATGGGAAATTAAGATTATATACTTAACTTTATTGCTGGTACTCTATTTAATGACAATAATAGGAAATTTTCTTATCATTTATGGGGTTTCTTTGGATTCCCACCTTCACACTCCCATGTATTTCTTCCTAATGAATTTAGCTCTGCAAGACGTTGGTTCTGTTTCAGTTATCATTCCCAAAGCTGTTATTAATTTAGTAATGGATAAAAGGTATATTTCTTATTCTGGATGTATTCTTCAAGTCCTCTTGTTTGTTTTCTTTCTGGGTTGTGATATTGCCCTTCTTACTGTCATGGCATATGATCGATTTGTTGCCATTTGCCATCCTTTGCAATATGAAATGATAATGAACAGGAAGGCTTGCATCAAAATGATTGGCAGTGTGTGGATTGCTAGCTTTCTTAATGCTGCATTGAACACTATTGGAACTTGCACTAATCATTTCTGCTCTAATACAATCAATCAGTTCTATTGTGAAATCCCACAGTTGCTTAAATTTGCCTGCTCAGATAAATATGTAATTAAAATTGGATATATAATATTTAGTATGATATTAGTATTTGGTTGCTTTATCTTTGTCACTGTTACTTATGCACAGATCTTCTCTGTTGTTTCAAGAGTCCCTTCTGTTCAGGGAAGGAAAAAGGCATTTTCTACTTGTTTTCCCCACATCACAGTTTTCTCCATATTTTTGGTTGCCTCCTCATTTGCTTACCTGATTCCTCGACCTGACAAACCATCACACTTTGATTTCATTGTTACAATAACCTTTTCCATTATTCCACCTATGTTGAACCCATTAATCTACAGCATGAGAAACAAGGACATCAAAGTTGCTCTTTCAAAAATGTTTTCTCTCAGGATATTTGGAAAGTGAGGTCCCAGAAATGGAATAAAAAAAATATTAAAAGAAATATTTAATTTAACCTTCACTCCCAAGGTTCTGCACTTTTATAATCTTACTTGAGTAACTATACTTTAGTTATTAATGAGAATGGAGTTGGTCAAGATGTTTAGATGTAAGTAAACTTTTTATTGATTTACTGTAGATGGAAAATTTCTTTCTCATTCTTTCTCTCTCTCTCTGAAAAATACAAATAAAAGTGATATAGTGTATACAGACCCTTCAAATGCAAATCATTTTTGAAAGCTTGTTTTTGTTTTTCCAATTTCATGTATTTATCTAACATTTATAATACATGTTGCCAATCATGTAGCATAGGTAAGTAATTTATACCAAATACCCCTGCGTACTATCAGATGTCCCTGTCAAGCCATGGATAGAGAAACAGTGCAAGCTTAAGAAAAGCGGAGTTATTTTAAAACCTTTAAAAGCTTCACAGGGGCTGTAGAAATGACTAAGTATATCCTAAATGACATTCTTTCCTTTATATCTAAATGCTGTACATCACTACTTCCAAATTTAAGCTCTGTCTTGCACTGCTTCACATGCAAACTTATTAACACTGACCCATAATCATTACTTATATGTAACAGAGATTACTGCTGATACATTCAAGCCAAATTCTCTTTTAATGGTGGTTGAGATAAACAAGCATTCACTAGATAAACTTCAGAGTACAAGTCAGGGTATATTCCTTTGTGAAGCTAAAATGGAAGTCCAAAAATTATTTGGAAGAAATTACTAGTCAATCTTAGCATGCTGATTATGTCATGTAACAAAGACAGTGGATAAAAATATTTCTGTTTTGTACGTATTTTCTGAACCATGTTTTTAACATTATTCATAATATCATTAGATAATATTATATAAGCAATATGTATACATGCAGATATGAACCAAAAAGTATATTTTAATTTAATTATAATGTTTTTTTTATTAAAAAGTTTTACAAACAAAGTTATACATTTCCCCCCCCCCTCCCCCCCCTGATATTCTTGATAATAAGTACATTTAATTCCCTGTTACATTTCCAAATTTTTCCGGGGCCGTTCTTTTACCACTTCCTTTAATCCAACCTTCCTTCCTTCCACCTCTCCTCCCTTCTTTCTTTCCTTCGTTCTTCACTCTTTCTCCCTCCTACTTCCCATTCTCCACCCCCACTCCTCTCCTCATTCCACCCCCTAACCTTCTCCACCACTCCTCTAACCCCTCCCTCTCTGCCTCACCTCCTTTCCTACTCACCATTCCACCCTCTTAATCCTTCCCCTCTCTCCAGATATTCCCCTTTTCAATACAATCTCAAGTGGTATTTGAGCAGCCCCGGCTTCTCAGTTGTGTTTACATCTATATAAAATTACATCCCCAACCCCCCCAACCCACCCCTTCCCAACCTTGACCTCCCCAAGCAGTAACAGAGTACTACAATAACAAACATAAACTAATACTAAAATATACTAACATACTAAAAAGAAAATACAAAATTTCCCAAGAATCCTTTAACTCCTCTAGTTAAAATTTTCCAGCCTCCCTGAAAATACAAGTAACATTAATAAAAGAAAAAAAAATTCAATAAAAGTGAAAATAAAAATAAAAAATTAAAATAAAACCTAACACAAAATCCTAAATTAATATCATACCCTGCTCCAAAATAAAATAGTGATGATATTTAACTTTAGAATATACAATTACAGTTTTACATTACATTGACAATAAAACTAAAATTATATTTTTAACTTATTAAAATTAAACATCAATTGAACTTTTTAAAAAATCATTACAACTATAAATCCCCAACCATCCAAAGGGTAAGTTAGTTTTAACTTTAGACATTGTAATCTTCTCCAAAATAAAATAATAGTATTAATTTTAAAGTATACATTTACAATTTTACATTACCTCAACAATTAAAACTAAAATTATCAACCTTTTTTTTTAACTTATGAAAATTAAACATCATTTAAACTTTTAGAATCATCACAAGTATAAACCCCCAGCCTTCCAAAGGGTAAATTTTTTTAACTTTGAACATTATAATAATAAGAAAAAAAAAACAAAAGAAAAAAGAGAAAAAAAACAAAAACCTTATCCATCTTTAAATATTAAACATCCATGACTTTTAAAACCATTATTACTAAAAATCTTCCATCTTCTTCTTAAATTTGCATAACAATAATAATAAAATTATTAACCATCTTATTGACTTGTTAAAATTGAACATCCATAAAGCTTTTTAAATCATTACAAATATAAATCCCCAACCTTCCGGAGGGTAAATTGTTTTTACCTTAGGCATTGTAATAAAACAAAAACAAGAAGAAAGACAAAAGAAAACCTCCATAACCTTTAAAACCATCATTACTAAAAATCTTCCATTTTCTTCTTAAATTTCTTCCAATCCTTTAATTGCCATAGTTCTTTCCATATTTTTCCAGGCCCTCCTAGCCATTTCTTAAACTTGCTCTGAGGCTGATGTATCACAAAAATCCCCTTAAGTTTTAAAGTCTGCTCCTTTGGCTTGAACTTGTAGTTCTGACTCCACCATTCTTTACTTGTATCATCCAACAAATTATTCCTTTGTGCATCGAACCTCCAATTACCAAATAGTTCCTCCACTTGCATTAATTTATTCAGTTGCAGTTCTTCTATAAACAAATTAGGAGTGTCCACCAGAACTTCTATTTTGATCATATCCCCCAACATACAGGTCTCTGCATCTTGTATCTCCTTCTGTAAAATTTGCTGAGTTCCCTCCTCTGGATTCTCCAACAACATTTCATTATCAGACTTCTTTTGAATTAGAGCCAAAATGTTAAATATAATTAAGTCTGAAAGTTCTTGAAAAATCTCTGCAAATCCAATTTGAATGTCCTTTAATTCTAAAAGCAATGATCCTGCAGATCCAACTTGAGCCATTGTTCCAACTTTTACTTCTGTTCCAAAGCAACTCTAAGCTTTCTTTGTAGCTGTTTGTCTGCTAGAAATGTAGCAAGCTTTAACAATCACTTTCACTAAGCGCCATTTCCCCCCCCCCAAAGTTTTTAAACGGAGTTAAAGATTACACAAATCCATTTCCCTCTCTCCTGCTCTGCTTAGCCAGCTTCTTAGTTTCAATTCCTAATCAGGTAAAATTAAAAGTAAATCTTAAAATTTTCTTCCCTTAAGATGTTTTTAGTTGCTGGTGCGGTCACGGCTTGTGGTTCTGCGAAGGCAGAGACGTTTCCGGTTCCGAGCAATTGGCTGGTTTCTGGGGAACTCAGCCTTCCACCCCCACAGAAATCCTTCTGGGGGGCTTTGGCGAGTTCTACCCCCACCAGCCAGCTCTTGCCTTTCCCCTTTGCCCGGGGAAAGGTTTTTCAAACCTCCCGACGGCGTTGGATTGCCGTTCAGGGTTTTTTACAAGACCGCAAAGCGGGCGCTCTCATTCGGGCGCCTTCCAAGCTCGCGGAGCTGCCAGAAGTCAGTCCCAATTTAATTATAATGTTAATGACTTCCGGTGGGACCGCCGACATCGCCAGATGCTTCTTTTTGAAGCGCCAACCCAGGGCTCCGTAGAACCGCAAGAACAGCGACAATCAGCTGTCTTGCGGTTTGGAAACTTTCCCTCCGGTAAGAGGGGGGAAAGTGAGTAGACAGGTGGGGTAGAGCTCCCTAAGAGCACCGGATTTTACCTATAATCCGGTGCTCGAAGATGAGAGCTCCCCGCTAAGCCTGTCAGTACTCCGGACCCTGGATGTCTCTGCTTAAGCAGAGCTAGATGTTGCGGCCATCCCAGCAACCAATTTTAAATAAATATCTTTGATTCGAGCTGGCGGAGCACAAGCAGCAAGATTAAAAACAGCAAGTATTTTTTTTTCTTAACTCCAAGGATTTACCTTCTTCTAAAAAAATTTCTTTATGGGGAGAAAGA
>WNWU01013525.1:3009761-3027133 GCA_012654045.1 Ptyas mucosa
TTTATACCCCCATGTACTTTTTCCTGATGAACTTAGCTCTGCAAGACATTGGTTCTGTTTCAGTCATCATTCCCAAAGCTGTTTATAATTTACTGATGAATATCAGGTATATTTCCTATTCTGGATGTGTTGTTCAAGTCCTCTTCTTTGTTTTCTTTCTGGGTTCTGATATTGCCCTTCTTACTGTCATGGCATATGATCGATTTGTTGCCATTTGCCATCCTTTGCGATATGAAATGGTAATGAACAAAAGGGCCTGTACTAAAATGGTTGGCAGTGTATGGATTGTCAGCTTCATTAATGCTGGGTTGCATACTATTGGAACTTTTACCAATCATTTCTGCTCTAATACAATCAATCAGTTCTATTGCGAAATCCCACAATTACTTAAGTTTGCCTGCTCAGATACATATGTAATTGAAATTGGATATATAATGTTTATTATGATATTGGTATTTGGTTGCTTTATCTTCATCACAGTTACTTATGGACATATCTTCGCTGTTGTTTCAAGAATCCCTTCTGTTCAGGGAAGGAAAAAGGCCTTCTCTACTTGTTTTCCCCACATCACCGTTTTCTCCATATTTTTGGTTGCCTCCTTATTTGCTTACCAGATTCCTCGACCTGACAAACCATCACACTTTGATTTCACTGTTACAATAACCTATTCCATTATTCCACCCATATTGAACCCATTAATCTACAGCATGAGAAACAAAGACATCAAAGCTGCTCTTTCAAAAATCTTTACTCTGGGAATTAGAAAATGGACAGCATAATTGCAAACAGAGAATAAATGTGAAGGAGAGATTTAATGTGAATTGTAATATCCAGTTTCATACTCCTATTAGATTAAAATATTTGTTCTAGTACTAGAAAATAAAACAATGGATGTTAACTTTCCATTTTTAAATAAGAAATGTAACAATAAATGTATAAAAATCCTATACCTGCACTTTTGTATGTATTTGTTGAGTTGTAGTTTTCAAATGTTTATGTCATACTGTACATAAAAAAAAATAGTAGGGTTTTTTTTCCCCCAGAATAATTGTATGCACAGCATGGTTTTAAAGGAAAATCTATATTCTGGATTTTCCGTATATTAACCTCCCGCTTGAGAATACTTTTCCCTTTAATTTACCCTCAGGCTTTATCCATATTCTTCACAGCTTTTTCTTTTCTTATGCTCTACTTCTCTTATTAAATCTGAATGGCTGGTGAAAATTCCATTTTTTTTCCTTCTTCAATCTCTTCCTCCTCCACCTTTGTTTTGAATTAGGTTACTAGTACCAGTAGTTACTCCTACTACCCTAGTCTTCTCTTTGAACCAATCAATTAATTCTAATTACTAGATCACAAGGCTATTTAGGGGTTAATTTATCACTATGGATTTGCTAATCCATAGCCTTGACCAAAGGGATTTCTTTAACCTCCCCAAAACATTTGAACAGGGCTGTCTATCTATATATGCCATTTTCCTTATGAGACAAAGCATTCATAGTACATCCAGCACTCACAAGACTTTGAACAAGTACCCACTGACTTAGTTTAGAACCATAATTTTATTCTGTAGGGCAGCTTGAACCATTGTTGATATGAAAATCACCCTTGAATCTTAAGCAATTTCTTTTATAAATTTTCAAAAATTCCTTTGAATCTTAACTAACTAGAATTGAACCAGACATAATACAATCAGAAAAGCACAGAAAATTGGAACACTTGTTTTTATTTTTCCTATCAGTGCTTGAGGAAACTTCTGTTTTACAAGATAAGGTTAGGTAAGAACAAAGCAAACTCTGTCCTGAACCCATGCTTCTCTTGATTGGTCAAGGCCTTCTGGGAGGTATCATGTGGCTGGGTCTAAGGAATGGTTAATGCTTCTTTGTATTACAAGGTAATACCATATATTTTGGAGGAGGTGGTGCTGCACCCATTGATGACTTTTGTTATAATTGACCATGATATCTTTGGTTCTGAACAACTTTGTGTCAGGAATGAGGTCACCTTTTTTGCCAAGATCTTTCTTCCATAGCCAGTATTTTTTGGGAGAAGTGTTGTAACCTGAGGGCCCTGAAATCTGGGATACGTCAGGGCTCAGATTTCTCATCAGACCTTCTTCATGTCTACATAAATTCATTGACTTAGGTCAGGGTATCAAACTTGATTTCATTGAGGGCCACATCAGGGTCATGTTTGACCTTTGGGGGCATGGGGTGTGGCCAGGGTGGGCATTGCTTGCTCAATGTCACTTGTGTTGGGGCGGCTGTGGTGGCCCAAGTGCTCTGTCAATGAAAATGAGCTCCCAAGTTTTGTTTTTGCTGGCAGAGGCACCACAAGCCAGTCCTTTGCTGTTTCCAGGGTGGCCCCATGCCTAAGAACCCTGCTGGGCAGATCCGGCCCCTGGACCTTGAGTTTGACACCCCTGATTTAGGTTGTTTGTCATCTTGTGAAGAGGTATGAAAGGAATGGTGATGATACCTAGTTATACATATAAACTCCTGACCAGATAGGTGATGTTGTTTTGATGGTGACCCAATGTTTAGAGGCTATGAGATTATGTATGGGGAGGAAACTTCAACTCAACCTTGGCAAAATGGAGTGTCTTTGGCTTTGGCTTTGGATGTAATGATGTGATATCTTTGTCTCTCAATGGGATACAACAGATATGATACAAAATGTGGAGTCCTCCTGGACTTGGGAGACAATTGTGGCTAGAGAGGCCTTTTCACAGATTCATCTTTGTACATATATATTTTTCTTTGCAGATTAAATTGCTTGTATTCCTGGACCTGTAGGATTTGCTTTCTCTCAGTTGTGCTTTGGTGACTTCCTTCCACACTGACTTATGCAATGTGTTCTACATGGAGCTTCTCTTAAAGACCATCTTGAAATTATAGTTCGTTTAGAATGCAGTACTGTGTGCAGTTCTGATCAATATTGTCAATATTACAGTGTTGTTGTGTGAGCTTCTTTCTGGGTGCAATTCAGGGTTCACTTCTAAAGTCTATCATTGCAGAGAGCCAGGCTATCTGAGGGGCTACCTTTCCTTGTGGTTTTCTTTCAATTTCATTGTGTTAAGTACACAGTGAGTATATCCCAACTCTCTTTGTTGCCATCTAGTGGAACTTTGAAAGTGTGACTTTATGTCTAACAGTGGTTGTTTTTGATATATGTAAGGCAATATAAATACATTTAAATCCAGTTTGATTCCAACAGAAGGGGTGGAAATTATTTTTTGATGATTGAGCTGTTCAGATGTGTCTAACTCTATCTTCAGCATATCTGTAAACCTATGTCCTAGTCAGTATTTAGTTGAGCTTCAGGAAATATGTTCCCTAGGAAGAAAATAGAAAAAGATACAGTAGTCTCCTGAACTATTGGCTGAATGCCAGGCTTATTTTCTTGAATAACAAACTTCTGAAATACATTGATTCTAGAGCTTATTGTGTTAATTAGGAAAAGCAAAGCAAAAAGAAATGTGAAGAAGGGAAAAATGACCCTTGAGCTTGTTCTAATCAACTGTTCAGGACCACCGGGAACTAAATGAGTCTCTGATTAGGCATAGAAGACCTGATAAAACTATACTAATGCAGAAAACCATTTAAAACCAATATTTATAGTGCAAAGTAGACATACAATAATCAGTTTCAAAGGAGGAATCTTCCAGGAACAGGAAAATGAATATCTAATATGTGAAAATCAGATGAAAAGAGGAAAGTAAGCTGATTTCTTTTCCACTTTTACCTCCTTTCTTCATCTTCATACATTCATATTCTACAGTAATTCATATTCTAAAGCTATCTATAAATCTACTCATTCAGCATTTTCTTTATAAATTTCCCACATTTTTTCTCTTCCTCCAGAAGAAACTCTTGGAATGGGATAAAAGATCTCCATATTTCGGGTTTGTGAAGGGTCCCCCTTTCCCACTCTCAATTCAGATCTTTCACTTCTCTTCCAATGTGGAGGTTGCTGGGATCAGGACCTGTTCAGATATATTTCAACATCTCTTTCAACTATAAGATGAATTATGGTACTCAAATTGTAGAAAAGTCAAATTCATTTAAATAAATTTACATCTTTCTTTTCTTTAGAGCTATTTTCTGTTATTTTTGTTTACTTCTTCATTTGCTTACCTGAAGATTCCAACTGATAAGCCAACCCACTTTGATTTTTCAATTACCATTCTATTATTCCACCCATGTTAAATCCATGAATATACAGCTTGAGAAACAAAGACATCAAAATTGCTCTTTCAAAGCTTTTTGATCTGAGGATTTTCATTTTAACTGGCAAGAATTAGGAGCAGACATATAAAGAATTAGGCATAATGTGAAGCCTATTTTATAGTTTCTCATGGTGGGGGTGGGTGGGGATTGAATTGTCCTGAAACTGAAAGAATGTTACATCCAACTGCCAAGAGGGCGGAAGCCATGGCTGGAGTTCCAGATTCCAAAGGATCCATGGCAGGGGTGGGATTCTACCTGTTTGGGTGAACCGGTAGCTCCAACGATTAGTTGGGAATGATCCGGTTCTCTCTGACGATCAGGTCAGCCTTCCCATCTGCAAAGTGTGCAATTACAGAACTGGTTGTTAAACCAGCAGCATCCCACCACAAGAAGAAGGGTGAAGATCCCTAAGGCCACTGAAGTAAAAGAAGAGTCTGAAGAAAACAGCTAGAAGAATGATATGTAGTATTGTATTCTAGATGATGGTAGAACTGGTTTCACATAGCTCTGGTGCTGGATAACTGGTCCAGTGAGTATTAAGTAGAGAAACTTTGAGCATTCCTAAATTTGTTGACAAATAAATATGGAGGAAGGAAGAAACAAGCAATGAAGCTTTTTATTATTATTATAAACAAAGTAGTCAGATTTTAAGTGATTTAATTAAATTATAAGTTTTATATTGTTTGATATTGGTGTACATATTTATGTTTAGCCACTATACAGGGTGAAGAAAGAGAGAGTGGGGGGGGGATATTGATTGATGTATAGAAACATGTTAATGGTGTTAAAATTGAAAGGAAAGGAGAATTACAGTGACTAATAAAAATGTATGTAAAGAAATCAATGACAAGGTGGGGACTACCTATAATAGATTTTTCTTATGAAAATTGGTTTCTGTTGGCAAATTGGAATAGAGTAATTTCTTGACAACTGAATAGAATGTAGAGAGAAAACTAAAGATTTTGGGTAATATCAAGAGAAAAAAAGATTTAAAGGAATTTCCAAATTGGAAAAATAAAAAATAAAAGCTTGTAACCAAAGAGAAACCTTCATCCATCTTCACTGTTTCCTAGAATGGCCTTGTAAATGGATGTGTGTGTTTGTGTTTTTTTCAGCAAAAGTTAGAAGAGATGTCACTATTTAGATCTCAGTGCTTCTAGGGTACTGACATTTAAATATTAAATAAAATGCAAGGTGATTGCTTGGCCTTCAAGAAGATTCAATAGTCTCCTGAATTATTGGCTAAATCATAATCTTAACTTGAATAACAATTTCCAGAATTACATTGATTCTAGTGTGTATTATTACTTAATTAGGAAAAGCAATGAAAAATGAAAAGGGGGGAAATGCTCCTGGAGGTTATTTTAATCAGCTGTGCAGGACCCCTGGGAGTTAAACAAGTATCTGATTAGGCACAGAAGACCTGATAAAACTATCCTGATTCAGAAAATAATTTAAAAGCAATATTTATAGATGGAAAATACATGCAAGAGTTTCCAGAAACATATGAAAATGAATACCTAATAACTGAAAATCAAATTAGAATAGGAAGGTAAACTAATTTCTTCTCTTCTGAAATATTTTCTGTTTTATGTAATAGGAATTCCAATAGGTTATGAATTTTATTAAATCTGAATCCTACATATTATTTATTTATTTATTTGTTTTTATTTTATTTTGATTTATATGCCGCCCTTCTCCGGAGACTCAGGGTGGCTTACAATGCGTTAAGCAATAGCCTTCATACTTTTGTATATTTTATACAAAGTCAGCTTATTGCTCCCACAAACCGGGTCCTCATTCATTTTAATAAATGTTTGATTAACCTATGAGTCAGATGCAGGGAAATCAAAAACACACTTTCTTTCTTTGAAGTCTTTTCAAGGCCGTTTATGGAGAAAAGTTAACAATTATTAAGATGATGTGATTAATTAATTTCAAGAAGCTATTCATAACCTGGTGAGAAATAATTTTTTCCTATAGCTTTTAATTTTATTTCCATATGCATAAATTTTTAGTTATCTTATTTATTATTTAAAAGAATTTTACATGAGTTTTTCCAATGTAATTCAGAATTGTAAGTGCTGACATGAGACATGAATGCTATTTGATAAAATTAATGGATTCCAAAACCCTAAACTTTAAATTAATGTAAGACAATTGAAGTAGTAAAACAAAGATGTATATGTTTGGGACTTTTTATAGGTATTTAGAAAAATACGTTTCTGTTTAATTTTCCATGAACCAGAATTTGCTATTCAAATGTTCTCAAGAGAAACATTTTAATCAATCACTCTTCTCTTATAGGTTTCTGATGCTTGTGACAAAACAATGGATAATGACACATCTGTATTTCTTCTACTAGAATTCTCAACAATTCGGGAACTACAGGTTATGTACACAGCTATATTTCTGATTCTGTATGTAATGACCCTAAAAGGGAATGTTCTCATTATCTCTGCAGTTGCTTTTGACTCCCGCCTTCACACGCCCATGTACTTCTTTCTGATGAATTTAGCCCTACAAGACATTGGTTCTGTGTCACTCATTGTCCCTAAATCTGTTATCAATTCCATTATTAATACACGGCATATTTCTTATTCTGGATGTGTTGCTCAAGTCCTCTTGTTTGTCTTCTTTATAGATTGTGATATTTCTCTTCTTACTGTCATGTCATATGATCGGTTTGTTGCCATTTGCAATCCGTTACGATATGAGATGATAATGAACAGGAAGGCTTGCTTCAAAATGATTGGCAGTGTGTGGATTGCTAGCTTTCTCAATGCTGTATTAAACACAATTGGAACTTTTACTAATCATTTCTGTTCTAATGTGATTAATCAGTTTTACTGTGAAATCCCACAGTTACTTAAGCTTGCCTGCTCAGATGCATTTGTAATTGAAATTGCTGGCATAATATTCAGTTTTACATTAGCGTTTGGTTGTTTTGCCTTTATATTTGTTACTTACATACAGATTTTTACTGCTGTTTCAAAAATCCCTTCTGTTCAGGGAAGAAAAAAAGCCTTTGCCACTTGCTTCCCACACCTCACAGTTTTCTCCTTATTTTTATTTACTTCTTCATTTGCTTACCTGAGAACTCCATCTGATACCCCATCACACTTTGATTTTGCAATTACCATCATGTATTCTATTGTCCCACCTATGTTAAATCCATTAATAGACAGCTTTAGAAATAAGGATATCAAAATTTCTCTTTCAAGACTTTTTGGTCTGAGGACTTTCATTTTAATAAGCAAGAATTAGGAGCAGACATATGAAGAGTTGAGTGTAAAATGAAGCCTATCTCATAGTATCATGTTGTGAGGTGATTGAAGTGTCTTGAAACCAAAAGAATGTTATATGCAACTGCCAGATTATTCAGCTATCCACCTACACATTTAAAGAAAACACGAGCAAAGTTTAGCATCACATTAGAATCACCTATCAACTGGCATACAGATTTCCAAACAGAGAATGATAAAAGAAGCCACAGCAAGTAAACAAAGAAAGAAGGTGGGAATCTTCTAAATGTGACAAGAGATGCTGTTGGAATGAGAGGTGAATGGACAAAGGATGCAGCAGAGGAAGCCATGGTTGGTTGATATGGAAGCCGAAAGGGCAATGGCCAGTGAGACGAAGCAAGAAGATCCCTAAGGCCACTGAAATGAAAGAAGAGTCAGAGAATAGCCAATAGAAAGACACGCAACCGTCAATTCTAGATGGTGGTAGAGCAAGTCTTAGGTCTTAGGTCTGGTCAAGCAGGTAATAAGGGACAGGTTGTTAATATTCCTAAGACTATTGGTAAGTAATATGGAGGAAGAAATTAGCAGTGAACCTTTTTGTATTATAAACAAACTTTTAGACTGTTAATTAAATTCTCAATATTAAGATAGAGGTTATACTTGTTTAACACACACACACAAACACAAACACATACACACAAAGCACACGTCCAGATAAATGTTTTTATATACATTACATATTTAAATGCATAGAAATATTCTATGATAAATATTCCAGATAAATTCTTATAAATATATTTTGTACTATGCATGATAATAAACAGCACTTTTTCATTTATCAGCTCTGTGCATATGTATTCAATTCTGTGTATATTCTGTGTATATTCAACAGGGCCTATATACATGAACAAGTGTACCAGAACCATTTCCCCCCCACTTGGATCCAGATAGCTGCACATTATTATTTTGAAACTCAAGCCCTGTCTCCTGTTTTCTACATAATCATTAACTTCATAATGGTTCTTTCTATGTCCAATGCAAAGAATGTCATTTTCAGTTTCCAGTAGCAGATCAGGAAATATGCATCTGAGAAAAAGTAAACTGGAAATCCCAAAATTATTTAGACAGAAAAATTATTCAATCTTTGGGTTTTTTTTTTTTTTTTTGGTAGTAGTAGCAATTCAGTCATAAACTCATTGGTGGGTGGGTGTGTTTAAATAAAATATTAACATACATATCTACTGTCAGGTTCTGATGTTCTCTCAAATAGATTTCATTCCCAAACACAAAGTCTTTAATGAAATCTTTCATTTCATTTATTGAAAAATAACGATCTAGTCCTGAACTCATTTTCAATAAATGAAAGATTTCATTAAAGACTTTGTGTTTGGGAATGAAATCTATTTGAGATAACATTGGAACCTGACAGATAGCTGAAACTGACCCTCTGATCCCAAACCCCTCCCTTTCCATTCCACAAATCTCAGTGTCTCATTGGCCATCTTCCAAGTCAGTCTTTCTCTCGTCTACTTCAAGTCACAGGAATTTTCCCCCCTCCCCCCATCACCTAGGTGACGTTATCAGCCAGGGAAGAAGAACTAGGTCAAAAGCCAAGCTGCTACTTCTAATAGGATTTTTTTTGTTTTGTTTTGTTCCATTCATGTCAGCGCTGGAGCAATAATAACTTGGAGCGCTGACATCTATATTTAGTTGACGTACACATACAGAGAGAAACATAAATGTTTACGTATAGAAATATTTATACACTTCAAGTCTTATAAATATACTTTGCACTATTTTAAATACTAATGAACAGCAGTGTCTTCACCTTTTGGCTGTGTGTGTATGTTCCTAGTTTCCTCCTATCCCCATAACTTATAACTCATATTGTTATTTTAAATTAGGAAGCTTATTTAAGATATTTATGGAAATGAAATCGTGTCTCTCATGAGGTTTCTTCAAGGAAAAGAAAACAAAAATGGAAATGAACTGAAATAGATTACAACTTTTTTTATATACTTTATATAGTGCTCTAGTTTTCTTTCTCCCCTCCTCCAAGGCTACATATATGATGAAGTGTATCAAAACCACTTTCCTCTCCTTTGGATCCAGATGTCAATACATTATTATTCCAAAAGTCAAGTTCTTTCTCCTGGTCTCTGCATAAATCATTAATACTGAGTGATATATATTTCTAACGTCTAACACTGAATATCCTTGATACATGTAAACCAAACAACATATGTTATATTCTAATCCAGGGGTGTCAAACTCAAGCCCGCAGGATGGATCCATCCTCTGGGGTACTTAGGTTTGGCCCACGGGGCCACCCTGGAAACAGCAAAGGACCAGACCAAGGTGCCTCTGTCAGCGAAAAAGCCCCGTCTGCAGGATGACCTTCTGCAGCCCTATGGCAGCAAAAACAGAGCTCATGGGGGGGGGGCAAGCTCCATTTTTGTTGGGAGAGGGCTGCAATAGGCCAAAAACAGGGCCCAGGGGGCTGCATGCACACCCCCAAACTCCATTTTCACTGGCAGAGAGCTAAAGAATGCCATCCAGTTTGAAAATGGGGCTATGTGTGCCCCCAAACTCCATTTTCATAGGCAGAGGACTGCAGGAGGCCATCCATATCAAAAATGGGGCCCAGGGGGTCACAAACAGCCTCCCCATGAGCTCCATTTTCGCTGTCAAAAGGCTAGAAAAACAAACTAAAAGCAAAACAAAAGGAAAGGAAAAATGTTTCCCTTTTTGAATTTGAGCATCTAAGAAGGGACAGGAAAGGAGAAAAGGAAAGAGGAAAGAAAAAAGAAGAAGAAAAGGTGGGAAGAGACAAAGGAATGAAAAAGAAGGATAGAGGGGAAGGAAGAAGAAAGGAGAATGAAGAGGGAAGGAAAAAGAAGAGGAGGGAGGGAGGGAGGGAGGGAGGGAGGGAGGGAGGAAGGAAGGAAGGAAGGAAGGAAGGAAGGAAGGAAGGAAGGAAGGAAAATGATACAATAAAAAGACATGTATAATTACATTTTTTTTTTTGCATAGTTATATGATTTGATGGAGGGGTTGGCCACCTGATAAGTGAATCTCGGGTTAGCATCCCTTAAAAAGTAATAAACATATAATTTATCAGTATGACTCTCAAATTTGGGAAGATAAGAGCAGATCTTTGGACACTTATGAGTGAGAGTTTCTACTCCCCTGGATGTACAAGGGCAAAGTCTCTGCAAATAAGGAGCCCCATGGAATCTTCCTGCCAGTAGATCTAATGTAAGGGCATCAAAGCAGGCTGTGGAAAAAGTCCATCTCTATTTGATTAGGGTTAGATTGTATAGACACCTCACAGGTTGGAGTTATATTTTCAAACAATCTACATTATATTGTACTGGAAAATTACTGTTTAAGAGATGAGTGACTTTCAGAATATGGAGAAGTTTAAAGAACTGATTTTGTTTTTCTTTCTCCAAACATACATGTCATTAAACAATAATTCCTGTGGTGTATGAAAAATATATATGTAATAAAGATATGTTTAACTGTACAAACTGTAATATGTTTCAACTGTACCTAAAAAAATCTCCAATTTAATCTTTAGACAGGCATAACTATTTCCTAAATTATATGGTTTCTATGTTGTTGTTGTTTTAGTTTATTAAGTTAATTAGGGAAAGAAAATCAAAAGTCAAGGGGAAGTGAGAAGACCTTAGATGTTCTTCTCATGAGCAATGCATGACTCCTGGGAACTGAGCAAGTGTCTGTGAAGCTAAAGAAGACTTGGTAAAGCTATCAGAAAAATCTTTAAAGTTTCATGTGAGAAATAAAAGAAATTCAAGTAACAGATAAATACCCAATAACCTAAAATGAGAATTAATGAAGAAAGTAAGCAATGATCTCCTCCATTTAGCCTTTTTTTTCACCCTTCATATTCTAAACTTATTTATTCATCTATCTATCTATTCCTGTGTCTGCCTCAATTTTTCCTCCTTTTATTTTTGCTATGTATTATAGCAAATGTATATAAATTTACTTGTTGTGACAGGCAGAAAAAAGAAAACTGCTTACATGTGTTGAGAGGTATACATTTTAACAATGATCAATCAGAAGGCAATTTAAATACAAATTCCATGCAGGAAATACAACATTACCGCAAATTATTATCACCATCATCATCAACATCATCATCCGAAGTCCTTGGGAAAGACACAATAGGTATCTGGCTGACTGTAACCAACCATAACAAATGTTTCTTTCATTTTTCTGTCTCACTGTTATTTTAAAGTCTTGTAAATTCATTTCACTTATATATAAATGTGAATTTTTAAAAATTTCTAGTTACTAAAACAAATTTTATCCTAACTCTGATTATCTTGTTTACAATCATAAGGCATGTTTGCTTACAGAAGAGCTGCAACTGAAACCACCCTAGAACTTTAAATTAATACAAGAAAGCTGAAGCAATATGGATGCCATATTTATGCCTAAAAACACTTATCCAAACTGGGAAGATCAACATTTATTTTAATCTTCATTGAAATTATACAATTTATGATTTAAACTTCTCCAAATGAAAATGAATGGAAACTATTTTAAGAGTGCTTCCTTTTCTTCTAAGGTTGTGATCAATGTGACCAAAAATGGATAACAACACATCTATATTTCTTCTCCTGGAATTATCAAACATTTGGGAATTTCAGATTATCTATGCTTCTGTATTTTTGTTTTTGTATTTAATTACACTAACTGGGAACTTCCTGATTATCTCTGCAATAATTTTTGATTCTCACCTTCACACACCAATGTACTTCTTCCTAATGAGTTTAGCACTGCAGAACATTGGATCAGTTTCAGTCATTATTCCCAAGTCCATTTTCAATTCATTTATGAACAGACGACAGATTTCTTATTCTGAATGTGTAACTCAAGTTCTTTTATTTTTATTCTTTGTAGACTCTGATATTTCTCTTCTTACTGTCATGGCATTTGATCGGTATGTTGCTATCTGCAATCCTTTACAATATGAAATGATAATGAACAGGAAGGCCTGCACCCAAATGGTTGGCAGCGTGTGGATTGCCAGCCTGTTCAATGCTATATTAAACACCACTGGGACTTTTCTTACTCCTTTCTGCTCTAATATTATCAATCAGTTTTATTGTGAAATCCCACATTTACTGAAGATTGCCTGTTCAGATTTATATATAACTGAAATTGGAGTCGTAGTATTTAGCATTACATTAGCATTTGGTTGTTTTGTCTTCATTGTTGTTACTTATGTGGAGATCTTCCTTGCTGTCCTGAGAATTCCTTCTGTTCAAGGAAGAAAAAAGGCTTTCTCCACTTGTCTGCCACACCTAATCGTCTTTTCCATTTTTTTGTTTACTGGTTGCTTTGCTTATCTGCGTCCTATATCAGAGAAACCATCACATCCTGATTTTGCCATTACAGTAATGTATTCCATTATCCCACCCATGATGAATCCATTAATCTATAGCTTGAGAAACAATGACATCAAGATTGCTCTGTCAAGAATTTTTGCTTTGAGGTCACTTATATAAATGGGAAATATTCTAAGTGCACTTAGAATATAAAACTGAAGGGTAAGATTAGTAAATGTCATCTCACAACTTCACAATTTATTATATTTAAGTTGGAAAGTTATGATAAAACAATTTGACAATAAAGCAAATTAAATATTACTTTTCCTATTTCAATTAAACAAATGAAACATTACTGTTTCTCTTCTCCATATTATTTCATAAGTAAGAAAACAAATGTAGGAATATTCTCTTTCTCCAATGTCACGTAGTGCTTTCTTTTTTAAAAATTTATTTCATTTATTTTGAAAATTCATTTTTAATCTCAAAATATATGGGACAATCAAGGAGCACTGGTCAGCAATTCCTCAAACAATTGCATATTTTCCTAGGCTCATGTAGCGGAACATAAAAGTATCAGAAACTTAGAAAAGACATAGCTATTTTTAACTGTTCAGAACAAGTGCTTATATATAATCAACTATGAAATGTCTTTAAATATTGGTAGTTTGGGTTGGTAGTTATATTCTTGATTTGAACTCTGAGCTTGGCGATTTGGTTGCAAACCAAGCTCAGAGCTCAAACCAACAACATAATAATCAACTATGCTAGAAATCACATTTTCCCCTTCATTGCTAGGTATGTATAATTTCAACAGCAATGCAAAATATATTCTATTGAGTGCTTAGTCACAGGACAGAAATAATATTTCTTTGATCAAGTAAAGAAAGTATCCACTCTGGGGGCAGAGGAGGGACAGGAAAAGGACATTTCTTTAGGCAATTTCTCCTTTTCTGATCCTTTCCCACCATCAGCATGATCAGATTCCTTTTGATATGTTCAAAACAAATGACTTAGTCTCTTGCAATACTCTCTAATTTCTCCATTCCATGAGGGGGACGGGGAAGAGAATGGTCAGGCAATGGGGAGATTGTCTTCAGAAATTGATTGCTTTTCTAGAACCACTCATCTCAGATTTGTGATTTGTGACCCTTGCCACCTTATATCCTGGTGCTTAAATCCACAGAAGACTGCTATTTCTCTTTATGAGGAGCAGCCATCTGGAGCATAAGCAGGCATCTCAACCTCTCTTGTTACCCAAACAAGTTCTGAAGAACTGGTCTACTCTCTAGTTCTTCAGTTTTTGTTGCATTTGTCAGTGCCATTTTCATGGAGGTATCTTTTGTTCACCATATCTTCCCAGAAGTTAAAAAGTTTTGGTCTTAAGTTGATTATTTCATATTAAAGACTCCAATGTATTGTTCTCTCTTCCTCTCCCTATTTCTCCTGCTTTACAATATTTGTAGATATGTAGGCCCCCTTTGAAGCCAGACAGTAGGTGATCATGTTTTCCATGCTGTAGAAATGTATTGTACGTATGGGAATCATTCTTGTTTAAATTTGGTTAAACTTATGTATATATATATTGTTAGCTTTGCCTTTGTTGCATATTTTCCAGTTTTGAATTCCCAAGCAGATATTGTTGGAATTCCAACAGTGAATAAAATTTTATGCTTGCTATTGTAAGGATATATCTTATTAAAATATTATACCTCTTGATGCATTTTTCCAAAATTTTACTTAGTGAGAAAAGTTGTGATTTCATTTCAAATTTAGTTTCCAAGATTTCTGTAATATACTCTAGATTTTTTTTCAATACTTTTGAGGGCTTTTTTTCACAGATCCAACACATCTGATAGAATGTTGTTTCTGTTTTCTGGCATATCTAACATTTACTATTATATAATTTCTCTCTCTTAAATATTGATAAAGTTGTATATAATCTGTAGAACATTTATATCAATTTTCTTTTAGGTTACATATATACATTGTAGAGATTTAATCCATAGTTCTTTCCAATTTTGTGTGTCATCTTTTTCTTTAAAATGTTGCTTCCATTGTGTCAATATTTTTGTTTTGTTCTGTTCCTTATTATATCTAATTAAAAGTTTATATGTGTGTCCTAAGAGGTGGAGATGGTTTTGTATGAATACTTTATTTATTTATTTATTTATTTATTTATTTATTTATTTATTTATTTATTTATTAAATTTATATACCGCCCTACTCCCGAAGGACTCAGGGCAGTGTACAGTTGAACGAAATATACATGTAATAAAGGAATTGAAAAAAACCAATTTAAAATATAATTAAATAGTTAGGTTCGGATACAGTATTGAATTAGATCATTTCAAGTTTCTGGGGCAGATTCAGAATATAAAATTTAAAGTAGTTTTTAGACGAGGTTAGGTCAGGCCAGCCTGCTTGAAAAGAAATGTTTTGAGGGCACGGCGGAATGTACGAAGATCCGAGATTATCCGAATCTCTGAGGGCAGCTCATTCCAGATGGCAGGTGCTCCCTCAGAGAAGGCTCTCCCCCTGGGGGCCGCCAGCCGACACTGTTTGACCGATGGTACCCTGAGAAGTCCCTCTCTATGGGAGCATACTAGTCTGTGGGAGGTTATTGGTGACAGAAGGCGGTCTTGTAGGTATCCCGGTCCTAAGCCATGGAGCGCTTTAAAGATGGTAACCGAAACCTTGAAGCGCACCCGGAAGACCACAGGGAGCCAGTGCAGCTCGCGTAGCAGGGGAGCCACATGGGAATGCCATGTTGCTCCCATAACAACCCGTGCGGCCGCATTCTGGACCAACTGAAGCCTCCGGGTGCTCCTCAGGGGGAGCCCCATGTAGAGAGCATTGCAGTAGTCCATGCGGGAAGAGACGAGGGCATGAGTAACTGTCATTAACGAATCCCGATCCAGAAAGGGATGCAGCTGGCATATCAGGCGAACCTGATAAAAAGCTCTCCTGGCCACAACTGTCAGATGTTCTTCTAAGGACAGCTGTGAGTCCAGGAGGACACCTAAGTTGCGAGCCCTCTCTGTGGGGGCCAATGACTCGCCCCGAATAGTCAGTGATGGTGCCAACTGACTATATCGGGATGATGGAAACCACAGCCACTTGGTCTTGGATGGGTTTAGTCTGAGTCTGTTTCTCCCCATCCAGATCCGTACAGCCTCCAGGCACCGGGACATCACTTCAAGAGCATCATTGGGATGGTTCGGGGTGGAGATGTACAGCTGGGTGTCATCAGCGTACTGGTGGTACTTCACCCCAAAGCCACTGACGATCTCACCCAGTGGCTTCACAGGAGGGGTGAAAGAACCGACCCTTGTGGCACCCCGCAAACAAGAAGCCTTGGGGTCGACCTCTGCCCTCCCGTCAACACAGTCTGCGATCGGTTAGAGAGAAAGGAGGAGAATCATCGTAGTACGGTGCCCCCCACTCCCAGCCCCTCCAACCGATGCAGCATGATACCATGGTCGATGGTATCAAAAGCTGCTGAGAGGTCTAATAGGACCAGGATAGAGGAGCAGCCTCTGTCCCGAGCTCTCCAGAGATCATCTACCAATGTGACCAATGCCGTTTCTGTGCTGTATCCAGGCCTGAAGCCAGACTGGAACAGATCCAGATAAGCCGATTCATCCAAGTACTGAGGGAGCTGTCGTGCCACCACACTCTCAACAACCTTCGCAACAAAGCGAAGGTTGGAGACTGGACGGTAATTAACCAATACTGCTGGGTCCAGGGAAGGCTTCTTGAGGAGAGGTCTCACCACTGCCTCTTTCAAGGCAGTAGGAAAAACACCTTCACTCAGAGAAGCATTTATGATTCCCTAGAGCCAGCCTCGTGTGAACTCCCGGGCAGCCAGTACCAACCAGGAGGGACATGGGACACTTCAAACTGTTTGTTTTTTTGCCTTTTAATATTCTCTTTTCTTCTTGAGATTTGATATTATTCTTCCATCTATTAATAAAGCAGCCATCTTTGACAAAGTAGTTTCCTTACTGTATTTTAGCTTTTACAGAATTCAAATGAACTATGTCTGTATATGTAATTATATTGTCCTTGATATAATTATTTCCTACATGAAAAGTATATGAAAAAGAGGCTAGATATGATTTCTAGTTTTTCAAACTGATATATTGAGATGTGTGTGTGTGTGTGTGTGTGTGTGTGTGTAAGTATAATTTTATTCTCTTTTCATAGGTTTTGTGTATTTTTGTTTTCTTCCAGGTTTTTCCTACGTAAATCAAGACATCATGAAGAAGGCAAACAAGCCAGAAATAGCTATCTTAGTTATTTAAGTATCTCCCTTAAATTTTAAAACAGACAACAAAATGCTGCCTTGATGTCTGATAAAGCCAAAAAATCTAGTGAATGAGATTTCACTGAACCATGGCTGTATAAAGATCCTGATTTACGTAGGAAAAACCTGGAAGAAAACAAGTGTGTGTGTGTGTGTGTGTGTGTGTGTGTGTGTAGCCAGGTTCTACCTATGTAAGCTAAGATGTTCCTCAGCCCTGGTTCTGTGA
>WNWU01013525.1:3028171-3059407 GCA_012654045.1 Ptyas mucosa
TCCTCCTCCTCCTCCTCCTCCTCCTCATCTCTTGTATTCATTAAACATGAAACTCAGTCTACTGGACATTTAAAAATGTGTCACAAATATGAGTGACTGGTGCTAACGGTTGATACAGGTTGCTGCCAGCGTCCTATGTATCAACTAAATATCTTCTCAAAATATATGATGTTCCAAGTAGCGCAGTTTTTTGCAGTTCCACTGGTGTTATTGCAGGAAGCTGCGATTTTTTGATGTGTTTTGTAAAATTCTTGGACATGGTACCAAGTGCCCTGATGACAATGTATGTCACTGTTACATGTTTCATCCATAGCCGTGTAGTTTCGATGGCCAGGTCACAATATTTCGTGATTTTTTTCCAGCTCCTTTTCCTTGACTCTGGCATCTCCTGGTACAGCGATATCAATAAACTGTACGCTTCAGCCCTTGGCAACCGTGATATCTGGTGTGTTGTGTTCCAAATGACAATCTGTCTGTATTCGAAAGTCCCATATGGATCTTCATTTGGAACACAATACTATAATAATAATTATTATTATACACTTTATTCATTAAACATGAAACTCAGTCAACTGAACATTCAAAAATGCATCATAAATTATTATTATTATCATTACATCATTATCATTATCAATTATTGTATATTTGTCATTATCCAAGATATTTTATTGTCTATTGCTTCTTGTTGCTAAGAAATAAGGGCTTTATCCTAAAATCTCTTGGACTAAAAAAATGGAAGGTGATTCTCAGAATAATTCCTTGCACTTATAATTAAATACAGGATGTCAAGTAATTCTTCATTATGCTTTTTATATATTTTTCAAATATATTGAATATATATTTGGAATATATATGGAAAATATATTCCATAAAATATTCTGGGCTAACTCTGCATTAGGGAACTTACTATTACAAATATAAGGATAATTCTTTAGACTCATGTGACAATGCAAAAAAATAATAATAAAATAAAAATAAAAATAAAAAAACCTTGTATGCTAGCTCAAGTTCAGTCTCTTAAGTAAAGGTAAAGGTTCCCCTCACACATATGTGCTAGTCATTCCCCACTCTAGGGGGCAGTGCTCATCTCCATTTCAAAACCGAAGAGCCAGTGCTGTCTGAAGACATCTGTGGTCATGTGGCTGGCATGACTATACATCAACGGCGCACAGAACGCTGTTACATTCCCACCAAAGGTGGTCCCTATTTTTCTACTTGCATTTTTAACGTGCTTTCGAACAGCTAGGTTGCCAGAAGCTGGGACAAGTAACAGGAGCATGATTCAAGTACAAAAGAGCAAAGTTTGTATTGTCAAATCATAATGCACACTTTTTTTAAAATTTGCTCTCTCTAGTTCCCATTTCTTGATGCCCATGACTATTTCTTTCAAAACCAACAAATGCAGATCAAACATCAAAAAGATCAGTGAATAATTCTGTTGTAATGTAAAATATTTAAAGTTAGAGAGTTTAATGGGTTTCTATTCTGAAATGAGAGTGTATCCTTTTTAAAAAATGTTAGTGGATAGAATTTGGAGACAGAAACCTTACAATATGTATTACCTGAACCCTTCTGAGTAACATATGGTACTTTCTCTTAAAATTGGAAAGCCAGATGAAAGCTGGTAGCAAGACTTTTTCAGTTTTTCACTGCTAGTGCCTTTGCTTCAAATTACAATGATATTCTCAAGCAATCTAACCATCATCCTCATTGCTACATTCTCTATAAATGATAGCTTTCAGATCAAAAACTTAATAATTTTTAAAACATTAAAATTTTAAAAATGTGAGGTTTATCGATTACAGTAACAAAGATCTGGCTGTGTACTAATCCAATTTCTATTTTAATCTGGATGATATATTCAGAAAACAGTTTTTTCCTCTGAATAGTTTTGAGAGAGATTTTTTAATTGCCTTGTTTTTCATGCTGTAAATAATTGGATTTAGCAGAGGAGGAAGCATTGAATATATCATTGTAAAAACCAAGTCTAGATAAGATGGAGTGTCAGAGGTTGGTCGCAAATAAGCAATACTTCCTGAAAATAAAAACATGGAAAATACAATGATGTGGGGAAGACAAGTTGAAAATGCTTTTTGCCTTCCTTGTATGGAAGGAATTTGAAGGAGTGCCATGAAGATATATACATAAGTCACAATAATGAAGCAGCAGCAACCTACCCCAATGGCAACACTTACAACTACAATTCCAATTTCAATTAAATATAAGTCAGAGCAGGCAAGTTTAAGTAACTGGGGGATCTCACAGAAGAATTGATTTACCACATTAGAGCAGAAAGGGGTCACAAAAGTCCCACTCGTATGTAAAATCCCATAAGCAAGACCAGCAAGCCATATCGTAGCAACCATTTGGGTACAAGCTTGCTTATTCATCACCATTTCATAGTGCAGTGGACTACATATGGCAATATACCGGTCATATGCCATGACTGTAAGAAGAAAAAAATCTGATGATATAAAAAAGAAAAACAAAAGAACCTGAGCAACACATCCAAAATAAGAAATGTCCCTGGTATTCCGGAGGGAATTGATCATGGATTTGGGAATAATCACCGAAATAGAGCACATATCCTGTACAGCCAAGTTCATTAGGAAAAAATACAATGGTGTATGAAGATGATGATCAAATGCTACTGCAAAGATAATTAAAATGTTCCCTGTTATAATTGTTAAATATAATAACAGAAACACAGTGAAGTGAAGAACCTGCAGTTCCCAGATCTCTGAGAATTCTAGAAGCAAAAATGTAGATACAGATGTGTTCTGAAACATTGTGTGCATAGCAGTAGTTTCACAGTGCCTAGGGGAAAAACAGATTGAAAATGGCTTAAAATAACTTATTATAGTATTATAATTAAAATGTGTTCATATGATCATCTGGAGAGTCAATGGAGCTCCATATTTTTCACTCATTGTTTAGTGGGAAGTAACATAGAAGTAGTGGGAGATCTGGTTTCATAGAAGCAAATATTCTCCTGTTTCAATTGCTATGCTCCCCTTCCTTTATTTATTTTATTTATAGTTATTGTCTTTCAGATATTGAGGATTTATCCTATACTAAATATGGTAGAATGAATGTTTGAAGTAATATCTGACCAATAAAATTGTATATAAAGGACAATGACTCTAGGCAGATACTTACTTTGAGAAGGTCAATGCCACTCATACAATGCTCCCTCATTATAACACAGTTTGACCCTGAAATCAGGTTTGTTCCTTTCCTTTTATCTGCTTGTGAATGGGTAAACATAGTTCTCTTCTCTAAAGCATTTGGACTGAAATTCTTCCAGTTTGAGGAAAATAAGTGGTATATTGTTACATTTGAATTTTGCATAGAGCATATTAATATTTTAAGCACTAAGGATTTGACAGGTTGGTATCATCATCATCATCATCATCATCATCATCATCATCATCATCAAATTATGATGATTAATACTAGATGATCATCAAGAACTAAAGCCCAACTTGTAATTATAATCAGCCAGTAACAGAGTTTGGAGATGACCCTACTTCATTGTGGAGTTCAGTCAGTTTGGGCCTGTCATCCTCCTCCCACAGGTTAGCCTGCTTTACTGAATTTTCAGTTTAGAAAATGAAGTGAGAATGAAATAGAACCCAAATAGAACCCCTCTTGGCTTCCTGACATTCCATGAAGAAAGAGACAATATCAAAGCAACCTAAAGAGGCAGCTAATTAAATTCAGGGAGGGAGAGATTTAGGAATAACTTACTGATTCTCTGCATGAATATTTTTCCAGCCCAGTTCAGTCCAGTCCAGTCACACAATGCACCTAAGATCTGATGAATTTATCTCTTTTGTCTGTTTTTTCGTTGTTTGGAAATAAAAATTTGTGATTTCTGAAGACAGAGGCAGCAGAAATAAAATGTATATTATTTCTGTGCATATTTCCCATAATATATGTATATTATATACTTTGCATATATACATTTCTCAGGGAAAAGTAAGAAATAGGAAAACAAAGGGTAATTTGTCACTTCAGTAAAGTGACAATTAGACCTGTTGTTATTTAAATTTTTCCACATCCTTAATATAATTTCTTTTATATTGTTATTGACCTTGAAGAATAGAAAGTTGAAAATCTCATGCTTATCCAAGATGATTAATTATTTGTAATATATTTTCACATTTAAATAGTGAGTTGAATTTCTCCAGGGCACAGAATTGTTGTCATCGGGGGACTGTATTGTATTTAAGCATATCAGCTGCTCTTGGCAATTCTTATTTAAGAAATTTAAAGTACAAAAATTCTGAAATAATCAAGATAATAATTTATATGGAGGGCATATAAACATACGGGAAATAGTTCAATTTTTTACAAGAACTATTGGCAGAGTGCAAGAACAAACATGAATTATATCATGATATATGTGTATATTTATGTGTATATGTGTATATACATATACATATATGTCTTCTCAAGTTTTCGCAGGTGTGTGTATGTAAAAAGTTAAAATCTCGGGTGTTTTCCCGCGTCATTAAAAGTCTGTTTAACATTTTAACTAACCAACTTTTAATGATGCGGGAAAACACCCGAGATTTTAACTTTTTACATATACATATACATATACATATACATATACATATACATATACATATACATATACATATACATATACATATTCTGTATCTTTTTAAATCATATGTATATATTTCCCGTAATACACACACCTGCCACAAAACTTCTGTTAGAAAGTTCTAATAGTCTATGGATTTCCTTCAACAGTCATGCACTACGGATTCAGCTATGCAGTATATAGGAGAAAATTCCAAAGTGTTTCAAGTAAAATTCATCTATTTTTTTTGAATCTGTCATTTGGGATCCAAATTTAAGTATGTAGATAGTGTATACTTCCAATGTCTACCATTAATTGACTTGGAAAATATGAAATCCTATGTAAATCTAGTTTGTGGTACAAGTTCTGATGGCTAATCCTGGAATAAAATAATTTATTTAGCTTTTTAAAATCCTGCCTTTATTATTCTTTTCATAAATAACTCAAGATAGTGAACCTAGCTAATACTCCTTCTACATCCTATTTTCCTCACAATAGCAACCCTATGAGGTGAATTGGACTGAGAGAACCCAGCCCAAAGGCATCCAGCTGGATTGATCTGTGATTGAGGAACTGATTATCTCTTTTAGTTTGAAGTTAAGAAAAATGATCTTTACTGACTGCTTAAATTATCTCATCTTGATGAAATAAAATATACACTGGGATTCCTGTGTGTTGATTTTCTTCTCCATTAAGATTGTCTTATTATCTGAAGGCAAGGTTTGGGATGATGACATCATATATGTATAGTACAAAGTTCTGCATTTGTCGAGGGTTACATTTGTCGAGGGTTGGATGTACAGATCCAATAGCTTGATGGGCTTTACCCTGTAAATCCATTTCACATGTCTAGTGTATGCAGTGAGGAAAAAAGCCTGACTGACCACTTATCTCCTTTTGTGTGAGAAAGGAGAATTGTCACCTTTTTCTGGACATTTTTATATAATCCTTATTAGATATTAATTAATATTTCAATTAATTAAATATATTAATTATATTTTAATTAATTAAAATATAATTAGATTAGATGTTTGCTGTGTATTGGTAGGCAATTTTTGTCTTTTCAGGATACAATAAACAAATATAATTAAACCTCTTCTTTCTGATTTTGAGTCTCCACAAAGCTCTCATACCAAAATAATCATTAAAGAGACCATCTTTCATTATAGCAATAGCACTTAGACTTATATACTGCTTCACAGTGCTTTACAGCCCTCTCTAAGTGGTTTACAGAATCAGCATATTGCCCCCAACAATCTGGGTCCTCATTTTACCCACCTCGGAAGGACGGAAGGCTGAGTCAACCTTGAGCCTAGTGAGATTTGAACTGCCAAATTGCAGGCAGATGGCAGTCAGCAGAAGTAGCCTGCAATACTGCATTCTATCCACTGCGCCACCATAGCTCTTATTTATGTTAAATGCCTGGAGGTATAGGAGGCTCTACTCAATCCTCTCTCAATTTATTTGTCTGAGATAAAATATATATCTCATATAAGAAGCTAATATTGATTGCTTTCATGTTTGTTTGTTTATTTCAGTTTGTGCACCACCCAACAACTGTAGGATGTTCAAAAAAAAAAAAGAAAATCTATAAAATAATAAAACTATAAAAATAAAATAAAATAAAAAGAATAATGAATAATGAATAAATTTGAGTTAATACATCTTTACTGTTTTTTCTTGTGTGCCTTGTTTCTATAGCCATTTCATCACATTTCTCTTTTCCTCTGGGAAATCTCTTATATTCTAGTTTAAGCTCCTGGGTAAATATCTAAAATGGTCTTGTTAGAAAATATACACATAAAGCTTCTCACAAAACATATTTCTGATGCAGTTTTACCTGAAACATTTATTACATGGACCTTTGGCAAAGTATAGCAGTATACAGTATAGCAGTATGTCTTTCAGTATACAGGTAATTAGATAACTATGTGGATATACATAAAATTTTGCAGGCAGTATAATATAATGCTATGGATTGATTTTGAAAACAGAGTCTGAGGTGCAGAAGTATTAAAATATTAAAAGGTAACAAAAAAACCATGACTGTGTAAAAACTTGCTTTAGAATGGAATTGCTTTAGAATGGAATAGCTAGCTAGTAAATATACTGTACGTTTTTAGATAGCTGATTAACTAAATATATGGCATTTGGTTTTGTATACGGAACACACTCAAATGTAAACTCATTGAAAAATATGTTGAATTAATCCTAATTGTGATCTTTTGGTTCATTTGCAGAATCTGTATTCAGTACAGAATAAATATATACAGAGAACCCATTCTATTAATAATAGCTACAGAAATTGTTTAAAGACAAAAAGTACATATGGTTGGAAAGGAAAATATAAGATTTTTTTTATTCCAATAGAAAACAGGCTAACAAGGGATGAGGGTCTAAAAGCTTTCCAAGTTGGAAAAACAGAACAGAGGTGAAGAGAAAACCAAAGAGAAGCCCCTTACTTGCTTTTTCTTTTCTAATACCTATGGGGTTCAATAACATAAAGAATAATAAATGCTTCTAAGCTGCATCTCAAATTGAATGAATTTGGAACTAGGCATCTACCTATAGAGTTGATAGGAAAAAGCCTTCTTATAGAAATCCTTCTGGTAACCTCTCTGTGTATATTTGCATACATATGTTTACAAATAAAACCCATCTTTTTCCATAGCAATAACAATTCCAGGTCCTTGGGAAGGACTCAATAGGCAGACAAAAATGTCAGTTCCAATTTAAACATCTGGCTGACTGTGCAAACCAATAATATATCAAGTAATTATACTCCCCAATTTAGAAATGGGTAGTTATATTGATTCATTATCAACATTGCTTTTTAAATGGTTTCCTTTTAAGTGTATTAGCTTTGTTAGCATCTTTAGCATTTTTGATCACAAAGGTGGTTTTATGTTTTGTAACCTACTGTGAAGTTTTGGCTAGTTAAGTGGTACATAAACTTTATTAAGTGGTTAGAAAGCATCTTCAAAACTATAAAGAATTGCATTAAGATCTTAATCTCTGCTTTTTAAAATATTTTTTGCAATTCTATTGAATGTGTTTTCTGCTGTTTCTATCTCCTTTCCCCCTCCCCATTATTACTACAGGTGCTGTATTGAATTCTAAGAAAACAATGTCTAACCAGAGTATTGTGACTGAATTTCGTCTTTTAGAATTTTCTGAAATCCGACAACTACAGATTTTATACTTTGTGGCCTTTTCCATCATCTATCTGACTACATTGATTGGAAATTTTCTGGTGATTGCTGTTGTAGCATTTAATCATACTCTTCATAATCCAATGTATTTTTTCTTGGCAAATTTATCTACCATTGAGCTTGGCTATATTTCAGTTACTATACCTAAGGCCATAGCTAATTTATTAATGGCCACCTGGCAAATTTCTTATCCTGAATGTGTGGCCCAAGTCTTCTTCTTTGCCCTTTTTGGGAATTCAGAACTCTTCCTTTTGACCATCATGGCCTATGATCGATATGTTGCTATCTGCAACCCACTGCAATATGAATACCTTCTGAACAAAAAAGCCTGCATTCAAATGGTGGCTGTTGCCTGGATTGTGAGCCTTTTTTATGCTGTTTTGCACAGCAGTTGCACATTTACAATTACTTTCTGCTCCAACTTCATCAAACAATTCTTCTGTGAAATCCCACCACTTCTACAGCTTTCTTGCTCCAACTCCTACATTCTTGAAGATCAAGTGATTGGCTCGGCTGTGCTGTTTGGTCTAGGATGTTTCTGTTTTATCATTATTTCCTATCTGAAGATTTTTAGAGCTGTTTTGAAAATGCCCTCTGTAAAGGGAAGGAAAAAAGCCACGTCTACTTGCCTTCCTCACTTTCTTGTCCTTTTCTTGTTTCTCTTCACAGGTATCATTGCTTATATGGGACCATCTTCAACAATCTCAGAAAAAATGAGTCTAGTGCTTAGTATGATTTATTCTGTCATACCTCCTTTAATGAATCCCATTATTTATAGCATAAGGAATAAAGAAATCATGTCAATTCTTTGGAGCATTTGGGGGAAAAATAAATTTTAAAGGGGCATTTACAAATGTTGTATATCAGCATTCCTTTTTAAAGAAATGGATAATTTAGAAGGAGGACAATTATGTCTTTTTATTTTCTTAAAAGAAGAATGAATTTCTATTTATCCAATATTTATTGATCTTACTATCCATCATTGCATTTGTCCCATAGTATTATCAATGTTACTAATGTTAATAAAGTATCTTCACAAAATTTTCATAATAAAGTACATATATGATTCAAAATAAAATACATATACAAGTTCATTTGGGAAATGATGGCATTCAAATACATGCATATATAATTACTATTGAGAAAGAAGTCTATCTGGAAAAATATAAGTCTGATAATGTTCTTATTGATTAAAGCCTACATTAAGCAAACTTTAACTTTAAAGGTGCATTACGTCTCCTAGTATATTTCTACACACACAAATAATATCATGACCTGATTCCATATTTACACAAAGAATGTACAATTTTTCACAGTAATTTATATGAAAAACACAGGTTTGAACCTACACTTTACAGTAAAGTTTTATTTCAAGGAAAAAGTTCTTTTTTTAAAAAAAATCTGGCTGTTGTAGTATCCTTTTTACACTTCTGGCCTATGTTCTACCATCTAATAATAATTTGTTCTACATGTAGTACAATCCTAATTACATAGGATCACTCATGTAGTGATATCTATTTTTGAGGAAAAAAGGACATGGGAGAGGGGAATTGTGAAAAACTTTCTAACTTCTAGTTAAGCCAATTTGCCACTTTTTCAAACAGAACATAGATTTTCAGGATGAGCATCATGTTTTGCCTTTAAATGGTGCACTTAAGGAACACATTCCAATTTTTAGGTGAGATCAAGACAAAATACTACATGGTACTATATACATCAATTCAGTGATGCGGTGGATGTGATGTGCTGGTGCTTGGAGGCTGTGAGGGTCTGGATAGGAGTCAACAGGCTCAGACTTAACCCAGACAAGACCGAATGGCTGTGGGTATTGCCTTCTAAAGACTATGTTGACTGTCCATCCTTGGTTCTGGAGGGGAGGGAGAAACTGTCCCCCTCAGAATGGGCTCGCAATTTGGGTGTCCTCCTAGACTCACAGCTAAGATTAGAGAACATCTGACAGCTGTAGCTAGGGGGACCTTTGCACAGGTTCGCCTGGTGCACCAATTGCAACCTTACTTGGATAGGGAGGCTCTCCTCATGGTCACTCATGCCCTTGTCACCTCATGGTTAGATTATTGCAACACACTCTACATGAGGCTACCCTTGAAAAATGTTCAGAGACTACAGTTGGTCCAGAACACAGCTGCTAAAGCTGTCATGGGTGCACCTAGGTACACCCACATTACACCAATTCTCTGCGAGATGCACTGGCTTCCTATTGGTCTCCGGTCACAATTCAAGGTGTTGGTTATTACCTTTAAAGCCCTACATGGCTCAGGGCCAGATTATCTTTGAGACCACCTTCTACTGTATAGCTCCCAGCGACTGGTAATATCCCACAGAGTTGGTCTCCTCCGGGTCCCATCAGCTAAACAATGCCGGCTGGCAGGCCCACAGGGGAGGGCCTTCTCTGTGGCTGCCCCAGCTCTCTGGAACCAGTTACCTCCTGAGGTCCGGACCATCCCCACCCTATTGGCCTTCCAAAAAGCGGTGAAGACCTGGCTTTTCCAGCAGGCCTGGGGCTGTTGATATCGCTCTTGTGATCTGTCGAGATCCGGCCATGAATGGTATGAATGAGTTTTAATGTTTTAATGTTTTTAATTTTAAAATGTTTTTTATTAGGATTTTAAATGTATTGTGAGCTGCCCTGAGTCTTTGGAGAGGGGCGGCATATAAATTGAATTAAATTGAAATTGAAAATTAATTGAATGCAATACAAAACAGTTTAATAAGAGCATTTCCCCAATTTGGTGGCAACTTTTGTAGAGACTCTAAGATCCACAGTAAGGCTTTCAGGGCCACATGAACTCAAGTCCTTCATAGCAATGAGTATCCCTCCTTTATCATTTATAGTATATAACCTCTTTATAGTTAGTTCAATTAAAGACATCAACACATTATTATTGCAAAGTGATTTTTCCTTTATCCCCATTGTACAGTAATTATTTATCATCGATTTCTACTAAATTAGTCAAAGCTCTAGGGAATAGAAATGTCAGTATCAGTGAACAAAACCTAGAGCTATACTGCATTAGAAGGTCAGATAGATATTTGTTAATTTATGTATCATTTGGTGTGCACCAGTCATACAATGATGGTAAAAGGGAAACAAATTGTTACTATAAACTGCTAAGTAAAGAAAGAGAGAGAGCAAAAGACATGTGAAAAACATTTTTTGTAAGTTGGAAACCCAAGTCTTATTCCTTTTCTCCTTAATAATTTACCATCTCTTCCTCCTTCTGCCTTTCTGAGTACACCATTCTCTTCTTCTCCCTTTTCACTATTCTTTCTTTCAATCATTTCTGTAACATGAATAATGTGATATTTTAAAAGTACACATTACATTATAAGCTGTAAATGTTTTTAATAGTGTAAGAAAAAATGTGTTCTAATTAATGGTAGTTTAGACAAGGCCGCTTTTAAGAATCTGAATTTTATACTTAAACTTTTCAGTTGGCTCTATGTGTACACATCTATGAATATAAATCCTAGCTTGGCAATATTTCTAATTATTTTCAAATCTCAAGAAATAATATTTTCAATATTTATCCAAAACTGATCAAGGAGCTGCAATGGTAAGACATATGACAAGAGTACATGCCACATTTGCATTTCAAATTCTTATCTTGACATTCATCTGAATGTATACTTCCATATTTCAAGTAACCGAATGAAATCTTATTATATTTTTCATATTCATGTTGTTTGTTGACAAAGAAAGTAATTATTGTACATGATATAGTCAATATATAAGCCCTCATCAACATTCAGCTGATCACTGATCTGCTTTATCCATCTTCTGCATGTTCACCTAGGAGATTTGCATGAATAATAATGAATAATGCATTTGTATTTACTCAAGTATAATTCCCTGCTGAATCCCAGATTGGATGCCCGATCTCATGAAGAGTTCTATAAGATATATTTGTGAATAAATCCCTGCTTAAAAGTATTAACTTTATAATATCCTTTTTTATTAAGTACACTTTAGTCTTGGGCAGGGCTGTAAAACTACAGGATTAAAAGCCTTCAATTATAGGATTCTGGTTGTTAGAACAATGGCTGTTTATTAGTACTGTGTTTGTTGGATTTATCCAATTATCTGTCTACTATGTTATTGGATCCATTAGCTTTGATTCCAGACTTCATTTATCTGTAACTTCTGCTGACCTGTTGAAGCTTCATCATATGCATTATAGTCGTAGTTTATAAAACCACTTAGATTATGCTCCTCTTTGTTGCCAAAGAAGAAAATTAACTAGAATGTTGAGCAAATAAAGATTTTTATGCAATTATTTAATCTGTTTTCTTTTACCCACAGTGAATATTAAGGTGGAATGTCCAACTCAACCAGAGTGAATGCATTTCTCCTTCTTGGGTTTTCTGAAATACAAGATCTTCAGATTATATACAGTGTGATTTCTCTTACCATATATTTAGGAGTTCTGGTAGGAAACAGTCTTATAATTATTGCCATAGGTTTTGAATGCCACCTCCATAAACCCATGTATTTCTTTCTGATGAATTTATCTCTTGCAGACATAGGGTTTGTTTCTGTCACTATTCCTAAATCTATATTCAATTCACTTTTCAATACACGATGGATTTCTTATTCTGAATGTGTCAGTCAAGTATTTTTCCTGATCTTCTTCATGGCAAGTGATTTTGCTCTCCTCACTGTAATGGCATATGATCGGTATGTTGCCATCTGTAGTCCTTTATACTATGAAACTGTGATGAATAAGGAGGCCTGTATCAATATGGCAATCATTTCATGGATTGCTGCCCTTTTGTATGCACTGTTGCACACTGTTGGCACTTTTACAATGACTTTCTGTTCAAAAATCATTGATCAATTTTTCTGTGAAATCCCACAGTTACTTAAAATATCTTGTTCTGATAGTTATGTTATTGAAAGTGTGGTCCACCTCATTGGTGCATGTTTATCATTTATAAGCTTTTGTTTTATAATTTTTTCATATGCACAAATCTTTAGAGCAGTGACAAGAATCCCCTCCATGCAAGGAAAGAAGAAAACCATCTCCACTTGTTTACCACATTTCCTTTCAGTCTCCTTATTTCTTTTTACAACTTCATTTGCCTATCTGAAGCCTATCTCAAACTCATCACATAGTCTTAATTTAGTAGCTTCTGCAATCTATTCTGTGGTTCCACCACTGATGAACCCAATCATCTACAGCTTGAGAAATAAACAGATCAAAACAGCACTAAGGAAATATCTATCTTCTAATAAGGCTCCTTTTCATGTCCCTTAAAAAGTCATATTTAGTTTAGATTTAGTTAAACCAATCAACTACATTCTGATTTGTGTAGGATTTCCTGGTAAAATAAAACAAGCATCTGCACCAGGAAAAACAGATTCTATTACCCATATGAGGACTATATGTTTTCAATATGTGATTGATTCAGTCTTGTGTGATTTGTATTGCTATTTCTTGAGGTAAGGATGGACAAAGAAGGACATAAAGGTTATTGGGTTAAAAAAAAAAAGCTCAATGTTGAATTTGTCTCCCCCCCCCCAAAAAAAAACCCCCAAAAAAACAAGCAAAGAAATCAAGGGATTTTATGAAAAAATATATCTACCATCGTTAAAGAATCAAAGCTATTGGAGATCTACAGCAAAGTTTGTTACTGGCATCAAAGAATATAGCAATCATTGGGTCTCTACTCAAGAACATGCCAACAGATCCAAAAATTCCACAAACAAGGTTATGTAGAAATGGCAGGATTCAATCTTTATACAATAGTACAAACTGTAACATTTAGTATATGGATATACACCAGTTTTCTGAAAGGGTTAAGGCATCAGATTAGAAACCAGGAGACCATAGGTACTAGTCCTATCTTAGGCACAAAGCCAGATGAGTGACCTTGGGCTAGTCACTTTCAGCCCCAGGAATGAGATGATGGCAAATCAGTTCTGAAAAAAAAAAGTTTCCATATTTGCAGATACTTGACTCCACAAATCAGATACAATTGAACAGGGGGAAATGATGTCACAAAGATGTCATGAATAATTAATTTATAATCTTAAATTGAAGGGGTTTTTCTAGGTAAGATAGAAAGATGATCTTCAGACTGGAGAATCAGACTGTATTGAAGTCATCACTCCAAAGCTCCAACACCCACATTAATATATCAGTAATTACAATACCATCGCTATTCTGGATTTGACTGCTTTATCATATCAATGAGACGAGCTTCCTGTTGCTTTTCTCTCAGAAATATCATTTTATCTGTCTTCTAAAACATTTACCCAGGACCACAGATTTGAAAGAAAAACACTGCATAACAAAACACAATAGGGCTCACCAGTACTAAAGGTTATAATTTTTTTAAAAGGGCAAGATGATTCTCTGCGAAAGTCATCATAAATAAAATAAGTTTAAATTTTTATAACTGTGTCTCAACCATTATCATATAATTTTCCACACGGGAAGGATTGGCTATACAGGGAACAATCTTTATCCCAACTGATGCACACAGTCAAGATATAATCAAACAACAGCATTTTTTTTTTTCAAATTTCAGCTTCAAGATGCTGAAAAAAAAATTATCTCACTATAGTAAACTGGAATTATAATCTTCTGTCCTTGACATAAATTACTTCTGGTGCTAATTCACAATGTTATTTAGTTTGTGATCAGCATTTCATTTCATGTGATATAGAAGATTAATTTTATTTCTATCTGTACACTGAATCTAGAGAAACATCAATATAAAATGTCTTTTTTTCTGGATCTCTGTCATTTCAGTGTTTATAAGGTAGATGCGCTATAATAACATAAAACTCAAAATATTATATAAAAATAATATTTTTATGAATGATATACTGTAACATATTTTTCATTAGCTTGCAATAATTATAGAAATTGAATAATTTTAATTGAATAAATAAAAATAAACTCAACTTAAGATAAAATATCTTCATAATGTAACTTTAAAATGTATAATACCTAACTAATTGAAAGATCTAAAATTATCCCTAGAGGAATGATTTATGTTAATTTTTAAGAAGAGTTTACAAATACTTGGAAAACTGGATAATTAACTTCCATTATAATAATTGAAAGCAAGGTATTTCCAATTTCTCTTTAGAAAAAATAATTATATTTCTGCTTAAGATATCTTTTTTACAATGATATATTTGAAGGCATAATTAAAGGCAATAAAAACATACATCTATGTTATGTAGATGTTTACTGAGACTGACCTATGAAAATTAAAACATTTCTCAAGTAAATAGATGAGAAAAAAATGTTATACTTTGATGTCATTCTCCCAAAAGATTAATTAAAAGTTTGAAGACAGCAATACAGTTATCTCTCTGTATGTGTATAAATGAGAACTAAAATTTAAAAGCCTTTTTATTTTTCTCAAATATATATATATCTTGGCTTACGTAGGTAGAACGTGGCTAAAGAAAAATATACATAAAACCTACGAAAAAGGGTGTGTGTGTGTGTGTGTGTGTGTGTGTGTGTTTTCTGAGATTTTCGTGGGTATTTGTATGTAGGTCTTTGGTTATTCGGGTTTTCTCCCGTGTAAAATTGGAAGTCCACATTGCTCCTGGAAGCACGAAGCCGAGAACACCAGCCTGAAGATGACGAATGAGACTTTGTCGAAACGTTGCCAAGACACTTCCAATTTTACGCGGGAGAAAACCCGAATAACCAAAGACCTATATATATATATATATATTTCTTTTTTTCTTTTTTCGTAGGCTTCGTATGCTTTTCTATCTAGCCAGGTTTTACCTACGTAAGTTATGTTGTTCTGCAGCCCTGGTTTGTGAAATCACATTCACAGGTTCTGGGCCTCTCTCTTCTCTAGCCAACTGCAATTCTCTGTTGCTTTCTGGGAGACTCAGATGGACCATTTCTGCCTTTTTAGGCTTCCTCAGTGAGCCACACCCCTTTTTTTATCCTCCCTGTAAAAGGTACAATGTTTCTTTTTTCTTTTTTCGTAGGCTTCGTATGCCTACGAAAAAAGAAAAAAAGAAAAAAAAAGAAAAAAAGAAAAAAGAAACATTGTGACCGACCCAATTTTTTAAAATCTTTTTTGCAGAGGTCATTAAGCAAATGTTGTGGTCATAAACTGACTACCATCATAGTTAAGTGAACATCACAGTTGTTAAATGATTATGAAGTTTGTCTGAAACTGGAAGTAATTCGGTTTTCAGAAAAACCATTGTAAAAAACTGTGATCACATTACCACTGGATCCTACAAATAACCATAAATGCACCCAATTTTCAAGTGCCTGTAGTGTAGTCATATTTCAAATCTGGGTCATAAATAGCTTCCAGATAGATTTGTCAGAACTTTGAACATTCGGTATGTGACCAGTCATAGCTAGAGCACTATTGGTATGCTTTTCATACAATTATGAAGTTCTACATTATATAACTTGAGTTGGCCTAATAAAGACATGTCAGCAGGTTAATAATACAGATATGTATTTTATTGATTGGGTGTATAGATTTGGTGTGCTGTGACAGATTGCTTAGGATAATAATCCATTTACCAATATACCTACTTTAGAATTAGGATTAGCAACAAAGAGTGTCTTAAAGATTGATTTTCAGGCCCTTCACCTGCAATTGTGTGTGTGTGTGTGTGTGTGTGTGTTTTGCTTTCATGTCAGTGTTGACTCTGGAAGATTGTCAATGTTGACTCTGGAAGACTGCCTGGACAAATCCTTGAGTTTTCTTGGCAACATTGCCTTGGAATAAGGCAATGTTTTGCCCTTGCCCTATTCCTAGAGGCTGAGGGAGTGTGGATGCCCAAGGTTGCCCAATTAGTATGTTCTAAAGTTAGGACTAGAACTCATGGTCTCTTGGTTTTTAGTCTGATACCTTAAAACCTACACCTCTCAGAATAACAATAACAGAGTTGGAAGGGACCTTGGAAGTCTTCTAGTCCTGTTCAGGCAGGAAACTCTACATGATTTCAGACAAATGGTCATCCAATCTCTTCTTAAAAACCTCCAGTGTTAGAGCATCCACAACTTCTGGAGGCAAGTCATTCCACTGATTAATTGTTCTAAGTATCAGGAAATTTTTCCTTAGTTCTCAGTTGCTTCTCTCCTTGATTAGTTTCCATCCATTCAGTCTTGTCCTGCCTTCGGGTACTTTGAGGAATAGGTTAACTCCCTGCTCTTTGTGGCAACCCTTAGATATTGGAACACTGCTATTATGTCACACCTAGACCTTCTTTTAATTAAACTAGATTCCAGCAACTGTTCTTTATACATTTTAGCCCCCAGGCCCCTAATAATCTTTGTTGCTCTTCCCTATTCTCTTTCTAGAGTCTCTTTTTCATAGTGTGGTGATCAAAACTGATTCAATATTCCAAATCGAGCCTTATCAAGGAAGGCATTATAAAATGTTATTAACACTCCATGTGATCTTGATTCTATCCCTCTGTTAATGCACCCTAGTACTATGTTGGCTTTTTTTGCCAGTTGTAGCACACTGATGGCTCATGTTAACTGATTGTCCACTATGACTTCAATATTCCTCTCATAATTACTACTGTTGAGCTAAGTATGACCTATACAATATCTGTGCATTTGGTTTTTCTTACCTAAATGTAGAACCTTACCCTTTAACCATTGAATTTCATTTTTAGAGCCCAATAATAGGGCCCATCTGTCAAGATCTTTCTCTATCTTAAGCCTATCTTTGGGAGTATTGGTTATTCCTGCCAGCTTGGTATCTCTGCAAACTTGATGAGTTCCCCATCTATCCCCTCATTTAAATCCTTTATGATGTTATTGAAGAGTACTGGGCTTAACACAGAGTCTTGGGGTACCCCACTGCATACTTTCCTCCATATAGATGAAGTTCCATTCAGGACTACAGGTTGAGTGTAGTTGATCAGCCAGTTACAAATCCATCTGGTGGAGATTTATTTATTTATTTATTTTATTAAATTTATATACCGCCCTTCTCCCCGAGGGGACTCAGGGCGGTGAACAGCCATAAATAAAAAACATATATACAAAATTTAAAAGCCAAATAAAACCGAATTAAACATTGGCCCCAATATTTAAAATCCCAATTTACAATATTAAAACCCCAAATTTAAAATATTACAATTTAAAATTTCTAAATTATTTTACAAAAGAAGGGGAAAAGGGAAGAATTAGGCCAGGCCCGCCTGGTGGAACAGGAAAGTTTTTAACTCACGGCGGAAGGCACGAAGATCCGGGATCCTCCGTAACTCTGGGGGGAGCTCGTTCCAGATAGTGGGTGCCCCCACAGAGAAGGCTCTCCCCCTGGGGGCCGCCAGCCAACATTGTTTGGCTGACGGCACCCGGAGGAGCCCCTCTCTATGGGAACGTACCGGTCGGTGGGAGGGAGGGAGATCCTGAATAACCCACATTTTTCTATCTTATCAAGTAGTAAGTTGTGGCCTACTTTATCAAATGCCTTACCAAAGTAAAAGTAAATTATATCCACGGTCCGGTAATTTTGTCATTTTGTCAAAGAATGCAAAAATATTTGTCTGGCATGATCTGTTTTTGACACACCTATGTTAATTTTTGGTTATCACTTTTTTCCCTGTAGATGTTCACAGATTTGTTGCTTGATTATCTTTTTCATAATCTTTCCAGGTATTGATGTCAGGCTGATAGATCTGTAGTTTCCTGGATTCCCCCCCCCCTTTTTTTTGAAAATGGGAACTACATCAGCTCTTTTTCAGTCCTCCTGGTAGTTCACCAGTGCTCCAGGATCTTTAAAAGATATAGTTCAGTGGTTCTGAGATCACATCTGCCAATTCCTTAAACCTTTGGGGTGTAAACCATCTCTACAGCCAATTTTAGTGCATTAGAACTATATTTACCTCCTAGTGTATTTTAACTAAGGAATCAAGATATATATTTTACTCAAACTTTTTAAGCAAATACTTATTTGTACAGTAGGTTAAATTATACATTATAAAATGAATAAAAACTAAACAGTGGAATATCTAGCATTTGAGGCAACAGTGAAATATCTAGCATTTGAGCATTTGGTTCCTCTTTGTTGAAATGAATGTTACTTTATGAAAAAAAATCAGTCTAATATTTATTTTTAGCCATCTTTCTCCACTTATGACTCAAGGTAAGAAACATAGGATTAAAGCTAAATGATTGTCATAATAATAATAACAACATGGTACCTGAAGGCAACAGAATTGAGTTTACCATTAACTACAGAAGTTCGGCAAATGATTGATTAGTCATTCTGAAGGAAGGTTCTTTATAAAAACTGTCTTGAATGGAAAAATGGAATACAAAACTAAGAATGAAAACAAATAATTCCAGTTCATCATTTGTTACAGCAGTATTCCCTATTTTTATATCTCTGAAATGATTTGCCAATGAAATTTTGATATAATCAAATACTTCTGATATAAATAATAACCACTGTAGATTTTTTTCTTTTTCTCTGTAGATAAATCTTCTTTCAAAGGGGAAAATATATCATTGTAATTATTGTGCGCTGATCTCTAGGGAACTTAATAACAAAGTTTAAATTGCTATCTTTATGTATACAACTTTTTAAATAACAATTAAAGAAAGGGGTACATATACCGTTATATCTGTCTATATATCTATCCATATCTTTGTGCCTTCAAACCAAGATTGACTTGTGATGACTCGTGAGAGTGACTGGTCCAAGGCTACCCAGCTAGCTTTGTGCCTAAAATAGGACCAGAATTCATGATTTCCCAGCTTTGACCACTACATTAGACTGGCTCTCTCAAAGAAAAACAACAGAAATAAATTATACAAGTAATTAAAAAGCAACCAGAGGTAAAAAATAAAATCTATATTGAAAAAAGTTTTACAAAGGATTCAGAAAATCTTAGTGAATAGCATTTCTGCTTAGAAAACATAATTATAAAATCTATTAGGAAATAAGAATGTGTGAATATGTATTATGTATATCTCCATGATTTTAGCTAATGAGCTTCATGATCTTCAAGCTTTAGCTTTATCCACATTCAAGCCAAAGAAAAATATAAGTATTAAAGTAAAATGCATCCCTTATTACATTTATCTTTGTTATCAATATAAAGATAAAATAATCAATGTAAGAATTTACACTGAAGTATTTTACTCATATTAGAACTTCTAAAAAGTCATTTCCCCCCCCTCTTTAAACTATATTATTTCTATTGTTTTCGAATTCAGCATAAACAGTTTTGTTTAACATTTGTTTAATACTTAACACGCGTAAAAATGAAGTTGGTTCTTTTCTATTAGAGTCAAGGAGGTTGATGATACTCAGAACTATTTTTTTCCCCCTTCATCATTCAATCATCTGTCTAATAGGATAATTTACCAGTATGATGATAAATTAATTTTATCCCTTTTTAATCCTAAAATTCCTTTGCATTCAGGTGCAAACATTGTCTTGTAGTTTCAAGTGAAAAATAGATTATAACCACATAAAAAGAAGTGTTCTATTATTCTGTAAAAAATTTAGTCTGTGCATTTCATTTCATATGAGAGAATTTCGTATCCCCCCTCAAAAAAGGTATGAATTGCAAATCATCCTTTAAATTGTCCATCCTTTAGATTATGACAACTTAATTGTTTCTGGCAATTGAGTAATTGTTTATGAAACCTAAATAGTTTTCAGTAGCATAACCCAGGAGATAACTTAGTATTGTAGTATTTCATCTATGTTCATGTATTTGAATTTTCTATTTTGTTGCTGGTGGCTTGATAATTACTCACACATTTTGTACTACCTATTAAATTTTTTAAAATGGTCAGAAAGTATGAGTGTCAACATTCATTGCATTTAGTTTGAACTAAAACTGACAAAATGTACAGTTACAATTAATTGTAACATCAAAGAACAAGCTAAGACAGACATACACACATACAGTATATACATACACAATTTTATATTGTACCATTTTATACTTTATACAAAGAGATAATATTGTAGAAAATAGTTCAACCACATAGCATTGTAAGTAATAAAATGTTCCTAGCTTCTCTCAGGTTGACCAAGAAAGTACGGGATGAAAGAGATTCTCATTTGAGTTTTAATTTTATGATGAAATGTGTCAGAGTCACCTTTACAGTTTCAAAATTATCATTAAAATGCCAGCTGTTTCTGTTATCACTTTAAAGATTAATAAAAAATGCTAAACAACATCTACAAGTAAGATGCAGGTAACTAATTGGAGTCACAGAATGGTGGGAGATTAATTTGGGCAGTGTGATATACAACTTTATATAAATGGGAACATACCTAAGAAACATAATTGTTTAGAAAATAATTTGAAATAAAAATATGAATAGTTGAGCGCCTCACTGTTTCTTTTCTTCTTTCTTTTGTAAATCTGTAGTACCTGAAGATATTATTCTTCTATTGCTCTTTTTTCTCTTCACTACATTTCTTTCTCCTAAAACATTAACATCATGTTATATGCTTATAACATTATTAAGGCTTTTTATCAATAGGATCTTTACATTTCTCCTGAAAGAAGCTTTCCCCTTAAATTTCCATTTAGAGTATAACAGTTAAACCCAGAATTTTCTTATATTCTCATTTTCAGTAAAGGGAACATCATACATACAGCATATACTTACATAGCTGAAATTATAGCAGCAGGCTAAATAAATCAGAACTTTAATAAATAAAAAAAACTGCAAAAAGGTCTAAACAGAGGCAAAATACATTTCCATTGTCTTCTCACTAAATATAGAAGTAAGTACGTGGAATACTTTTGATTAAATTAATCTTGATTAATTTTAATCACAATCTCTGGATTAAACATTTTTCTTTTCTGTTATTTCAACAGGAAGCATACAGCTGAGCTTCAAGAAAACATGTTTAATTGCACTTCCAAAGCTGAATTTCTCCTCTTGACATTCTCAGAGATCCGAGAATTGCAGATCATGCATTTCTTTGTGTTTCTAGTTTTGTACTTGGTGGCAATATCTGGGAATCTTTCAATCATTTTTGCAGTGACCCTTGATTACCATCTGCATTCACCCATGTATTTTTTCCTAATGAATTTGGCCATATTGGATCTTGGTTCCATCTCTGTTACAGTTCCCAAATCTATGGCTAATTCTCTGCTAAACAACAAGTCCATTTCTTATTCTGGATGCATTGCTCAAGTGTTCTTCTATGTGTTCTTTGCAGGATCAGATCTTGCCCTCCTAACAATAATGGCATATGATCGCTATGTGGCCATCTGCAATCCACTTCACTATGAAAGAATTATGCACAAAAGAGCCTGCATTCAGATGGCAATCAGTGCATGGGTTAGTGGCATACTTTATGCAACATTACATACTTCAGGAACATTTAGCCTTAGCTTTTATTCCAATTATATTAATCAGTTCTTCTGTGAAATCCCACAATTATTGAAACTGTCCTGTTCTGATTTATATCTAATTGAGGTTGGATTTCTTATATTAGGTTGTTGCATTGGGCTAATATGCTTTATTTTCATTATTGAAAGTTACAGAGAAATCCTTACAACAGTTCTTAGAATCCCTTCTAAGCAGATTTCTAAAAAAGCATTCTCCACTTGTCTTCCTCACCTCATAGTTGTTTCCATTTTTATTTTCAGTTTAATTCTTGCCTATGAAAGGCCTCCCACTACAACTTCCTCTAATTTTGATATAGCATTTGCTGTGATCTATACCATAATTCCACCAATACTGAATCCATTCATCTATAGTGTGAGGAACAAAGATATCAAAATTGCTTTGTTGAAACTGTTAGATTTGGAAGGTTCATCCCAGCTCAGTTAATTCCAATTTCATCACATAAAGATGTCATAATCTTTTTATTAAGGTAAAACAAAAACAAAAATCCATTTCAACAAAACAAGTCACGTCATCAAAAGTATCTTTTGGAGGCATGATGTTTATAATACATATTAAAAATGCATAATATAATAATATATCATATAGTCAAAAGTCTGTAGAGATCCTCAGTCATTCAGGTCATGGTTGTCCCAAAAGTGCTTTTTCAGGAGGCAACTGGACTTTCTTGTTTTCTTTGAAGATGTTTTGCTTCTCACCAAGAAGCTTCTTCAGCTCTGACAGGATAGTGGGAAATGAAAGAATTTATATTCCTTGCAGACAGCTGGTAATTTGCATCCTTTTAGAGGATCATTGAAGCATTTGTAGGTTTATCTGTGTCCTTAGGATCACCTGAGTAGTGTTCCTGATTCCTGTAGTCTGCAATTTTTTCTCTGGAAATCCATTCCTACTCCCACACTATTCAAAAGATGTTTATCCCAATGATGATTCTCAGTCATCTACATCATAGTGGTCCCAAAGGTGCTTTTTCAGGAGGCAACTGGACTTTCTTGTTTGAAGACATTTTTTTTTCTTTTAAGACATTTCACTTCTCATCCAAGAAGCTTCTTCAGCTCTGAAGAAGCTTCTTCAACTCTTTGGGGCATATCATATAATCACAATTGGCATCTTAATATTTTTTTTTACCCCAACATGGATGTCCCTGCATGCCATCTCAGTTTTTGTCATTTGCAAAATCTATAAGAGTCTTCTGCATAGGCGTTGCACCAATGGTGGGTTGCTACCAGTTCTACCTGGATCGGTAAAGCAGTAGCAGCAATGGCAGGAGGCTCTGCCCACCCACACCAGATGCTTCTGTGCATGCGGAGAAGCATCACATGCACGCACAAGGGCACACACAAGGGAACTTGTAGCGACAGGTTTTGCAACCCACTACTGCACTGCACACATTCAGGAACTTGTTCTAAGGAACTTCTAGATATTAGATAAGTGGAATCTCAATTCTGGATTCTACTCATATGCATTATCTGCACTAAAAATTTTGGTGGGCATTACAATGCCAGAATATATACAGACTGGGAAAGCTGAAAGTGTTTCAGTTGGATATTTACTGAAGAAAGGAAACTTAGTCTAGGTAACTAAGAAAAATGAAATAATATATTTTAAAGTGATTTTGCGTTAATTAACTTAATATAACAGAGAATGGTACATTTCTATTATAGAGTATGTAATTACCAAGATTCTGTATTTACTCTAGATTATCATTAAAGATATGTACTGTTAATAGTACATATAGGTACTAATAGGACCTATAGTACTAATGTACATATAGTACTAATAGGAGCCTGAGTGGTGTAGGAGGCTAATGCCTCTACTAAGGCAGCATTTAACATCCAGCTGCCTGCAATTACTGTGAGTTCAGGTCTTACCAGGCTCAAGGTCGACTCAGCCTTCCATCCTTTCTAAGGTGGGTAAAATGAGGAACCAGTTTGTGGGGGCAATAAACTGACTGTATAAAATATACAAAAGTATGAAGGCTATTGCCTAATGCATTGTAAGCCGCCCTGAGTCTCCGGAGAAGAGTGGCATGTAAATATAAATTAAAATTTAAAAAAAATTAAAAAATTAAAATAGAATCCATGTTGATCTTGCTTCCTTGATCTTGTCTACAAAATAGTTTTTAATAGAGATTAATCAAACACAGTGAAGGAATGAATGCAAACATTTATTTTACTCTTAGAAGAGAGAAAACCACATTGCTTCATAAAATAATTTTGTGTGGAAGCTTCACTTGAACCTTCATGGGCCCTAGTACTTTTTCCATATACAATATTCTGCTACTTGTACATTTTTATTTTCCCCCAACAATTGTTAATCTTGGGTAATAAATATATCCCTATGACTTTTATTTTTATCACTTCTATAATTTATTATCTTGTTCCTATTTATCTAGTATATTCACTCAACCTTCCTCTTTTCTGCTTTTATTCAACTTTGTATCTAATGCTCATTCCAAAATTCACCAAAAGCTAAAGTTGCCTATCATAATATGCAAGTTATATTTTTCAATGAGTTATAAAGTCACACAAGAGAATTATTGAATGATAATGGTTCATCAATCTTATTGATCAGAGTAATGAATTGTTTCTTGAAAATATAATGGATTAAAAGATATATTCTGCACCTGAAAGATCAGTGTATATTTCAAGAGGTCTGGTTATCCCTTCATTAAACAGATCCCAATTCACAATAAATATAGCATAGCCCATAATATACAGAGGCTATTATATTTTTGTCCTTTGAATATAGCAGATGTTTTCCTCATAATGTTTAATGAGTGTAATTTGACAGAATTCAATCGCCACTTTCTCATTCTTGCTCTGGTCAAGGTTACCAAATCAAGACTTCCGCTTCCGGTTCCGCGGGCGACGGACTCTGATCGGGCTAGCTCTGGCCCCAGAGTCCGATCCCCCCCATCTGGAGGCCCTTTGGGCCAAACGCCCCATTATTGGGGGGTTTGCCGTTTGAGGGCGGCTCGCCAGGGGTCCCCTGCCTCACTTCCAGAGGCCGGGAGGCCGATGCTGGCGCGCCCGAGGCTCCAGAGGGGGTGGGAGGCGATCGGCGGCTTTTTTCGAGGCCGCGGAGGCGCCACAGCGCCTAAGGGGACCGGTGCTAGTTAAGAAGGCACAACGGACTGAACTGACCGACTGGAGAGTGGAGCAGGCATCCTGGAGGCGAGAGGGGGGGGTTGGAGTTCCCCCCCTTGTAGCTGGAAAGGTGCCGTGGCAGAGAACTAGGGGGAAGGAGATGGAGTGAAACCCCTTACTTTGCTGACTTTTCCTTGGAGGATGGCTGTGGCAGAGTTTGTTGGAGAGGTCTGGTGGCCTCTCTTCCCGGTGAGCTATGGCGGTAGTCTGACTTCCTGCTTCTTTATTTATGATTGAAGACAACATTCTCCTCTGGCTTCCTGTTTGACCTACTCTATACTTCGGACTCGTTGCTCCTGTGAGCGCCCACTGGTGGATATTAGAAAAACTACTCTGACTGTCAATCCCTCTTTCTTCTCTGGAGGTTTGCCCTTTGATTTCTCATCTTCTATTGATGTAAGATGGCTAAGGGTCATAAATCAGCAGCAGCTGATATGGAAAAAATTTTGGAAAGACTGGCGAAATTGGATCAGAAGTTGGACAAGTTGGATGATGTGCAAAAAGGATTATCTGAAATTAAATCTGAAATGACACTTATGAAAAAAGATTTAAATGATGTTCAACAGCTGGCAGAGCAAAACAAGAAGAAGATGGGGGGTCTGGAGGGGGAGGTACGGGCACTCCAGAAGGTGGAAGATGGGAGAGGAAATGCAATGTTAACTTTACAATTGGATAAGATGTCTTATTTTCTCAGGTTCCAAAACGTGGAACAATTTGACCAGGAAAATTTGAGAGAAGTGATGGTTAAAATGTTGGGTGAATTTTTAGAAAGAGATTTGGAGTCTATTGGAAGGGATGTGGATTTGGTGCATAGAGTAAACTCACAATTTGCAATTTTACATAATTTACCAAGAGAGGTTCATATTAAATTTGTGAGAAGGGAACTGAGAGATGAGATACTGAGAAAACAAAGACTGGGGGCGCTGGTGTACAGGGGCAAGGAGGTCACCATCCTGAAGCAGATTCCCAGACAGGTACGAGAATCAAGAAGAAAATATTATTTTTTATCAAATAAGCTGTACCTTAAGGGAGTAGGTTTTAGGTGGTTGATTCCGGAGGGCTTGATGATTTTTTGGGAGGACAGTAAGAAGAAAATTAATAATGTAATGGAAGCTAAGGCTTTTTTTGACCAACATAAATCCTTCCTAGGTGGAGAAGATACAGGAGCCGAAGAGGGGGAAGTATTAGATGATCAAGGAGCGGGGGCGGACGGAGCTGTGGCGGCCCGGGAGGAGGGGGGAGGCCAGACCATGGTTTTAAGAGCCAGAACCAGGAAATGAAGAAAGGAGGGGAATCTATTGTTTAATGTTTTTTTTAATTGACATTTTTCTTTTTCTCTCTTCTTTTATCGTATTTTGTATAATATTTCTTTGTTTATATAATTTTTCTATAACCTGGTTGTTTGTTTTGACTTAAGATAATAATGTCTGTTGTGTGAGAACTTAAAAAAAGAAAATAATAATTGAAATATCTTTATATAAAGATATTGAAAATTCAACATATTGTAAACTATAATATTGTATATTTTTAACCAATAAAAACTTTAAAAAAAAAAAGGTTACCAAATCAAGAGTAAGAGCCCCTGTTCCTGTGTTACCTAATCAAGAGTAAGAGCCCCTGTACCTGAAGGTCCCTTTGACCAAAAGACTATAATGAGCTTGACCAAAGGTTGACCAGTGGTTATGATTTGAGAATGGCTTTGTTGATCAATAAATTTAGTATTCCTCATTGTCTTCTTTCTTTTTTCAAGGTATTCTATATCTTATAAAAGCAAATGCTCAAAAGGCAAGCAATCATATAGATATCTATGTGATGATCTAGAAGTTATACCTCAAATAAAGGCTGGTAGCAGAAAAAAGAGTTGTTAATGTATATCTAATACAGTATTCTTTTTTTTTATTTATACTTCCAGATCATCGAAAATAGAGGTACATTGTTAAAAAATACAAAAAGAAATAAATCTAAAATATTAATATTGAAAACACAGTATTAATTAACTTCAACAAGCCATAGTTGTTGCTCTAAGGTATACATGTGAAAAAAGGGGAGGGTATAAACTTTTGACTCCTTTTAGACTTCTGCTGCTTTGCTGTATTTACAGTAGCTCTTAAAATAACAGTAGAGACAGGCATTTTACTGCCTTTGGAAGAAAATTATAGAATAATTTATTAATGATTTAAATACAACCAAAGAAAGACCCAATCAATTAAAGGCAACAGAGAACATGGAAGTTTTCTAAATGTTTAGAAATGGGTAAATTATCAGGAATTCTTTTATTGGATTGTTTTTTGTTATGGACATTGTATTATTTTTTGCATTCATTTGTCACACAGTGTATATTCCCAGGTAACTTCATTAAGAAACAAAAATGGGATACCTACAGTATATGCCTTATTATACCCAATATCAATTAAAATAGTTTCAGCCCTCCTAAAAAGGTAATTATTGATTTGGGCTACTTAGTTGGCCTGACATTAATGATATGCCAATACATAGCTATTAATGTTGACTGGAGTACGCTATTTCCAGAAGCAAAGAATCAAAGAATGGAGCAAAAACATCTCACTCCGTCTAATTTCTGCCTAAGACTTGTCAGGATTAATTATCTACAAAATGTCATATGTCATACATGGGGATAAATGTTTCTTTGGCCTGATCAAACTAGACTTTTACAAATTATTACTTTTGCTGTTATAAATTACACTTGACTTATTCTGCCTTGAGAAAAGAAATTCTTGATATAGATACATTTGATCCTTTTTGGATTCCAACTTCACTCAGTTCCATGGTGCAGCTATATTCTGCAAAGTTATAATCTTGGTTTGCATTGAATGACAGACAATAAATCTATGGTGTTAAAAACAGAATATTTTTCTTGTGATGAGAAGAACAATCTTTTGTTATTAGAAGACACAAAAGCAACAAAAAAGAAAGAAAAGAGAAAACTTATTATGTCATTCATAATATCATGTATTTCAAACCTGAAGAGAAAATTCATGGTAAGTTCCAAAAAACCCCCCTGCTAAATGATAAGGTAAGTTATTTTTTATATACTTTACATTTTAAAGCCATTTCTCAACTTCTTAGACAACTTTAACATTTGAAATTTTAATATATTTATCAATTATATCAACATAAAGAGATTAAACAGCAGCAGTAAAGCTGGGCTTTCTTATGTAATCAAAAGATGGTAATCTTTTATCATAATTCAGTTGGTTTCTGAGAGACTATCTGATAGCAAGATACAATCTGTGGACATTTCAAAATACGCTAATTACAACATTATTGCAGATGGGTATGAATTTTAAAATTATTAAGGTCAGGCACCCAGAAATATATACCACCTCTAATGTCCTTATCATTTAACAATATCAAACAGCAAATCATTTTTATGTTCTTAAAATGATAGGTCCAGTTCAACTATAAATTCAGAATTTGTTGAAGTACTGCAATTAAAGGATATGTGAAAAAGTGGCCTGTGTATACAAGAGTGAAGTCTAACACCCTTATTTACTTCTTATTTGCTCTTTCCTTTGTTTGCCTTTCTTCCTCTTTTTCATCATATTTTCACTTTATTAGTGCTTTTAAAGCAAAATGTTAATGGAAAGGGTTTTTTTCTTTTTCTTTTTTTGTAGAATCTATTACTAAACTGATAATAGCAGTAAACTTTGAAAACAAGTATAAAACATGAAGCAGCACATAAGAACTTACTAGTAGGGATCTATTCTGTGGAAAATGTCCAGATATTTAAAAAGTTTGCAGTAATCCAAATCTAGACTACTAAAATCATTTTGTTGAATTTACTATGGAAAAAAAGCATTTAGAAAACTCAGAATCTCAGAAATTCTTGTCCATAGTATTCTTTTCAATAATAGTTTGGATTACTTTCAGTAGACGAGATGAAATTGGATATCATCAATATGAGTTTATTTACAAAGTCTTTAAAATGTGCTTGGGAGTATATAGGAGGATGTATGTAGTCAATACTTAAACCAATTGCATTGTTTCTATGATTGCAGCTGTGGAAGCCTGCTGCATAAATCTAGCATGAATCCTAAAAGTTACCTCTGCTTTAAAGGTTTTACAGACAAGAGTTATACTTCTGTTCTTTGACAAAGCACTTTGGGGGGATTAAATCCAAAGTGCTATTCAGTGCTATTCTAGTTATCAACTGCTTTATGTGCCTTCTATCATTGGAGTTTTGCATTGGAGTTTTGATTATCCACCATCAATTATTTTATCTGCATGCATTTATTTTGTGCATTGGTTTTATTCTAGCTATTTCACATTTCATATTCACTGTTCTGAAGAGATTTTCTGAGATCAGCTGGAAATATTTCAAACTGATCATGTCTTTAAGATCTGTTAACTAACTGAATTTTAATTTAATAAATTTTCAGACAATGTTAATTTTCTTTGCAAAATATTGTAAATTATTTGTGTGCTGATTGCTGAGTTATTGCTGATGCTTTAACACATATAAGACAGTACTTGTAGACTTGAAATGCCCAAAGATCTTTCTGAAAATCCTTTTGGAAGCTTGGAATTGCCTAATTTAATTTTCCTTTTCTTTTAGATACTATACCTCTTAATAAAATGGATAATATGTCATCTCCTTCCAATTTTCTGCTTCTTCAATTCTCAGCAGTCTGGGAATTACAGATTCTACACTTTTTTCTGTTCCTGATACTGTATCTGGCAATTGTCTTAGGGAATCTCATGATTATTTCCGCTGTTATTTTTGATCATCACCTTCACACTCCCATGTATTTCTTCCTGATGAACTTGGCCATTCAGGACCTTGGCTCTGTTTCTACTATTATTCCCAAATCCATGGACAATTCTTTCATGAACTCTAGAAACATTTCTTACTCTGGATGTGTGGGTCAGGTTTTCTGTTTTGTATCCTTTGTTGAATCTGATTTCTTCCTTCTCACAGTCATGGCATATGATCGTTATGTTGCCATTTGCCATCCGCTGCACTATGGGATGGTGATGAATAGACAAGCTTGTGCACAAATGGTGCTTTGCGCTTGGCTAATGGGAATTTTCAATGGAGCAATGAATACTACAGGCACATTTGCAGTCCCTTTTTGCTCCAATGTTGTTGATCAGTTCTACTGTGAAATCCCACAGTTACTCAAGCTATCTTGTTCTGATTCATACCAACCTGAACTTACTATTCTGGCAATCAATATTATGATAGAGGGAGCTTGCTTTGTCTTCATCATCATAACATATGTGCTGATCTTTACAACAGTGCTAAGAATCCCTTCAGTTCAAGGAAGACAAAAAGCCTTTGCAACCTGCCTTCCACACCTCACTGTATTTTCCATATTAATATCCACTGGGTGGTTTGCCTACTTAAAACCACCTTCTAATATTCCATCTAGTTTGAATTTGGCACTGACTATGATATATACCTTTGTCCCACCTCTGCTGAATCCCGTGATCTATAGCATGAGAAACAAAGAGCTCACAGTTGCCCTCACAAAATTATTTCTTTCAGCATGTTCTTCTATAGAAACCTATTTTAATGTTTCCATATCACGGTGAGTTTCGCATTGACTAACCCTATTCACTAAGTCTGCATTACTATTACTATTAGTCTTCTCATTGTTCCTATCACCCATCTCCTCTCACTTATTATTGCATGACTATAACTTTGTTGCTCGTATCCTTACAATTTATATTGATATTGATTGTTTCATAGTATGATTTGATTGCTTATTTATACACTCTGACTATCATTAAGTGTTGTATCTTATGATTCTTGATGAATGTATCTTTTTATATACACTGAGAGCATATGCACCAAAGACAAATTCTTGTGTGTCCAATCACAATTGGTCAATAAAGAATTCTATTCTATTCTATTCTATTCTATTCTATTCTATTCTATTCTATTCTAT
>WNWU01013525.1:3062594-3090367 GCA_012654045.1 Ptyas mucosa
ATACATATACATATACATATACATATACATATACATATACATATACAAATACATATACAAATACATGCACACACGTATCTATATCTATCTATCTATCTATCTATCTATCTATCTATCTATCTATCTATCTATCTATCTATCTATCTATCTATCTATCTATCATCTCCCCTTTCCTGCAAGCAAGCTAAATATATGCATTAAAAAGAAAAGGGAAGGGAAATTCTGGAACAGGCATAAATGATAAATTCCCAGAACTTTGTGTCATCTTCCTATCAAGCGTCCAGAGCTTGCCATGCTCAGCATGATTGTATCTATTGAAGATCAACATTGCATATTCCTACTTTAAAAGGTAGTGATACTACATTTATATAAATACATTTATACAAATATATAAATAATATAAAATCACAGCTGCCAGTTGTTTAGCAGGTGTTGGTCTTAGTTTGCATCAAGTTCCTCCCAAGAACCTAAATAGTCATAATGTATCAGGGTAGTATATGTATGGATCCAAACAAAGTGATTTTTTTTGCAATTGACAGGTGGGAATTTTGTCAAAATTTACATTTTCTGAGACCCGCCTCCCATGGTTACTTTATGCAATAGTTTTCAAATACTATTTTAAGATCTTGATACCTTATGATCTTTTCCACTTCTCTTCTTGTGTTCTAATATCCCTTTCTTCTGCATATCAATTATCCACACTTTCTTCTTTTGGGCCAAAGTTTAAATCTGATGTGTTAACCACCAAGACTACCAGTATATTTGTAAATCCCACAATATTTTAACCTGATCATTTTCAATTGTTTTTTCAATTATGTTGCATAACATAATTGATACTGGCATATGATACTTTTTTAATAATCTTTTTATATTCTTTTCTATTTTATTATCAGTTCATTTTCTTCTAATGAATCTCTTTATAAAAAGATGAGAGTTACCATTCTGAAACCAATGTAGGTAAATAGATAGATGGATATCTGAATGCAAATGCTTCCGTGTGTGTGTATGTGTGTGTGTGTGTGTGTGTGATATCATAAAATTTCACTCTTTAAAATTCATTTAAAGTCTCAGAAGAGATAGGAAACACTAAACAGAAATGTATACTGTGCTTATAGTACATAAATATATAATTTAAAATTTCTACAAATCTCACAGTTATTTTCATTCTGTCCAAAGAACAAAGTCTAGCTTATCAGTAAAATTATGAAAATATAAATCTTATTCTTTTTTCTTCATACATTTTACTTTCCAATTTTACTCTGAATTTATTCCTCATCTTTATTCTCAGTATCTTTGCTTTAAGTGCCTGTATTGATAGCAATTCAGAATGAATATCTTCTTTTCATTTTGGATAAACTGGAGTTTATAGGGTCAATAAGGAAAACCATTTAATATTCAAAATAATTGTAATATTTTAATACGCAATGGAGATAAAATGTGCAGTATACTTTTAAATCATCAGGAAATAGCATACGGCTCCATGCTGTTGCTCATTGCTCTGTAGCATCTTGTCACATGTACATGAAAGGGATACTCTATTTTTTTTAGAAGATATGCCAAGGAGATATGCCAAGTTGATAGAAAACAAAACGGACATTTTTCAAACAACAATGGAAAGAGGAGTAATGGATGCAGCAGAACAGCAGCCTTCCACAACAGTCCCACTTTCTCATGAGGTCCTTTCGAAAATTAATCACTGACCCCCTGGATTAAAGGCAGAATGAACAAGTTCTAATAACATTTTCCAACACCTACATGACTTCAGAAGTAAACTAGGCTCCTGAGAAATGACCTCACCTCCCCGAGGATAATTACAAGCATTCCATACATAAAACTCTTTTTACCTAGCACTCTAACATCAAAATAAATTGTTTGAAAAGCATTGAATATTGCCACAGATACATGAGAAAAGAGTGTGAGGTTTGTTCTTCTATTAGATGCTCTGAAGTCTAAAAAGCCAAATGGAAAATGAATCTGAAGTCAGTGAATTCCTTCTGCATGGATTCCCTGATACTAAGGAGCAATGGATAGTCCATATTATTCTTTTTTTAATAATTTATTTGGTAGCACTTATTGAAAATATCATCATCATCACTGTCATTGTTTATAGCCATCAGCTCCATTCACCCATGTACTTTTTTCTAGTCAATCTATCCTTGCAAGATCTTGGCTCCATCTCAGTCACAGTTCCCAAGTCGATGCTGAATTCTTTGATGAACACAGAAGCCATTTCTTACTCTGGATGTCTCTGCCAGGTTTTCTTTCTTGTTTTCTTTATGATGTCTCACTTCTTTCTCCTGTGTGTCATGGCATACGATCGTTATGTAGCCATTTGCAATCCACTGCATTATGAGACTATACTAAACAAAAAAGCCTGTATCCAAATGGCAACCAGTGTCTGGATGGGTGGGCTGTCTTATTCTATGCTCCATACAGGAAATTTGTTTGCTGTGAAGTTCTGTTCTAGAATCATCAATCAGTTCTTCTGTGAAATCCCTCAACTGCTCAAGATCTCTTGCACTGAATCTTATGTTGCAGAAGAGTGGGTACTCATCTTGGGTTCTTGTTTAGCATTCATTCTTTTTGTCCTAATTGTGTTTTCATATGTGAGGATTTTTAAAGCAGTTTTGCAAATCCCATCTATCCAAGGGAAGCAGAAGGCATTCTCTACTTGCTTACCTCATCTCCTAGTCATTTGTCTGTTTCTGGTAAGTGGCAATTTTGCATATCTGAAACCCACATCCAGCTTCCCATCAACATCAGACATCCTGATTTCAACATTTTACTGTGTGGTACCTCCAATCTTGAATCCACTGATCTACAGCATGAGGAACAAGGAACTTAAAATGGCATTCTGGAAGCTGTTCTTCAAGTTTTTTTCCAATACCTAACCTGCTTTTTTCAGTTTTGTTTATTTTAATAAATGCTTTAAGTTATTGCTTGAATACAACACTGGGCAGCTTATAACCAATAAACCTTAATTTAAATAAAAATTTTCATTTTCTCAGACCAGCAACTAGCATTATTTTTTTTGTAACAACATAAAAAATACAGTAGAGTGCTAATTGTGCTGTTAAATTTCATACTCCTATTCCTTTAAAGGAGAAATGCTTTCATTCATTATTATTTATAATACATATTTTCTTGCAGAAATAAGAGAAATATATAGAATGGTAATGTTCCTGCCTATATATAAATTGATTTAAATATAAATTTTATACAGGCTTGCTGAATTGCTTTTTTATACAACAGATGCATTTTTACTGTATCATTCCCATAAATTAAATCTATGTATCTATCTAGAGATTCTATTAAATAAAAATAACAGGGAGGATACATGGGATGAGGGTGTGGCTAACTGATGAGGACTTATAAGTCCGAAATAGATCTATCTTAGTCTCCTTAGTCTCCCAATGAGCAGCAGAGTGTTTACTGGCCGCCAGAAAAAAAGCCTAGAAACTAGTGGATTGTGATTTCACTGAACTAGGGCTGCATAAAAATCTTGGTTTACGTAGGAAGAACCTGGCTAAAGAGAAATACACATACACACACACACACACACACACACACACACATTTCTTTTTCTTTCTTTTTCGTAGGTTATATGTGCAGAGAAATGCACATATAACCTACGAAAAAGAAAGAAAAATAAACATTGTACCTTTACAAGGAGGATACATGAGATGAGGGTGTGGCTCACTGACGAAGCCTTATAAGGCAGAAATGGATCTATCTGAGTCTCCCAAAGAACATCACAGAGTTAGGTGTCTGCTAGCAAGACAAAAAGCCCAGAAATTGTGAATGAGATTTCACAGAACCAGGGCTGCATAACATCTTGGCTTACGTAGGTAGAACCTGGCTAGAGAGAAATGCATATATATACATCTATCTATCTATCTATCTATCTATCTATCTATCTATCTATCTATCTATCTATCTATCTAAGTTTTATACATAGTAAGTCTATAAACTGTATACACACACACACACACACATGTGCAAAAAAAAGAAAGAACCAAAGTTGCTTTCATGTATGTATAAACTTCTCTTTGAAATTACTTAAGAAACCTAGCTTGTGGATTTAATATAGAAAAGACTTGATCTGGGTAAACAATATTTATGAAGGAGTACTGGTAAATGGCCAACCTTGTGTTGAAGAAAATATTTGTTCAACCAAAGATTTGTATTCATGCAAAGTATTATAGAACTTTTCCTTTACAAACAATCAACATTGTAATTTGTATCATATAGTAATGTGAAAAAATGTTTTGAGAATTTTCCTAGAATATGACTATAAAAATATACATCATATAAATGCATTAAGTAAATTAAACCTTATAAAAAGTAATGATTTTATATCTTCAGACCCAAGATTCGGAACCAAAATGTGAAAGTAGAGGATTTGCCCATTTAATAAGAACTCTATTTTTATTTTTATTTTATTTTATTTTATTTTATTGTGGAAAGCAATATCTTGACTTTTCAGAGTCCCCATTGAGTACCTCTGATTTTATTTCTGGTGACAACATGATGCATGCAGGTAGTTCATTTAAAAAATATATTAAAAAAATGCCGCCTCCTCCTCCTTCTCTCCTCCTTCTTAGTATAATGTGATGGTACTTCATTCAAGCATTAAAAACCATAACAGCATAGTTAATAGTTAAACAAAATATTTTCATTACATAATGGAAATACATCTAATTATATACTAGCCATTTTTAACAAATTCGTAATTTTATAAAATAAGTCAAAATCTGATGGATGTTACCTGGAGGATTATTAAGAATTTCATATTAGAAATTTACATTTTCATAACTGTAGGCTTTCCTACTTTTTCCTTAATAAGATTATTAGTATGAAATGCTAAATATTTTCATCCACATATAAAATGTCTGTATTTCAGAGTAAAAATTGATTTGACAGTTTCTGTAGCTCATTTCCATATTAACAAATCTCTTTAGTATTGAATACAAGTATTGTCAAGTACCAAGGGAATCAGAAAGTCCAGGCAGTTCAAATGATTATAAAGATTTATTGTAAGCTTATGCTCTCTACAAAAATCTGAACCATTAATGGCCAAAGCAAATTTATGGTAGATAAGACTTTAAGGAACTCAAGTAGGCTGGACTTAGATCTCTTGTGGGCCTGACTCATGACTGATGTCATATTTGACCTCTCCCTTAGGCTCAGCCTGGGACATCTCTGGGTATGCATCATTAATTGGTTCCAGGAGGCATGATAAGTACCAAAAACTATGAGAACCAAGTAATTTTTCCCATAAGGAATAGTGTAGTGAGTTGCAAGGCAGCCGATACTGATAAGTTCTAGCTTGTGTATCAAGTACCATACAAAGGATTAGTACTGGGGCAAAATTTCATATCAGAATACATTGAGCACCAAATTCAATGAGCTTCAAAGTATTTGAGCACCAAGGTACCACTGTATTTGAAACATTGTGCACAATATACTATTTTTAATTCACCACAATTTTACCTTTGTGGTGTTCTGCTGGTGTGAATATACCAGTTAATTACACACATCATTTGAAGCCTAGGCCTTCAGCTACTGTTAATGAATACCAGATTAGTCAACAACAAGGCTCTCCATATTCGTGCTCTCATTGGGAAGGAAATGACCAGGCTGAGCCTGAGGGCAGGGTCAAATGCATGCATCATAAGTCTGGATGGTGATCATCATCAGTCCCTATGCCCCTGAAAGAGACTTAAGTACAGCTCCCCTTGAAGCCCTTTGACTTTTAGCTGATGCTAATTTGCACTGACTAATTTGCACTTGAATTTGTAATTCAAGCTCTTGTATATAGGTTGCATGGAATAAACTTGCTGTACTTTTGGACTCTGTCCCAGCTCCTGATTTCTTGCATCTGACAGGAGCAAGCTGACCTGCCATGCATCATTGTAACCTGGCTCATGCCAGAGGGGAAAAGTTCTCGTCTCAGAAATATGTTCATAAGGCTTAGGGTATGACACCAGCAAAGGCCTCAGGGCAGGAGAGTAAGCATGGATGTTGTTATCTGGGAATGTCTTCTGGCCTTCATGCTGCACAAGTTTCTGGGTGTGTTGCTATTCCTAAAGCTGGGCTCAAGGGATTATTTGGGAGTGTTGCTGCAGTACCAGCCTGTGTGCTGCATAATTGCAGCAGCCATGGACTTATCCTAGGCACATGATGGCAAACCTATGGCACACATGCCAGAGGTTGCATGCAGAGCCCTCTAGGCTGGCACATGCACCGTGGCTCCAGGTCAGATCTTTGTGGTGTTCCTTTTGTGAGCTTCTGTTTCCCCGCAAACAAGAAGCTCACAAAAAGCCACCACGCTGCTGGTGTTAGAGTGCCCCGCTTCCCGCCGGCCAGCTGGTCTTCAGGTCTCTGCTGTGCATGCATGCATGTCTGTGCATATGTCCATGCATGTTCACACAAGTGCAGCTTTGTGCATGCATGCACGCATCTCTGCACATGCATGTCTGCATGCTGGCACATGTGCGCATTTGTGCGCACATGCACACCTTTCAGTTTGGACATGCACGCACATGCAAGTTGGGCACTCAGTGTCTAAAAGGTTCACCATCACTGTCCTAGACCATCTAAGACTTGATGTAGGACAGTGGACACACTCTGGGCGGTCACACTCTGAGTATGATTTTCTTGTTGAGACAGTGGCAACTTGAACTGTTGGGGGATTTGGGGATCAGACCTTGAGGAACCCATGGTCAGATTGTGCCCTCGTGGCTGTGAGATTTACCAGACTGCCCCTCTCTGCAGAGAGGCAGGACTTATTTGAATGGTGTGCTCTCACCAACTAATGGACTGCCTTGGATTCCAGAAAGAGCTGGAGATATGCTGTAGGTTCTCCTATGCAGCCTTGTGGTCAGAGCCTGGAATTATAAAGCAGCTGAGGCCCGGGACAGGATTGCAACTGTGAGGTGTCTCCTGGCCCATCATTCCCAAAACTCTATGGATTACATGGCCATGCAAAGAAATTTGTTGAATAAAATGGATTTTAAAAATGATGGATAAAAATCACTCAGGTCTGTTTTTAGTTTGAGTACGAGGGTGGAACAGATCCATTGGAGATGGTTGGAGAGTAGACTTGTCTGATTATCTAGGAACAGTTTGATTCCTGTTAGAACTGAGGAAATGGACAAGGTCCTTAGGCTGTCAAGGCAATTATTTGCTTGTTAGATATTTGCTCTCCTGGTTAGTGAAAGCCTTCTGGACAGGTGGGTCCAGGTGGTGATTAACACATTTCTGCAGAAGAGGGTGTTTCTGATATTATTTAAGGATATTTAAGGTCCACCCTCTACTCAAGAAACCATCATTTGACCCAACCTGACTGAATAATTTTTATTCAATTTTCCACCTTTTCTTTCTAAGGAAGACAGTAGAAAAAGTGGTTGTCTTACAGCTCCAAAGAGTTTTGGATTAAACAGATTATCTAGGCCCCTTTAGGTCATGTTTGAGGTCAGATTACTATAGGGAAATGGGGACCCTCAATTGTTTCCTCTGAAAAATGTCCCCCTTATTGAGGAAAAAGATGAAGACAGGGAGAATATATATATTGCAGAGATAAGCATAAACAAAATATGCAATGATTAAAATACAGAGAAAACCACAACATGAAATAGGCAAGTGGACTATGCCTTTTTTCTCTCTTGAAAAAGAGGAATTGTTAGGAATTAGAGACAATCTCTATGTAACAATAATGAAGATAAGGATGTCAACTTGAATTGGAACATTAAAGAATTAGAGGTCCAATTTCAGCTAGGAAGAAATTGGAGTAAGTGACCTTAAATAAGTGGGATTTTGGAGAAGAACTGATTAACAATATTGGAGCAGAAAGAAGTTGCTAAAGTGCCATTTGTATATAATATTCCATAATGATAATAAAAAATCTTCCAAACATCTGACTGCAAGGTCTTTTATTAATTATGCATTCATATTTTTAAAAAAGGTTGCAAACAATGACATAGCAATCTTAGCCATGACTATAAGAAGGGGAATATCATATTCTACAAAGAAGATAAAGAAAAGGACCTGAGCATCACATCCAGAAAAAGTGGTGAGGCCATAGAAACCTTATAAATAATCTGAATGAAGAGGCCAAACTTGGAGAATAAATCCAATTTGGAATGAAGAGAGAAATAAGATTTATAATTTTTTTGATCATTTTACTTGTTTATTTCACTATCTCTGCTGAGTCTTTAAGTAAATTTTAAAAAGAATAAACATTTATGATTATACAAATATATAGATATCTATCTACGTACCTATATACATACATAGCTTCAGAATGGTAATTCTCATCTTTTTAGTTTTCTTTACACACTTTCTGTTTTATTTCAGTTCATTTCTTACGAATGAATCTTTTTATACAAATAAGAAAATAGAATATATAGACAAAAGAAGCATGAATAAAATTCCTAACACATTTCCCCACAGCTAGATGGACTTACAGCTCTAAAGTAAACTAGGCTTTTGAGAAATCAGCCTCCTGAGGATAATGACAAATATCCTATAGATAAACCTCTGCTTTTAAACTAGCACTCCCATATTAAAGAAACTTTGTTGAATAGCATTTCATTCCTTCTTGACTACTGCCGCAGATACATGAGAAACAGATCTTATGTTTGATCTCCGGTTACAAATTCTGAAGTCTAAAAAGGAGAATGGAGAATAAATCAAGACTCAGTGAATTCCTTCTGCTTGGATTCCCTGATACTGAGGAGCTACGAATATTCCACATTGTTCTCTTTTTAATAATTTATATGGTAGCCTTCATTGAAAATATCATCATCATCACTGTCATTGTTTATAGCCATCAGCTGCATTCACCCATGTATTTTTTTTTAGTCAATCTATCCCTGCAAGACCTTGGCTCCATCTCTGTCACAGTTCCCAAATCGATGCTGAATTCCTTGACAAACAACGAAGCCATTTCTTACTCTGGATGTCTTTGCCAAGTTTTCTTCCTTGTTTTCTTCATGCTGTCTCATTTCTTTCTTCTGGGTGTCATGGCCTATGATCGTTATGTAGCCATCTGCAATCCACTGCATTATGAGACTGTACTGAGCAAAACTGTCTGTATCCAAATGGCAACCAGTGCATGGATGGGTGGCCTTTTCTATGCAATACTTTATACAGGAAACTTATTTACAGTGAACTTCTGTTCCAGAATCATTAATCAGTTCTTTTGTGAAATCCCTCAGCTGCTCAAGATCTCTTGCTCTGACTCATATGTTGCAGTAGTCTGGGCTCTAACATTTGGTTCTAGTTTAGCTTTTTCCTATTTTGCTGTAATTACTTTTTCTTACGTTCAGATCTTCAGAGCAGTGTTGAGGATCCGATCTACCCATGGAAAGCATAAGGCCTTTTCTACTTGCTTACCCCATCTCATAGTTATTTGTCTATTTCTGATAAGTGGTAATTTTGCATACCTGAGACCCATATCTAGTTCACCATCAACTTCAGATATCCTGATTTCTATGTTTTACTGTGTAGTGCCACCAATCATGAATCCACTGATCTACAGTATGAGGAACAAAGAACTTAAAATGGCATTCAGGAAGCTGATCATCAATATTTCTTTCAAGAATATGCCATACATTTCTCAGTTTGTATAGTTTAATAAATACTTTAAATTGTTTGACCATTTAGATATAATAAGTAAAGCGATCCACCTTTTGCTATGAATATCAATTGATAAATTAAATGGAATTAAATTTGTATGCTAGGCTTTATTCTTTTAAAATTGAGAAAACTGCAGTGCTGTTATGTAGCCTTGTTTTTGGTTGTTTTAAAACATTTGCTTACAATTCTAGGCAACTTACACTCTACAAGCATTAATCTAGTTAAAAATGTTATTGCCTCAGATCAGGATTTAAGATTAAACCCTTGTGATACTACATAAAGGGATACGGCTGAATACTAACTGTGTTGTTAAATTTCATACATTTTTTTCTAAAGGAGAAATGAATCCATATTTTATTATTTATATTACCTAGTAGACATGAATGGAAAAAATATCAGATTATATTGCTGTAGGTAGATGCATTTCTTTAAATATAAATTTAATGCTGGCTTTCTTAATTCCTTGATATTGGTACAACAATTATGCAAATGTTCTTGTTTTCAATGGCAATTAAAACCAGCATGTTTTAAGCCCAGACCATCAGTTTGTATTCAGATCTCCACAATATTTTAATCTGTTCTTTTTTATTACTTTTCAAATTATATGTTCCCACCAATTGTTCGTTATTGGCATATGATCATTCTCATCTTTTTTTGATATTCTTAATCTTTGTAATTTCAGTTCATTTGTATCTAATGAATCTTTTAGGAAAAGATGAGAATTATCAGTCTGAAGCAATATATGCTTATAGGTAGGTAGTCAGATACATAGATAACATAAATTTTCATTTAAAAAATCATTTAAAGAATCAGCTAAAATAATACTCTATACAAAAATTTGTACAATGTTGATAGTACATAAATACATTATTTAAATATTCAACGAACTGCAGATGTAGTTATTTTATTTTGACCAAAAACAATGCATATTTTATTGGTAAAAGTATGAAAATATACATCCAACTTTTGCTCTCTATATATTCTATTTTAGATTCCAGTTTCAAAATATTCCATCTTTGTCCTTTTGCTCTACATACTTAGGCTGATATCAAATTGAATTTATAGCTTCCGTCTCTATGGAATTTTTGTTTAATTGGAGTTTTTTTTACCAGTAAGGACCAGCTATGTAAAATATGCTCTAAACTATGGGAACAGCTTAAAATAATTCTTTTCTTTCTTTTTACTTTTTAAATGTGCAATAGAGATACAAGGTGTGGAATAGCTATGAATCAAAAGAAAACAAATGTGTGGCAGCCTGCCATTACACATTGCTTTGTAACATTTGTCACATTACACCCAAACAGACACTCTATTCTTTTCAATTTTTCAGTAGAAGCCTGAGATCACAATGAATAATAATCTTTTCTCTCACCTTCCTTTTCCTGTAAAGAAAGGAAATACATAGAGTTGACAAAGGTGATAGAGTGTGAAGAAAATAAAGCAGACATTTTGTCAAACAACAATGGGAAGAGAAGGAATGGAGGTATTAAGAGTCAGCAACCTAAAATGATTGTAGACAGCTTTAGTTCTTGTAAATTTAAAAATTAGGGAAAAAAAGAAAGAAGCACATTGGCTGGTGAACCTGAAAAGGAATGGATATTTTTAAGCTGCTCAAACAGATTTGGTTTGAGGGATTTGAAGTCACCTGGAGTGATCCAGGTTGAGTTTCAGAGAAGATGGCCAAAAGATTACAGGTTTAACAATGAACTCAAATCTGGTAAATCTGGGAAGCACAATGAGATATTTTTACTAAACACAAATGTAACAGCATGAAGTCACCTGAAGGTGAAGGAACCACATTCTACAGGGTCTAAAGGGACTTAAAGTCTGAAAAAGAGGGTGCTAGGTAGAACCTAGGGTGCTAGGTTCCCTGCTTTTTTCTTAGTTAGTCTAAGGTTAGTTCTCAACTTTTTCTCCACCATGGACCATTTTAAATACCTTTTGTGGCCACAGACCTTAGCCATGAACAATCAAGATCTATCTCAAGATTTAAATCATAATATTTCTTCAAGCCTTTGCAGACTTCCTGTACTGATGTCACAACTCCCCAAGGGTCCCCTGACCACAGATTGAGAACCATGGTCTATGGGATAGAATATAAGGGTATCAATAGACATAGAGAAATAGTAATAAAGAAAATATTTCTACCAAAATGCTGTCCCTTTAAAATAAACTTTATAGTATCTGTGAAACAAAATGTTAAGAAAAAGTGGATGGATTACTATTGATACACATAAAGCTAATGGATAGGACACTTAGTTATGTTAACACTGAAGAAAAGAATTTTGTTTCTCCTTCAGTTTCCCATAAAAAAAATAACCACAGGTTTTCATACTGTACTTCTTTCCTAATTAGATTTTTAGTCTAAAATGTTAATATTTTTCATCAGGTATAATGATTATACAGTATATTAGAATAAAAACATGTTGACACTATTGTGTAGATCATATATTTATTAACAAAACTGCGTACTTTTCATTTAGTACTAAATATTTGAAACATAGGGCACACCATGATATTTTTAATTAAATACCATTTTATCTTTGTAATATCCAAATTATGTCAATATGTCAGTTAACAACACAGGTAAATATTTGATTATTTAAAAAGTATATTATTAATAAAAACATAAAAGTAAAGAGGATAATATCAGAATGTATAAAGAAAGCACATAGGAGCAACTTATCTATATGCTTTATATTTATGAGTGAGTTGATAACATGCTGTATGTGGAAAAAGGCTAAAACAGTCAATCAGACAAAGTTCCATACACATCACTGTGTAAGCAAAGAAAAATAAATGTTCCAATAAAGCAACAAGCAGTCTAAGAATCTATTTTGAACAATATTTTAGTTACAGATATTTCCTCCTCCTCCTCCTCCTCCTCCTCCTCTCTCTCTCTCTCTCTCTCTCTCTCTCTCTCTCTCTCTCTCTCTCTCTCTCTTTCTCTTACTCTACTGTCTTGGTAAACACTGAAGGCAATTCCTAGAAATAGTTTCAAGTATAATCAGATAATAAAATAAACAATATAAATGTGGCTATATAATGGATACAAGCAATCATGTACAAATCATTACTAACAATTGATCAGTTTTTATATGATAAACCAAGATTCAATGGAGGGTGAATTAAAATTTCTTGCTAAGCAATCTCTTTTTTATATAATAGCATAGTCTTGCATATACTATAGCTCTTGGAAATATTTACCAAAACTAACAAAAAAAACCCTCTCAAAATAAGTATTCGTTGGTCACAGAGATTTTAGTTTTGAAACTGAAGTCAACACAGAAAATAACTTATCTTTCAATCAAAGTAATCAGAAAGGCCTGTACATTATTTCCTTTATTGATTATAACTAATACAAATAAAGGTGTAACCACATTTCCTTACATTTACATGGATTTAAGGCTGATAAAATAAAGCAGGTTTCTGAGAAATGGCTCCCCTGAGATTAATTACAAACATCCAACAGTTAAACCTCCGATTTAGTTAGCATGTTCACATTAAAAGAAATTCTTTCAAAAACATTTCTTTCCAACTTGAATACTGCTACAGATGCATGAGAAAAGGCTCAGAGTCATGACCTCCTATTAGAAGCTCTGAAATCTGATCAGCAGAATGAAAAATAAATCAAGGGTCAGTGAATTCCTTCTACATGGATTCCTAATACTGAGGAGCTATGGATAGTCCACATCATTGTTTTTTTAAAATACTTTATTTGGTAGCACTCATTGAAAATCTTATCATTGTCATTGTCTATAGCTATCAACTCCATTCACCCATGTATTTTCTTCTAGTCAATCTATCCTTGCAAGATATTAGCTCTATCTCAGTCCAATTCCCAAGTCCATGCTAAATTCCTTTATGAGCACAGAAGCCATTTTTTACTCTGGATGTCTCTGCCAGGTTTTTCATCATGTCTCATTTCTTTCTCCTGTGTGTAATGGCCTATGATCATTATCATCTGCAATCCACTGTGTTAGCCATCTGCAATCCACTGCATCATGAGACTGTATTGACCAAAACTGTCTGTATCCAAATGGTGACTAGTGCATAGATGGGGGTGGGTCTTTTCTATGCAATATTTTTCACAGGAAATTTATTTATAGTGAAGTCCTGTTCCAGAACCATTAATCACTTCTTCTGTGAAATCCTCCAGTTGCTTAAGATGTCTTCTTCTGTCTCTTATGTTGCAGTACAATGGGCACTAATCTTTTTTTGTTCAGAGGTCATTATTTTTTCTGTAATTGTGTTTTCATATGTGAAGATTTTTAGAAGAGTTTTTCAAATATCATCTACCCAAGGGAAGCAAAAGGCCTTATCTACCTGTTTATCTCATCTCCTAGTCTTTTGTCTATTTATGGTCAGTGGTGACTTTGCATACCTAAGGCACATATCCAGCTCCCCAACAGCATGAGAATTCCCAATTGCTATGTTTTAATTTGTTGTGTCACCAGTCTTGAATCCACTGATCCACAGCATGAGGAACAAGAAACTCAAAATGGCATTCTGGAAGTTGATCTTCAAGATTTCTTCCAATACCTGACCCAATTTTATAAGTTCGGCATATTTTAATAAATGCTTTAAATTAATGCTTCAATAAAATACTGGAAAGCTTACAACAAATAAATATTTATTAAGGCATAGATTATTATTATCTCAAATCAGCATCTAGCTGCTGAATGCTAATTGTTTTGTAAACTTTCATACTCCTGCTCCTTTAAAGGAGAAATGTATCTATTCATTATTAGTTCTATTTTATTGCAGAAGTAGAGGAAATGTATAGAATGGTTATGTTCTGGTGCAGACATGTCAAACACAAGGCTGCCCAATGGATCGGATTACATGCCTCCTCTCCTATGCCTCTGCCTTTCTCCCACCATTTGTTTCTATTTGCCCATATCCACTGCAGTTGGGATGGGGAAATTGACCACATGGCCACCTATGCCTTCCCCGCACTTATGCCTTTGCCTGCTGCCAGTGCCATCACCACAGGGCTCGCCCCCGCCATCAAATCTTCTCCTCCAGCTCTGCCATACATGGGATCAGCCTCCCACCCACCACCCCACCCATGATGATAAGTGTGGGGAGCCCTTGTCCCCAAGAGACAGCCAGGACCCCTTTCCAATCTGCCCCACCCAATCCCAGCCCCAAAGTTGTCCCACATGCCCTCTACTCATGCACCTCTGGGCCCTGCAGCCAAGCCAATACCCCATCACCTGCCTCAACTTGCCTCACCTCATGCCAACAGCAATGGCAGCAGCAGTCCCCTCCAGCAGGAGCCCCATTGTCCCTTAGCCCCCCCACCAAGTCTGTAAAGCCCAGCCCACACAAGGAGACCAAGCACAGTGGCAGCAGCCTTAAAGAGGAAGCAAGCAGAGCTAGGTGTCCCCTCAGGGCTGGGCCATGGGGTCCTGGTGCTTTGGGAGCTCAAGGGCTGGGCGCATACCACCCAGGGCACCTGGCAGATCCTCATGTAGCCTGGTGGTAGCCTCCCACTCTGGTCCTGTCTCCCAATGCAAGTGAGTTGAGTTGACCAGACCTGTTCCCCCCAGTCTTGCCCACCCAGTCAGCCATGACCATCATGCCACACCAACCCCAGCCAAGCCCACCCCAGCCCCCAAGTGCATCCACAATCCTGATGCAGCCCTCAATGAAATTGAGTATGACACCCCTTTAAAACTATCTATCATTTTTCATAAGCTACTTTGTATATTAGAAAGTTAATATGGAAATACAATTAATACTGCTAATTTTACCACCATCAATACCACCACCATTAATACTAGTACTAGTAATGAAATACTGCATTCAATTCTGGTCATAACAATATAAAAAAGATGTTGAGACTCTGGAAAGAGTGCAGAGAAGAGCAACATAAATGATTTGGTGACTGGAGGCTGAAACATATAAAGAATGGTTGCAAGAATTGGGTATATTTAGTCTATTGGAAAGAAGGACTAGGGGTGACATGATAGAACTGTCCCAATATTTGAAAAACTTCTATAAAGATGAGGAGGTCAAACTATTTTCCAAAGCATCAAAAGAAAAGATAAGAAACAACGGATGGAAAACTAACCAAGGAGAGAAGCAGTCTAGAACAAAGAAGAAATTTCCTAACAGTCAGATCAATCGATCAATGGAACAGCTTGCCTTCAGAAGTTGTAGTGCTCATCACTGAGGCTTTCAAAAGAGACTGGACAACGATTTGTCATAAATGATAAGGCGTCTCGTAGTTTGGTCTAGAAGACCTCTGAGGTACCTTCAATACTATTATTCCATGTGCTATCTTACAATGTTTTAAACAATGGAAATACACAGTGCTTTATCTCTATTTTCCTGAAGAGAGTATTAAAACAAATGTATTAAATCCATTCAGGTTTTACTACATAAATGCCATATATTTGTTTGTTCGTGTCCAGTGCGGGTGGATGGAGCCTCCTGCCGCTGCTGCTACTGGTTCGCTGAGCCGGGTACAACTGGTAGCAACCCACCACTGCACATATACATATATAAATATATACTCATATATAAAAACAAACACATACACACACACATACATATATGCATAGAGATGTTTATTTCAACCTTACACACCAGTCCAGTAAATTAATAAGATTTTATGAAAGTTTTATTCATGTCTGACAGCTATTGCTGAAATTAAATTTGACATCAGTTTCCTAATATAAAGGCTACATAATGACAGATTCATAGCTACACAAAAATGAATAAGATATTCTTAGAACAATCTCAGAAATGTAACAGCTTTGCTAGAGCATTTTTAATTTCTTTATTTCTCAAGCTATAAATCAATGGATTTAGCATGGGTGGAATAATGGAGTATGTTATAGTTATTGCCAAATCCAGGTGGGAAGGTTTCTGAGGTGGGGTTCTAAGATAAGCAAAACTGGCAATAGTTACAAATACAGAGAAAACAATGACATGAGGTAGACAGGTGGACAATGCCTTTTTCCTCGCTTGAACAGAAGGAATTCTCAAGACAGAAGAGAAGATCCGCATATAGGTAGCAACAATGAAAATAAGGATGCCAACCCCAGCTAAAGCACTAAAAATGAGGGCTCCAATTTCAGCTAGGAATAAATCAGAGCAAGCAAGCTTAAGTAAGTGTGGTATTTCACAAAAGAAATTATTAACAATATTGGAACAGAAAGGTGATGCAAAAGTGCCACCAGTATGTAACCCACCATAGAGGAAACCAGCAATCCATACACATCCAACCATTTGCTTGCAAGCTCTCCTATTCATTATCAGTTCATATTGCAAAGGGTTACAAATGGCAACATAGCGATCATAGCCCATGACTGTAAGAAGGGCGACATCACATCCTACAAAGGAGATAAAGAAAAGGACTTGAGCAACACATCCAGAATAAGAAATGTATCTGTTGTTCAATGCATAATTGATCATGATTTGGGGGATAAGAACTGAGACAGAAGCAATGTCCTGGATGGCCAAATTCATTAGAAAGAAGTACATGGGTGTGTGGAGATGGTAATCAAAAACCACCACAGAGATGATAAGAAGATTCCCTGTTAGGGTCGCTAAATATAAAGTCAGAAATAAACAGAAATGTGCAATTCGCAGTTCTTGGATTGCTGAGAATTCAAGGAGCAGAAATTCGGAGATGAATGATTGATTTGTCATTTCTTAAAATTAATTACCAATAGCGAATGCATCAGCTGCAAAAAAACAGAAAGATAAATATTAAAATCACAACCTCTTATAAAATTCCATTTGCATTTGAAGATGAACACCTGGTGATGGAGGGAGACATGAAAAAAGTTATAAAATGTGTATTGGAGATTGATTAGCAAAGAATGTTTTCAAGATTTTTTTTGCAAGATCAGATAAATGTGTGAATAAGGAATATCTTAGCAAACGAATAATGAAATAATTAACAATATTTTTTGATCAGACATTACATGTTGTTAAGAAGAAAAATGCAGAAAATTCTAGAATCTGTAATGTCCTTGATCTAACATAATCTTGTAGAGAAGTATTCTTTCAACTATACTAATCATTACTGTAAATATTGTACAGTATATGGGAAATGTATGTAATGGGAAAAAGAAATGAATTGAATATATAAGAATATTTTTTAAAATCTATAAATCAATGGAGCCTGAGTGGCGCCACTCAGGAGCCTTAGTGGCATAGGAGGCTAATGCCTCCTACTAAGGCAGCATTTAACATCCAGCTGCCTGCAATTACTGAGAGTTCAATTCTCACCAGGCTCAAGGTTGACTCAGTCTTCCATCCTTTCTAAGGTGGGTAAAATGAGGACCCGATAATAAGCTGACTTTGTATAAAAATATACAAAAGTGTGGAGGCTATTGCTTAATGCATTGTAAGCCGCCCTGAGTCTCTGGAGAAGGGTTGCATATAAATATTTTTTTTTAAAAAAATGGGAATTTTCATTCTGGAGCTCTGTATATATTTATGTAGCTAGGTAGATAACTACCTATCTGAATTCCAATGCTACAATGTACATGTATGCATAATCATAAATTTTCTCTGTTTCTGAATTTATTTCAGATCTTTTTTTCTTTATTTGTTTTTCATTGTTATTTAAGTTGATTGTTTTGTGGGAAGAGAAGGGAAGAGAATATCATCAAGATCCATTGAGAATAATAATCTTACTACTTAATTGTATTTTACAGTAAAATGTTTTGACATTCCATAATATTCTTATTCTGTCCAGAATTGGTCAGTCATCAGCAAAGCTACACGGTACAAAGCATTGGGCAGGAGACTCAATTTGTTTGGTGATATTTATTTGGCACAATAAATCCTATATATGTAGATTAGGTATAACATATGGCCTCAGCAGAAATAATGAAATAATCTACAGAAAAACTCTACACAAATATATCAGATGTTAATGGTATATAAATACATTATTCAAATATTTTATAAACAATTGAGTACAAAGTTATTTTCATTCTGTTCTAAAAACAATAACCAGTTTATCAGTAAAATTATTAAAACATAAATCTTACTTTCTCTCTTCATATATTTATTTTCAGATGGAATTTTCTTCTCTAGCTTTGGGTCACTTCAAAGCAATGTGTTCTGTTGCTCACTTATGAAGCCATATATGCTACATACGATGCCCCCCTGTCTTTTTCTCCTTCAAACAATCAAAAGGCTTTTCTGCATTTGTATATCAAGTGGTTACTATGGGACACATATTATTATAAATATAAGTGTTATGTTTGTCAAAACACATTCCTAATAGTTCAACAGGGCCCAAAACTTTATTCCTGGGGGATTCATTCAGAAAGTTAATGCAAATGAATAATGAGAGCACAGAGAGATGTGTCTACTAATTACAATAGTCAAGTAACTGTCTATATTAGCTCAAAGATTACAAAAAGATAAAACTGATCAAAAATGTCTCCTCAGTCATCACCTTTCTAACAGTGGTGAAATCCAATTTTTTTTACTATCGGTTCTGAGGGCATGGCTTAGTGGGTGGAGTATGGGTTGGTGGGCGTGGCTTGATGGGCATGGCAGAGGAAGGATACTTCAAAATCTCCATTCCCATCCCACTCCAGGGGAAGGATACTATAAAATCTCCATTCCTACTCCACTCTGGGATCAGCCAGAGTTGGTAATTGGCGGTTCTCCGAACTACTCAAAATTTCTGCTACCAGTTCCCCAGAACCTGTTAGAACCTGCTGGATTTCATTCCTGATTTCTAAAGTACCAAAAGCACTTAAAATATTAAAATGTACAAAGTAATACATTGTGATTCTCCCTTAAAAAGTATTGTTGTTTTTATATTTTTTAACTCACATGTTCTGCACCACACTCATAGCTTTGAATATAAATCTAGCATATTACAAATGACTATGATTCTACAAAAGTCACATTGTATCAGTGTGATAAATTCTCCATCCCTTTTATTTGTGCATTGCCACATCATATGACATTTCCCTCAGGCTACCTGAGAGATTGCCTTTTCTCAACCGCCTTTTTTTCTACCCATCCAACCAGATCAAATAGAATGGACAACCCATGTTCTGTGGAAACATACTCCCTTTGGAGATTAGAATGCCCCAACACTGTTTCATTATTCTGAAGTTTTCTGGTATTTGATCAAATAAATACTAATGAATTAACTATTATTTAATAATATGTGCTTAGTTTTTAAAAATTGTGTAGATGTTACCTGGAGTAATTGTTATGTAAAATGTCTAACTTCATTTATACCTTATCTGTATCCCTATCTGTTTACTGTTCTTCAAGTGTTAACCATATTACACGCCCCCTCATTAACATAACCTTACCTGATTCCATGACTCCACCCCTTCGGTATAAAAGGGAACTCTCTGAGGTAATCATTTCTGTTCCAGCTGTGTATCTGTTGAAGTAAAACATAGGTTACTTGTTATTTAAATAAAGAGGCCTAGGGTCTATCCAAGGTCTAAAAATTACTTTTTGGTCAGTAAGTTATTGGGTTAGAACCATCACCTTTAACAGTAATAAACATTTCTTCTTAAACATTCCTTTTTTTTATCCTAGTTCTGGGCACTAGTACAGCTCTTTACATACAACTTTGAATATTTAATCAAAACAACAAAAACAAACAAAAACAATTATGTAATTTGCTTTTGTTTTTGTTTTTGAACTGAAGTTATTAAACTGAAATTATCTTGTGCTCCACTATTTGAGGAGCTCCTACTTAGATGAGGGGTCAAACTATTTTTCCAAAACACCAAAAGGCAAGACAAGAAACAATAGATGGAAACTAATTAAGGAGAGAAGAAACCTATAACTAAAGAGAATTTTTCTAAAGATAAGATCAAGTAAACAATGGAATAGCTTGCTTCCAAAAATTGTGGGTGCTCTATTACTACAGGCTTTCAAAAAGACACTGAATAACTGGACAACCATTTGTCTGAAATGGTGTAGGTCTCCTACTCGAGAAGTCTTCCAAAGTCCTAGTCTAGTCTAGTCTGGTCTGGTCTGGTCTGGTCTGGTCTGGTCTGGTCTGGTCTAGTCTAATCTGAAAAATTAACACATTATTTGCCATATAGATTAAAAGCAGTATGAATAAAGTTCTAACCAAATTTTCACATACCTGCAAGGATCCAGGGCTGCTAAAGTAAATTAGGCTCCTGAGAAATGAGCTCCCTGAGGATAAATAACCTCTGTTTTTATCTAGCACTTTTACATCAAAAATACTGTTTGAAGAGCATTTCATTGCACCAGGAATACTGCCAAAGGTACATGGAAAGGGTCTAGGTTAAACCTCCTATTATAACATTTGAAATCAAAAAGAAGAATGGAAAATAAGTCAAGATTTAGTGAATTCCTTCTGCATGGATTTCCTGATACTGAAGAACTACGAATAACCCATTTTGTTGTTTTTTTAATAATTTATTTGGTAGCCCTCATTGAAAATCTCATCATCATCACTGTCATTGTTTATAGCCATCAACTATATTCACCCATGTATTTTTTTCTAGTCAATCTATCCTTGCAAGATCTTGGCTCCATCTCGGTCACAGTTCCCAAGTCCATGCTGAATTCCTTGATGAACACTGAAGCAATTTCTTACTCTGGATGTCTCTGCCAGGTTTTCTTCTTTGTTTTTTTCATCATGTCTCATTTCTTTCTCCTGGGTGTCATGGCATATGATCGTTATGTAGCCATATGCAAGCCACTGCATTATGAGATGATAATGAACAAAAAAGCCTGCATCCAAATGGCAACCACTGTATGGATAGGTGCCTTGTTTTGGTCAATGCTCCATATGGGAAATTTAGTTACACTGGAGTTCTGTTCCAGAATCATCAATCAGTTCTTCTGTGAAATTCCTCAATTACTCAAGATCTCTTGTTCTAAGTTTTATGTTGCAGTAGAACAGGCACTTATCTTTGCTTCTTCTTTAGGTTTTGTTTATTATGGTCTAATTGCTTTTTCTTATGTTCAGATCTTTAGAACAGTTTTGAGAATCCCATCTACTCAAGGGAAGCAAAAAGCCTTCTCTACCTGTTTACCTCATCTCATAGTCATTTGTTTGTTTATGGCATGTGGTACCTTTGCATACATGAGACCCACATCCAGCTCCCAATCAACATCAAATATCTTGATTTCTTTGTTTTACTGTGTGATGCCACCAGTCATGAATCCATTGGTTTATAGCATGAGGAACAAGGAACTCAAAATAGCATTCTGGAAGCTGATTCTCTGTTTTTTTCCCCACACCTTACAGAAATATTTTCAGTTATGTGTATTTTAGCGTGTACTTTCAATTTCCTGAAATTCTTGAAATATAACTGAACTTCTGTGATTGAAAAGGTCATATTCTTATTAATGAAGAAAAAAAATGATGATTTTGATTCAGGGGTTAGGGGTTTTTTTCTCATTGTGAAATTAAAGGAACTATAAAGTGGTATGTAGCATTAAAGCTAGTTAATTAAATTTTGGTTTTACAGAAGCATTTAGCATTAAATTTTGTAATTGTAAAGAAATAGAGTTAAACAATAAACGCAAATAAATTGGTTATGCCTTTTTGTTTAAATGAAAAATGTCATCTTTTCATTTAAATTGCCATACAGAAATATATATTTGATTATCCTTCTAGTTATATATGCATTTTAAATATATATTTTATAATTTATAAAAGACTTTTTGCCATACTGTGGCTTTGATATACTCTTTTGTAATGTATTATTTTTTAAAACGATCACATGTTTTATGATTCATTCCTTCTAATCAAATTTATATGTCTAGAAATGCTATTAAGAGGGAAAATGCTGCTCCATGTACAGAAAGTTTGTAGAAGAATTGCTTTTATGTCTCTGTAATCTTCTGGTTTTTAAGATAAGGAGTTTTGGAGATTTTTGGTTGTAGGCAATGCATTGTATATCAGGAAAAAAATAAAAGACGAAGAACAACTGGAAACATTATTTCATGCTGTGAACTCTGAAAAGGGAAAAGGGGGATGAAATATTTTATCTCTAGCAGCTATTTTGCAATGCTTTTGCACATGAAGGTTTTCTTCCACAATTTGGTTAGTCATTCGTCTAAAAGAGGGATCTTATTTTCCCTCATAAAAGGGATATTCTATCCTTATGGCTGATTTACCACTGGTAAAATATTTTGTACCCGTTCTTTTTTAAAATATCAAAAGTAAGTTTATTGTACATTCACCGTAAAATTCCAGCTGTTGCATCTCTATAACTGTATTGAAATTCTGCACCCATTTAATCACACAGTTTTTGAGTTCTGTCATACTTTACTCATAAATTATAAATTGTTCCTAACAAAGTTCAGTATTATGTGCTATAGCATTTTCAAATTCAGTCAAATTTCTTAATGTTTCTCCTTTTTTCATAATTCTTTTGTTGCTGTACTGTTTAAATGAAAGTATTGGAATCAATTAAATGTAGAAAAGAATTGCAAATTAAGAAACAGACTACGACTTCCCTTGTTAAAAGTGACATTAGAGCCTCTTAATCAATAGACAACTTGTGTTTCGTCTGCATTCATTTGCACATCAATGTTTCAGTTTTATCTTTATTGATTCAGTAAATTGACACCAAACCAAGGGTGAGATGCTCCCGGTTTGGACCAGATCGCCCGATCCAGTAGCAATGGAGATGTGTGGTTCAGAGAATCGGTAGCAAAAATCCCTGCCCCACCCCCCACCCCCCATGCCCAGATGACCCACATAATCATCAGAGACTTTTTTAAAAAAAATTTAAAAGCATTTTTTCCTCAACCTCTTCGGCCAAAAAAATACTTTTAAAAGTTAAAAAAAAGCTTCTGATGATCGCGCGGCTCAGCTGGGATCGTCAAATGCTTTTAAAAGCCTCTGATGATTCCAGCTGAGTTGCCTAATCAGCAGAAGCTTTTTTTTTCTTTTAAAAGCCTCTCATGATCCAAGCTGAGTTGCCTGATTGGCAGAGGCTTTTTTTCTTTTAAATGCCTCTGATGATCCAAACTGAGTTGCCTGATCATCAGAGGCTTTTAAAACAAAACAAAAAAAAGCCTTTGCCAATCAGGCAATTCAGATGGAATCATCAGAGCCTTCTGAAAGCATTTTTTTACAACTTCTTCCCTGAAGAGGTTGTAGAAAAAAATGGTTTTAAAAGTAAAAAAAAAAAAATTGGCCACGCCCACCCAGTCACATTAACCCCCCATGAAGCCATGTCCACAGAACCGGTAGTAACAAATTTTAGATTTCACCACTGCACCAAACCACAATGGTTTATGAGTAACTATCAATGTTATTAAATGATCACTAAACTAATGCTTGTCGATACAATATTGTTAGCAAATAATTTAAATTTATGTTCATCTACCTATCCTACCAGGTTAGAAAGTATGGGCATGCTTCTATCACCTTCTGTCCATTTTTAGGAGCAAGATAGCATGATATTCCTTGGGAGCCCTTGTTGTATTCCCCTTGAATTCTGGCAGACCTCCATACCACCTACTCATTTGAAAAGCCCTAAAGACCTGGCTTTTCCACTAAGGGTTGAGTTAGAATGTGGTGCATTCTAGATGTCAGAAAGTTGACTTGCCACTGTGTTTTTGTTTTTAATGTTGATGGTTTTAGTGGGTTTTATGTTGTTTTAAGTTTTGATTGAGAGCTTCCCAGAATTTGGTACAAGGTAATCAGCTATACAAATGTTTTAAGTAGATAAAAGAAATAAATAATCCTGAGATTCTATTTTCTTGTTGTATTTGAATTTCCAGTAGTTCCAGTGGAGATTGCATTGTGATGAAGAAAAACTATTCATAACAATTTTAGGGTTTTTTTTTCCTTTGTAAACATTATCAATTTGAAAAAGTATGGCCACAGTCCATTATTTTATAAAAAAATGAAACAAAATCATTGCAAAGGGGAATGTTTCTAAAAAATTTAAAAGATAAAAGATGCAGATGGATACTCCATTTTGTTCAGGAGTTGTCTGGGATATATTGATGCTTTTGTGTACACCTCAGATAAAGCGATGAAGAAGGCCAAGTTTTTATTTGTAATGGAAAAAGACTTAAGAGATCATAACTTGGACTAACTGATTGGCTTTTCTGAAAAAGGTGGCTACAATAAATTTAAACCATCTTTAGTTAATATTAAGAGACTGAATAGTCCATTTAATAGTCAATTTAATATTTATCTATTTAAAATATATTAATAGATAAATGGTTAGATATAGGTAGGTGATAGATAATAGATAGCTGATTGTTATAATCACACAAAATACAATAACAGTAAAATAGTAGTATTGTAAAATAAAGAAACATAAATCATTATTAAGGTGTAAAAAGGTTACAAGTTAAAGTCAAAGCTAATGCTAGGAACTCAAAACCATTGCAGAAAAGATAAGAAGATTCCCTATGATGGTCACTAAATATAAAGTCAGAAATAAACAGAAATGTGCAATTTGCAGTTCTTGGATTACTGAAAATTCAAGGACCAGAACTTGAGAGATGAATGATTGGTTTGCCATTTGTTAAAGTTAATTACCAAGAGGGAATGTGTCAGCTGAAAGAAGAAAAAAGATAAATATTAAAATCACAACTTCATATAAAATAACATTTGCATTTGACTATGAACACTGTTCATATTTCAAGTTGTTCAAGTTGTTGAATAGACCCATTGTTCAACTCTGTCAAGATATTTTTGGATCCTGAACTGGCCTTCTAGAGTGTTGGCTATTCCTGCTTGTTTAGTGACATCTAAAAATTTGATGAGTTCCCCTTTTATTCCCTCATCCAAGTCATATATGAAGATATTGAAGAGTACTGGGCCTAAGACAGAACCTTGTGCTACCCCACTGCTTATTTCCCTCCATGTGGATGTAGTGTCATTAAGGACTACTCATTGAGTATGGTTCGTCAGTCATCATCTGGTGATGATACTGCCTAGCCCATATATTTCTAGTTTACCAAGAAGTAGCTTGTGGTTTACTTTGTTAAATGCTTTGCTGATATCTAAATACTATGTCCACAACATCATGCTGGTTTTGATTTTTTCATTAATGGTATTAATGATAATTTTTATAGATGATGATGATGATGATTGCTCACTTTCGAGTAGATTAGGATACCTATATATCCTCCTGAAAGAATAGTGAAAGTAAAATCTGTTTTAAATATCATTGTAGTATCACAAGGCCAAAGTAAACAATTCTCATTTATTACAAACATAGTATGAAGTCTTTCCTTCCTCCCTCCCTCCCTCCCCCTTCCTTCTTTCCTTCATCTCTTTTTAAATGAAGACTGTTTATCTAACATTTTTATAAACTCCCCTACAAATTAAAAATATTAGATTGATACAGATTAAATATATAGTTTAATAATAGTTCAAATAAATATATAAACAAGGAGCTTCATATTCTCTAATACTTATAAAAAGGAAGGATTTTCAGAATAGAAGAATTGTGGGATATTCCATGTTTCTTCCTCCTTTTCTTTCAATCAATAAGACAAAAAAGTCTGATCTAAGCATAGTATACAAAATTATCCACTACAATGCCCTACCTGTCAATGACTACTTTAGCTTCAACCACAATAATACACGAGCACACAATAGATACAAACTTAAGGTAAACCACTCCTAACTCAATTGCAGAAAATATGACTTCAGCAACAGAGTGGTCAATGCCTGGAATGCTCTACCTGACTCTGTGGTTACTTCCCCGAACCCCCATAATTTTATAGTATAGTGGTTACTTCCCCAAACCTAACCTTAGACTGCCTAGGGTTGACCTCACCCCATTCCTAAGAGGTCTGTAAGGGGCATGCATAAGACCACCAACATGCCTACCATCACTGTCCTGCTGTCCCCATTTATTTGTATCCATTTCCTGTATTCATAATCAGGTTTATACTTATATCTGTTATCTTATACATGTTTGAAAAATAATTAAATAACATAAAAATAAATAAAGTAGTTAAAAAGCTTCAACTACCTGTATTATTGAACCTCCAATTTACAACTCGGGAAATATTTTTTTTTTCTTATGCTTGACTTTAGTTTATATTATACTTTGATCAGAATGAAGTATATGCATTCCTCAGAATCTTTATTTTATGTCAGAAGTACCTACAAATGATAGACTTACAACATTCAAAACTGAGCCAATAAAACAGATATAAAATAGGCCATAAAATATAGTGTAAATCATGTAAAAGAAATATGATTAAAACTAAATGACATTTGTTCCATATTGGGCCATGACAACAGCATTTTCACTCACAAGAATGAGTTGCATTACTTTTGGCATTTAGCTGTCTCTGGACAATACTGTTATCACTGGCAATTCCTTTCAAACCAACCTTTGGTTTCTCAGTATAATTTATAATGATACAAAACAATTCAAAATAATATTATTTGATAAAATAATTGAAAAACACAGTGGTGAAATGTAAAATTTGTTACTACTGGTTCTGTGGGTGTGGCTTGGTGGTGGGATAATGTGACTGGGTGTGCATGGCCAGCTTTTTTTTTTTTTTACTTTTAAAACCATTTTTTCTACAACTTCTTCAGCTGAAGAGGTTGTAAAAAATGCTTTTAAAAGGCTCTGATGATCAGGCAACTCAGCTGGGATCATCAGAGCCTTTTAAAAACATTTTTTTTCTACAACCTTTTTGGCCAAAGAGGTTGTAAAATAAAATGCTTTTAAAAGCCTCTGATGGTCCCAGTTGAGTTGCACAATCATCAGAGGCTTTTTTAAAAAAACTTTTAAAAGCATTTTTTCGGCCAAAGAGGTTGTAGGAAATATGCTTTTAAAAATAATAATTAAAAAAAGCCTCTGATGATTGCACGGGTCAGCTGGGCATGAAGGGGCAGGGATTTTTGCTACCAGTTCTCCGAACCATCCACCACCATTGCTACTGGATCAAGTGATCCGGTCTGAACCAGGAGCATTTCACCCCTGGAAAAACAACATGAGAAGAGAACTAGCTTGAACTTCCAGCACCGTTATTCTGCTTTTTTATCTATAAAACACAGAATGCATTTGTTTCTTAGAGTTTAATTGATTGATTGTTCATTATAACTAATGTTTATTCAATAATAGGTCCCCTTTCTTTTTTTAGGAGTGATAAATCATTAATAGGAATAGAATTATATTTGAGAAATTAAG
>WNWU01013525.1:3099813-3123860 GCA_012654045.1 Ptyas mucosa
AGAGGGAGAGAAGAGAGAAAGAGGGAGGGAGGGAGGAAGGGAGACAGAGAGACAGAGAAAGAGAGAGATGTTGTTTGTAACCTCCTTGTGGCTGAGAAGAATTGCTGAAAAATGAGTTTCTGACCACTATACTCATAAACAACTTAAAAAATGATCTAATAAAAAGAAAAGTCAAACAAAAGCAAATAAAACACCCCTAGGAGCAAAACAAATTAAAGTTTAATTTGTGTGTATTATTTAATGAACTGCTAAATTGGCAAAACGGACTGCTAAATTGGCCATGCCCACCTAGCCACACCTACCCAGTCACATGACCACCTAGCCACACCTACCCAGTCACATGACCACCTAGCCACACCCATTCAGCCACTCTGCCCCCCCCAACAGTCTGAGGGACCATGAAGCGCCCCTCTGTTCAAAAGGTTTGAGAACCCCTGTTCTATAGAATAAAGGCAGGACAAATGAAGTTCTAAACATATTTGCAGACCTGTATGGACTTAAAGTTGCTGAAGTAAGCTAAGCTCCTGAGAAATGGGTGCTCTGAGGACAATTAGAAGCATCTCAAAGATAAACGTCTGTTTATATTGAGCACTCTCATATTAAAAAGAAATATTTAAAAAGCATTTCACTCCATCATGAATTCTGATGCAGGTACAAAGGTGATGCAGGTACCTTACACAAAGGTGTAAGATTTTATTTTCTATTACAAACTCTGAAATCTTAATGCAGAATGGAAAATAAGTCAAGAGTCAGTGAATTCCTTCTCCATGGATTCCCTGATACTGAAGAGCTACATATAGTCCATGTTATTGCTTTTTTAATAATTTATTTGGTAGCCCTCATTGAAAATCTCATCATCATCACTGTCATTGTTTATAGTCATCAGCTGCATTCACCCATGTATTTTTTTCTGGTCAATCTATCCTTGCAAGATCTTGGCTCCATCTCAGTCACAGTTCCCAAGTCCATGCTGAATTCCTTGATGAACACTGAAGCAATTTCTTACTCTGGATGTCTCTGCCAGGTGTTCTTCCTTATTTTCTTCATGATGTCTCATTTCTTTCTCCTGGGTGTCATGGCCTATGATCGTTATGTAGCCATCTGCAAGCCACTGCATTATGAGATGATAATGAACAAAAAAGCCTGCATCCAAATGGCAACTAGTATCTGGATAAGTGCTCTGTTTTATTCAATGCTTCATATAGGAAATTTAGTTACATTAGAATTCTGTTCCAGGATCATCAATCAATTATACTGTGAAATTCCTCAATTACTCAAGATCTCTTGTTCTAAGTTTTATGTTGCAGTAGAACGGGCACTTATCTTTGGATCGTCTTTAGGTTTTCTTTACTATATTATAATTGCTTTTTCTTATATTCAGATCTTCAGAACAGTTTTAAGAATCCCATCTACCTATGGGAAGCAAAAGGCTTTCTCTACCTGTTTACCTCATCTCATAGTCATTTGTCTGTTTATGATAAGTGGTAGCTTTGCATATCTGCAACCCACATCCAGCTCTTCGTCGATTTCAAATACCTTTGTTTCTTTCTTTTACTGTATGATGCCACCAGTCATGAATCCACTGATCTATAGCATGAGGAACAAGGAGTTTAAAATGGCATTCTGGAAGCTAATTCTCAATTTTTTCCCTCACAACTTACAGAGGTATTCTCAGTTATGTATATTTTAGTATGTACTATTTGTTTCCTGGACTTTGTGGAGTATGCCTTAACTTTAGTGGGTGAATAGGTGATATGCACACTAATTAAGCAACAAAGAATATTTTGATTCAGAAGTTAATTTTTTCTGCTTGTAAAATTAGTGGAACTAAATGATTTTATATAGTTAGTGCATAACTATGGTTAATTAATGTGCATATAATTAAAACTAGTTAATTAAAATCTATTATGATTGTACAGAAGCATCCAGTATTGAATTTTGTGATAGAAAGCAATAGAGTTTAATAATATAGTGAAATTAGTTATACCTTTTTGTTTAAAGAAGAAATGTTATATGTTCCTTATTATTTAAGCTATTATTTCTTGAAACATATGTGTGTGTGAATTTATACGTGCATTTTAAAACATATATTTTATAAAGCCCTTTATACTATAACATACTCTTTTGTACTATATTTCTTTTTAATATATTTTTATGATTCATTCATTCAAATCAAATTTGTATATCTGTCTAGAAAGTGGGAAATATGTTCTTGAAGTCATGTAGAACAGTTATTTTTATGTATCTGTAACCTTCTTGTTTTTATGATACTTTATTTACTTTATATTGTATCGCAGAAATAAATAGAAAATAGAAGAACAACGGCAAAATTACTGAAAAACATTATTTTGAGCTCTGAACTCTGAAAAGAGGGAGAAGGGACAAAATGTACTATTTGTAGCTGCCATTCTCCTCTCATTCCTATGACATGAAGGCTTATTTTCACAATTTGGTTAGTCGTTATTCTGAAAAGGGAATCAATATTTTTTCCAATAGAAGTATATTTTATCCTTGTGACTGATTTACCACTTTGAAAATATTTTGTACCAGTTCTCACTTATAATTTCAAAAGTAAATTTATTGTACTTTCCTACTCTTAAAAATTCCCACTTTTGCATTACTATAACTGTATTCAAGTTCTGCATCTGTTTAATCATACTGTCTTTGATTTGTTTGACTTCAGAGATGTATTTTACTTATAAATTACATATTGTTCCTAACAAATATCCAGTATATGTGTTACAGGATTTTAAAATTCAGTCAAATTTCTCAATATTCCCCCTGGTTTTCATGATTATTTTATTGTACTGCTTACAAGAAAGTATAGTTAATAATGAAAGTATTAATTAAGTGTAGAACAGTGTACAGATTATGAATTATCTTCTTATATATAATATTAAAGCCTGTTAATATACAAAGTGTCTTTCATCTGCATTCATGTTCCTTATTAGCATTTCAGTTTTGTCTTTATTGATTGGGTAATTGACACCAAACCATATTGTTGCATATATTCATCAGTATTGTTACAGAATCACTATGTTATGTTTCAATATAATATTGTTAGTGAAAATTTATTTATGTTCCTCTTCCCATTGCATGAGGTTAGATAAGATAGACACACTCCTATTCCTTTCTCTTAAACACAGGCACTTTATGGGAGCAAGGAAGCATGCCTTTTCTGTTGTAGTTCCTGCCCTAAAGAAAACTCTGCCTCCAGAATTTCAGCAGTCCTCTACTTCCCCTATACTTCTGAAAAGCACTGATAACCTGATTCTTCCCCCAAGGGTATGATAGATGAAGTGACTGCATGTTGGAAGCTTGATTTTCCACCAGAAAATCAAACCATTTGTTTTTAATGTTTATTCTTTTAGTAATTTTATATGATAAAGGTTTCTTTAAATTAAAAAAAAAAGATAAAATATAGGTGGACTACTTTTGTCCAGGAGTTGTTTGCAATAGAGGCAAGTTTTTGTGTACAATTCAAATGAAGCAATTAAAATGCTCAAGTATTTTTCTGTAATGGATCATAATTTGAATCAACTGATTGGCATTTCAGGAAATGATGAGCAAAATTAACTTGAAACATTTCCAACTAATGTCAAGGGCCTGAATAGTCCATTTAAAATGTAGATAGATGATAGTTAGATAGATAGATAGATAGATAGATAGATAGATAGATAGATAGATAGATACGTAGGTAGGTAGGTAGGTAGGTAGGTAGGCAGGCAGACAGACAGACAGACAGACAGACAGACAGTTTTATTGTTATAAGCACACAAAATAGAATAACAATTAAATAGACTATAGCAAAATAAAATAACAAAATAGTTATTAGATGCTAAAAGGTTATGACAAGATAAAGCCAAAACTACCACTAGAACCTAAGTATTTCTTTCTATTTAAAGCAGAAAAAAAATTGTTGCTCTCTGTTGGTAACATATCTAGATGAAGGAAGCCCATATTTTCTAGGTCCAAGCCTTTGAGTCTGCTTACAATCAATAATTTGGTTTTGATATCATTATAAATGGGGTAACGGAAGACTTAATTAATGTTTTCACTTGTCCAACATCACAAGAACAAAGAGAATAATCAGGAGTGAACTTATAAAATCTCCCTTTGAGGTATGTGGGGACAAAGAGATCTTAAACCTCTTTTCAGTGAAGCATTGATAGTAATAACCACATCTTGGGACAAACTTCTATGCCTTTCCTACTTGTAGCGTATGCACCAAGACAAATTCCTTGTGTGTCCAATCACAGAATTGGCCAATAAAAAATTCTATTCTATTCTATTCTATTCTATTCTATTCTATTCTATTCTATTCTATTCTATTCTATTCTATTCTATTCTATTCTATTCTTATAATATCAAGATGGAAATTTTACTGTAGTAGCATCTCTGTTGACACCAGTTTCAAAATGCCTACCTCTAATATATATGGATGTGTATATTTCATATCACATTATAAATATTTCATATATATCATTATCATTTTAGCCATTGTCTATCCACTGCAGGATGAAGGCCTTTTTTGCATGTTTCCAACTGATTTGGTAGTTACCTTTCTTTTGCTAATTGGGCCCACAATTCTTGCTAATGTCATTGAGTTACTGAGTGTAGGGAATCATCAATCTCTATTTTTATTATTTATGCCCACAAAAAAACATTGTTCATATGTGTGTGTGTGTGCATCTATCTATCTATCTATCTATCTATCTATCTATCTATCTATCTATCTATCTATCTATCTTCAACTACCCACTCACAACAGGAAAACATGTCTTAGAAGGAGCTAATGTAATCTAAAATACTTTCAAATGGCAGAATTCTATTATACAAAAACTGGCAGGGAAAGAGGGAAGGTGTTTTGATGCATTCTCTCCAGTTATCAGTTTTGCAAATTAGAATATCACTTATTTATCCTCTGCAGAATTCTTCAGCTAGAGTAATATAGACCCTTGGGACAGGTCTATATTACAAAGGACAGAGAATACAATAAAACCTGCTTTACTATGGCCATACTGTACTGTCAATGGAGTCCAATGTTTAATAGAAGAAATGTTAAGAGAAATTGCAAAATGGATATCTTCTCGTTGATAGTTTGACAGCATAAAATCTTACTGATGCAAAGGCAATAGGGGGAAAAATATTTTTGAATAAAGATGGTGAGTGATTCATTTAATTTTATCTCATTGATGATTAATTTCTTTCTTCCTGAAAATATTCAGTACGGTAGACTAAATTGCCCTTTAAGTTTAAGTCAAATCAGAACTTATCTATTTGTACTAAAATTACATTTAATTTCATTAAGAGCTTAATAAGACTTAGAAATGAAAGCAGTCTTTAAAATTTCCATTCTATATTTCATATAGTAGGGCTAAGAAGCACCAATATTTCTTGCTTTGTAGAATTGTTAAATGCTAAAGATCATCCTTTAAATAGCAACTCCTACAGTCACAATAAGTTGTATATTTTAATAGATGTGAATGTTGCATAACTATCAACTTAGCTAGTTATAATACTAGTGGAAAAGGTAGGCTAATAATTTTTCAAGAAAGAAAAAAATTGTTTGTCTGCCTCTTCCACTAGTTCAGCTGTTCTAGGAACTTTAAAATAAAGATTTTTGTTGGTTGGTTGGTTTTTGTGTTGGTGATACAAAAATGTTCACTTCATCTGCATTTGCCAAATGTATCTGATATGTCTAAACTCAACATGGACAATAGACTAGGGTGGTGATTGGACAGAGAGAGGGAGAGGGAGACGGAGGGGAGAGGAAGGGAGAGAGAGAGGGAGAGTCCTAGAACAACCAAAGACAACAACCTGACAAAAGAATAGAGGTAATTAGCCTGAGTATGGCTGAAGTCAAAAGCATTCAAGGCATTGACCCTTTAGACTGTAAATTGTCTAGAGGAATGAATTTCTCAATTTCACTTACTCCATCATTTCATTCTCTAAAACTATTCTCTCTAGAACTTTTTATACTATTTATGAAGATTTTGTTTTCACAAATTACCAAAGGGAGGTAAGCCCAGAGTACAATATGTCTTTGTGCTCTTCACCACACAAAAATTAAGCAACTTAATTGAAGAGTAAGCAGGTAATGTATCTTAGAATGTTTTTAGTCCATTTGCAAATAGAGATTTTATTTTATTGAAAGCTGCTCAGCTGATCGTAAAATCTATTGAAAGTGAATTTAATAGAAAATATTTAATTTCATAACATTTTACTTTTTCCCCCCAACAGATATCATGGTTCATGAACAAGAATGGAAAATAACACATCCGTCTTTTTTCTTTTGCAATTTTCAAAGATTTGGGAACTACAGATTATATACATAACTTTATTACTCATATTATATTTAATGACAGTAACAGGGAACCTTGTCATCATTTCTGCTGTTGTTTTTGACCACCATCTTCATACTCCCATGTACTTCTTTCTACTGAATTTAGCCATGCAAGACATTGGTTCTGTTTCAGTCATCATCCCCAAAGCTGTTTTTAATTCTCTTACAAATACAAGGCATATTTCTTACTCAGGGTGTGTTGCTCAAGTCCTCTTGTTTGTCTTCTTCCTTGGCTCTGATATTGCCTTGCTCACTGTCATGGCATATGATAGGTATGTTGCCATTTGCAATCCTTTACAATATGAAATGATAATGAACAGGAAGGCCTGCACCAAAATGATCTGCAGTGTGTGGATTGCCACTTTCCTCAATGCTACATTGCACACTACTGAAACATTTACTATTCCTTTCTGTTCTAATATTGTCAATCAATTTTACTGTGAAATTCCTCATTTACTTCAGATTGCCTGCTCTGATTTATATGTAACTGAAATTGGAGTTGTAGCATTTAGTGCTATATTATCAGCTGGTTGTTTTGCTTTTGTAATAGTTACTTATGTAGAAATATTTTCTGCTGTTCTAAGAATTCCTTCTGTTCAAGGAAGGAAAAAGGCCTTCTCTACTTGTGTACCACACCTTAGTGTCTTCTCTATATTTTTGTTTACTGTTTCCTTTGCTTATCTAAGACCCACTTCTAACAGACCATCAAACCTTGATTTCATAATTACATTAATTTATTCCATACTTCCACCCATGCTGAATCCATTAATTTATAGCATGAGAAACAAGGACATCAAAGCTACTCTTTCAAAACTTCTTAGGCTGTGGTCATTTAGTAATTTGTGAACTTGGATGTACTTCTTTATGTGCATTAATGGCAAAAAGAAAAAAGAGAGAGGGACAAAAGTAAGCTTTACATCCCATACACACATTAAATATTTTAGCTTAGCTCACCTGAAGAAGTGATGATGACATCCCTTTATACATTTTTGCTAGTCTATCTGGAGTCAAGTACAAGTAGATCGTTTCATAAAAGTTTTCTTTCAAACTATATTTTAATGTAAATTTTAGTACCTTTGTCCATACAGTCTCCCATTTATCTAGCATTATTTTTGCCCACTTGCCAAAGGTTCTTATTTGAATCAGGTCTTCAGAATTTCCTTTCCACATTTCACAATAGGATTAGGATAGGTTAGAACTAGTAATATTTTGGAGGATTTCCTAATCCTTTATTTGAAAAATTCCAAAATGTTTAAAAGCATTCTTAAGGAGCAACTCCTATAGCCCTATTACGGTGGTTCTTGTCTAAAATTTTGTATGTATGTATGTATGTAACTTTGTATCTTCGTACCTTCATATCTTTGTATGCCTATATCAGTGATGGCTAACCTTTTTGCCATCAAGTGCCAAAAGCGGGGGGAGCACAGGGAGGTCGCACGTGCATGTGCCCACACCCATAATTCTATGTGCCCCGCGCATGCGCACATGGCCCCACCACGCTCCCCCCACTTTTGGTACACGATGGCACAGTGGGCCAGATAGGCCTGTTTTTCACCCTCCGCATCCTCCACAGGCTTTCTAGGAGCCTGGGGAGGGCGAAAATGGCCTTCCCCACCTCCATGGAGGCCTTCCGGAGGCCAGAAATGGCCCATTTCCTGACTTCCAGTGGGCCCGGAAAGCCTGAAAATCAGCTAGCTGGCATGCACATGCGTGCTGGAACTGAGCTAGGGCAACACTCGCGTGCCCACAGATATGGCTCCACGTGCCACGTGTGGTACACGTGCCATAGGTTCACCATCACAGGCCTATATGTATATCTATATGGATATATACACATATACATACATATATATACATAGACACAAACAGACACACAAACAGACAGACACACAGACAGATACAGACACACTCAGACACACAAATATGTGTGTGTGTAAGAGAGAAAGGGAGCTGAGAGAGAGATTAACTAGTAATAGATTGGTTAATCTGACTCGGTCTCTTACACTCTTAGACTCTTAGGTCTCCTTTTTAAATGCGATATCAACATTGCACAATACAAGTGTTTGTCCAGGGGTGGGCTTCAAAAATTTTAGCAAGGGGTTCTCTGTCTGGTTGCTGGGTGAGCATGCCCATAGTGGGTGTTGCCTAGTTGGCCTCCTGGTAGGGGGGCATTTTTGCCCTCCCTGGGCTCTGGAGGCTTTTCTCGAGCCTCCAGGAAGGCAAAAATGGCCTACCCAGGCTTTGGAGGCTCTCTGGAGGTTGGAGATGGGTCTGTTTTTGGCCTTCCCAGACTTCTGGTAGGCCCATTTTTCACCCTCCCTGAGCCTCCACGTGCCCTGCAAATACCTGCATCCAAAACAGGCGTCTTGGGGACTCCTGGGAGGGGCAGGGTGGGCAGGGTGGGGCCAGCCAGAAGCGGGATTTGGGGGTTCTCTAAACTACACAGAATCTTAGCTAGAGATTCTCCTGAATGCCTGTCCCCAGCAGCCCACCCCTGTGTTTGTCCCAATCATTATAGCATATGGAATTAAATTAATATGGCAATATATATTTTAATTTATACATCTTTGATGAATTGTTGATAGGAATTGTTCTCAACCACTATTATAGGCTTTATTAAAGTATCTTCATGTTTATTGGTTTTTTCCTTCCTTTTGGTTAATCACCCAAGTCACTAAAGAAAGAGGGGTAGACATATAAATTGAATTAATAATTAATCACAAGAACAGAATTGATTAGTTAAGGGGATGAGGATGGAGAGAGATAATATACATAGGCTCAAATTTAAAATCACATGAAAAACTTCAACTTTAATTAAACTTTCAAATTTCTCCAAAACTGGAGAATGGATTGAAAAGCACAGGGTTTTTTTATTTTTGACTGAGTAAGCTGTCTTGATTAAGGATGACTATTTCCAATCTATATCTGTCTTAATTTTGAGCCTGATATCGTCTTTGTATACTTTAATTTTAAAAGACAACTGTAGAAATAAGCATTGTCTTTTTATTAAATAAAAATAGAATATTGACTCTCCCACTTCACAATATAAATAGGAGAATATATGATGAAATAATTATCAGTGGAGATTCTCAATCATCTCGGTCATGGTTGTCCCAAAGGTGTTTTTTTCAAGAAGCAACTGGATTTTCTGTTTTTTTCTTTGAAGACTTCTCATCCAGGAAGCTTGTCCAGATGAATGAGAATGAGCTGGATGAGAAGTGAAAAGTCTTCAAAGAAAAACCAGAAAGTCCAGTTGCATCTTGAAAAAGCACTTTTGGGACATGATAAAATAACATGGCATATTAACTTCACACTGGAACAAAATGTAACTTTAAATATAACAGACTAATTTACTATAAAAATAATTTTATACATTTTCTACCATCTTAAATCTATTAATCACAAGATCAAGGTGTTAATTTTCCTGTACAATTCTTCAGCTAAAATAATAAGGTCCCAGAGAGTATCAAAATGGTTCAATCCATGGCAATCTTCTGAGACTGCCAATGGAAACCATTTTGGAAAAAAAATCTTTGGGGAGAAAGACGAAAGCTACTGGAAAAAAATATTTAATATCTTCACAGAAGTAAATCTCACTGATGGATACACAAAGAAAAAGGGGAAAGTTTGAGAAAAATACACATGAATAAAATTGTGAGTTACTTGTTTTACAGATTGTCAAATCTGTTCTTTTTTTCTTTTTTGTATTCAATATTTATTGCATACTTTCTTCCCCTTTCAAATTGTAGTTCCAGTAAAAACAGAATAAAAAAGCAAACTGCTACTAGAGATTGAAATTTCACTTAAGAAGAGAAAATGTGAAAGAAACAGCAGGAAAAATCTTATGGAGTAATCAAATCTAAACTAAAGTTATTTTTATATCAACTTAGAAATTGAAGATACGATGTTAACTTCAGTGAAAGATTCAAACTTTTCCCAGGAGAACTGAATGAAAAACATTTCTAATTTATTTACTTGCTTTCCAAGGCATATGAAAGTTCCTTTTTTTAAAAAAATGGGTAATCACACCTCAGTATTTCTTCTCTTGGAATTCTCAAGTATTCGGGAGCAACAATTTATCTATCTGGCTTTATTGCTGATACTTTATGGAATGACAGTGATGGGGAATGTTCTTGTTATCAGTGCAATCATTGCTAATGACCATCTTCACACTCCAATGTATTTCTTTGTGATGAATTTAGCTATTCAAGATATTGGTTCTGTTTCAATCATTATCCCCAAAGCTGTTTTTAATCTTGCTATGAATGTAAGGTATATTTCTTATTTTGGTTGTATTGCTCAAGTCCTCTTGTTTCTTTTCTTCCTAGGTTCTGATACAGCCTTCCTAACTGTCATGGCATATGATCGGTATGTTGCTATTTGCAACCCTTTACAATATGAAATGATAATGAACAGGAACGCCTGCATCAAAATGGTTGGCAGTGTGTGGATTGCCAGTTTTCTCAATGCTTTACTAAACACCTCTGAAACATTCACTACCCCTTTCTGCTCTAATATTATCAATCAGTTCTATTGCGAAATCCCACACTTACTTAAGATTGCCTGCTCTGATTCATATATGAATGAAATAGGAGTTGTGATGTTTAGTGCTGCTTTAGGTTTTGGATGTTTCATCTTCATTGTTGTTACCTATGTGAAGATCTTCTCTGCTGTTCTGAAAATTCCTTCTGTTCAAGGAAGGAATAAGGCCTTCTCCACTTGCCTACCACATCTCACTGTTTTTTCCATATTTTTGTTTACTGCCTACTTTGCTTATCTAAGGCCCATATCTGACAATCCTTCAAATCTTGATTTTGTAATTACAATAATGTATTCTGTTGTCCCTTCCATGCTAAATCCATTAATCTACAGTATGAGAAACAAGGACATTAAAGTTGCTCTTTCAAGATTTCTTAGCCTGAGAGCATTTCTTTTTAAAGAACTATGAACTCAAATTTTTTGTCTGCTATTTCAGCTTTGGATGTAATTCTTAAGACCAAATACAATTTACTAAAAAAAGATTATAAAATGTAACTGCAAGGTTTTTGACATCTGCTTTAAAGGAAATATATGAAAAACTAATAGAGTTTAGAGAAAGTTTAAATTAAAAAAATATATTTTTTTAATATTTGATTTTTAGTGCATTTCAAGATTTCTTGGAAGATGTATGTAACGGGGATGCCTATTTGAAATGCTTCATTGATGAAAGTGGAATGTTAGAAAATATATTCCTTTGAGAAAGTGAATTGGAATTCCAAAAGTAATTAAAACAAAATTCTTTTTCAAATAGGGCTTGGATGCTGAAAAAAAAAGTTTAATTCAGCAGAAAATATGGCAACAAAGTTACTGTATATTAATTACATTTTGTATAGATGTACGTTTCTAATGATATAATTTCTCAAGCACCTGTCCTTATTGATCTAGATATGGCAGAACACTGTATTGTATTTGATTTCAGTTCCATTTTAATTAGATTAAATATAATGATCCTGGTCTTTCTACATTTTTCTCCTGTCCATCTTCACTTTTTGGAACTGAAGGTATTTTGTTGCATCCTAATTTAGCTTTAATGGAGACCTTCTCTGTTCTGAGAATTGCTTCTGTTTAAGAAAAAAAGAAGACCTTCTCTGCTTGCCTACAATTTCTCACAGACTTGCCTATGAAGATTCTCAATCATCCCAGTCTCGGCTGTCCCAAAGGCACTTTTCAAAAGGCAATTGGACAATTTTTCCTTGAAAATGTTTCTCTTTTCATCCAAGAAGCTTCTTCAGTTCTGGCTTCTCACTGATTTTTGCATATATTTGCTTAATGCTTGTTTTCATGACAATTCCTTTTAATGCTCTATCAAACCTTGACTTCATAACTGCAAAATATGGCATAAGAAATAAAGACATTGAGGTTGCTCTTTATTTTATGTTTGAAAAATAAACAAACTGAATCTTTTCATTATCTATGTCAAGGAGAAAGAAAAATATATAGGAAATAATCCTGAATTCTCCACTGTGGACACATTAACCTACTATTAAAATATTATAAAGATGTAGGTGTGAAATATAAATTATTTTCATCAAGACAGACTTTTCAGTAGATGAAACATATTTGAAAATAATATGATTTGATACTTGTTCCTTTATGGTAGATTTCTGACAATATATATATAATGAGAAATATTTGAGAAAGAAGAAAATATATATTGTCATTTATGTGGATTTTTTAAAAAGAGTATGCAACATTTTGGAAAGAAAGCTATAAAACAGCAGGTAACTGAATATTCTATTATGATTTAGTAACAACCTACAATTAATAATAGTCACCAGGACAATTTTAATTTCTAAAACTGTAACAAATTAGTTTAGAAAAAAATATTCATAATTGAATTTTATAGCTAACGTTGCTGTGCCCTCATTTTTGCTCCTTCTGATTCAGAAGGTTCATAGGGACAAATAATTCTTAAATTTGAAGAATTTGAAGGTACAGCCAGTCAATAATTGTTCTATAATCTGCCTACCTTTCTTGCTTAATATGACTACTATCAGTGGTGGGTTGCTCCCGGTTCGCACCACTTCGCAAGAACCGGTAGTAAAAAAATTTAGTACTTTGGAGAACCAGTAATAACTTTGGCTGGCCATGCCCCTGAACTGGTCCCTGGCCCGGTTGCCGCTCACTTACCCTGCCCACCTTATCAGAGGCTTTTTTTTTTTTTACTTTTAGAAACATTTTTTCTACAACCTCTTCGGCTGAAAAAATGCTTTTAAAAGTTAAAAAAAAAGCCTCTGATGATCGTGTGGCTCATCTGGGATCTCAGAGGCTTTTAAAAACATTTTTCCTGCAACCTCTTCAGCCAAAGAGGCTGTAGGGAAAAAAATATGTCTTTAAAAGCCTCTGGCAATTCCAGCTGACTTGCCTGATCATCAGAAGCTTCTAAAAGCATTTTTTTCTGTAACCTCTTCAGCCAAAGAGGCTGTAGGGAAAAAAATGCCTTCAAAAGCCTCTGGCGATCCCAGCTGACTTGCCTGATTGTCAGAGGCTTCTAAATGCATTTTTTTCTGCAACCTCTTAAGGTTGTAGAAAAAATGCTTTTAAAAGTAAAAAAAAAAAAAAGTTGGCCATGTCCACCCAGTCACATTACCCCCCACAAGCCACATCCACAAAATAAGCCACACCCACAGAACCGGTAGTAAAAAATGTTAGAACCCACCCCTGACTAGTATTAATCCATTTCTATTATGTGGGATTGTTGAACAAATGTAAACAAAAGAAGTAGATTTGAACTGATTGCTTTTTAAGAATGCTGGACATCCAAAGAGTTCAATGCTTGAGGTTTTCAGATACATACCAGTGAAATTGAAGTTGTACTGTTCAGTTCTACATTAGGATTTGGTTTTTTCATATTTATTGTCATTACCTATGTGAAGATTTTTGCTGCTGTTTTAAAAATTCCTTCTGTTCATGGAAGAAAAAAGACCTTCTCTAGTTGTCTACCACACCTCACTGTCTTCCATATTTTGTTTACTGTTTTATTTGCTTACCTAAGGCCCATTTTTAACAAACCATCAGTTCTCGATTTTATAATTACAATATTGTATTCCATTATTCCACCCATGCTGAATCCATTGATCTACAACATGAGAAACAAAGACCTCAAAGCTGCTCTTTCAAAATTTCTCTGGTTGTTTGTTTTTGAAAAGACTGAATAGCTTCTTCTTCTTCATCTATGTCAATGGGAAAGAGAAAATGGAGAGATGGAAAATTAGAGTAAGATTCTCAACATTTACCCTTTCTTAAGGTAAAATATTGTGATTAGACAGGTGATGATGATTTTAAATGTGATCATTTCATTTCCTGAAGAGATTTCAACTAAACAGGTGAAGGTTATTTTTTCAGTTTCAGAAGTAATTTGAAGACAACCCAAAGAGTTCAATTCTGGAGGTCTTCAGATAAATAGTGTACCAGTCCATCTACAGAACGTAATGAAAAATGTTTTCATTTCAGAATGCCTCTGAAGAGCTTATTTCATATGTGCATGTGGTACAATATGTAATATATCAGGGTCAAAAGAAGATATTACCTTAATAAAGTTATTTAAACCACATATGTGCACAAGAATCCTGGACACCCAAAAAGTTTGTTGGTTGAATTTTTCAGATATATAACATAATGACAAAAATGCAGAACATAATGACAAAAATGTTTCCAAAAGGATCAGAATGCTTCTGAAGAGTTTGTTTTATATGAGTATGTGGTATATCTAATATATATGGGTCAAACAAAAATATTTCCTTAATTAAGTCACATATACTGGATATGCACATATAACTGTTAATCAATAGTTTTAAAATGTGTTTCCAATTTCACATAAGTAGTTATAGATATGTAGAAACATTTTACCAATGGGTATGTTTACTTTTTAGAAGGTGATTTCTTCATTAAATTCAGAATCAATATAAAGGCAGCTAAGGTCCTTAGAATTATTATTTTCATCATTTTAAACCAGAAAATAATTAATTACAGATAGTTTGGTGCTTCCCTTCCAGAGCCTAAAATTGACTTTTCTACGAATACTGCAATTCTGATAATTCTGGACCTCTATCAAATATACTGAGCATTAATTAATCTAGGCAGGACTTGGATCTTGAACAATGGAGCTATTTTCTTGCAGATGTGTTTTCTCTTATTGATATTTTTTCTCTACTATCATTTAAACTTGGAAAGAAGTATTTAAATTCTTAGTTATAGCTCTGGCTTCAACTTGTTTTAATCTTCTTACATCCACTATCCTTTATATTCTTTCTTTCTTTCTTTCTTTCTTTCTTTCTTTCTTTCTTTCTTTCTTTCTTTCTTTCTTTCTTTCTTATACTGCCCTACTCCCGAAGGACTCAGGGCGGTGAACAGGCACAGAATAAAATACATAAATACAAAAGTTAGAAGCAGAAATAAAACCAGATTAAACAATTTAGCCCAAGACAAATTTAAAAATCCCAATAATATAAAAGCAGATTTAAAATTTTCAATTTAAAAGAATTTAAAAGAAAAGGGGAAAAGGTTAGGCCAGGCCGGCTTGCTGGAATAGGAGAGTCTTAAGAGCGCAGCGGAAAGTGCGCAGATCCGGGATCCTCCTTATCTCCGGAGGGAGCTCATTCCAGATAGTAGGTGCCCCCACAGAGAAGGCTCTCCCCCTGGGGGCCGCCAGTTGACACTGTTTGGCCAACGGCACCCAGAGGAGCCCCTCTCTATGAGACCATACCGGCCAGTGGGAGGCTATTTGTGGTAGTAGGTGGTCCCGTAAATAGCCAGATCCTAAGCCATGGAGCGCTCTAAAGGTGATAACCAAAACCTTGAAGCACACCCGGAAGACCACCGGAAGCCAGTGCAGCTCGCACAGGAGAGGTGTCACATGGGAGCACCATGTCGCTCCCATAACCACGCGGCCGCACTCTGCGCCAGTTGGAGCCTCCGGGTGCTCCTCAAGGGGAGCCCCATGTAGAGAGCATTACAGTAGTCCAGGTGGGAAGTGACAAGGGCGTGAGTGACTGTGTGTAGGGAGTCCCGATCCAGAAAGGGACCCAACTGGTGAATCAGGCGAACCTGATGAAAAACCCTCCCGATCACAGCCATCAAATGCTCTTCTAAAGACAGCCATGAATCTAGGGGGATGCCCAAGTTGTGAGCCCTCTCCGTGAGGGCCAGCGATTCATCCCCAATAGTCAGCGATGGCGTCAGCTGACTATATCAGGACATCAGAAACCACAGCCACTCGGTCTTGGATGGGTTGAGTTTGAGCCTGTTACTCCCCATCTGGATCCATACAACCTCCAGGCACCAAGACATCACTTCAGGGGCATCATTGGAGTGGTCCAGGGTGGAGATGTACAGCTGGGTGTCATCAGCGTACTGATGGTACTTCACCCTGAAACCACAGATGATCTTACCCAGCGGCTTTACATAAATGTTGAACAAAAGGGGTGAGAGGACCAACCCTTGTGGCACCCCACATATGAGGGGCCTCGGGGTCGACCTCTCCCCCCCTGCCAACATTGACTGCAACCGGTCAGAGAGAAAGGAGGAGAACCACCACAGCACAGTGCCCCCCGCCCCAACTCTACCAACCAGTGCAGCATGATACCATGATTGATGGTATCAAAAGTCGCTGAGAGGTCTAATAGGACCAGGACAGAGGAGCAACCCCTGTCCCGAGCCCTCCAGAGATCATCAACCAATGCGACCAATGCTGTTTCCATGCTGTACCCAGGCCTGAAGCCCGACTGTAATGGATCCAGATATGTTATTTCATCCAGGTGCTGGGGGAGCTGTTGTGCAACCACTCTCAACAACCTTTGCAACAAAACGAAGGTTGGAGACCGGATGATAATTAGCCAACATTGCTGGGTCCAGGGAAGGCTTCTTGAGGAGAGGCCTCACCACCACCTCTTTCAAGAAGACGGAGAAGTCGCCCTCACCCAATGAAGCATTTATAATCCCCTGGAGCCAGCCTCACATCACCTCCTGGAAAGCCAGCACTAACCAGGAGGGGCACGGGTCCAATAAACATGTGGTCGTGTTCAGTCCACCCAAAATCCTGTCTATGTCATCAGGGGTCACAGGATCAAACTCCTCCCAGGTAACATCCTCAAGACCTGCCTCAGTCACCCCCCTGAAACTACCCAGTCGGAGTCCAGATCTTCCCGAATCTGAATAATTTTGTCATGTAGATACTGAACAAAATCCTCGACTCTACCCTCCAAGGGGTCCTCCCATGCTTTCTGTTGGAGCAGGGAGCGGGTCACCCTAAACAGGGCGGCTGGGTGGATTATCTGATGATGCAATAAGAGCAGAAAAATATGTATGTTTTGCTGCTTTTATTGCCACTAGGTAATTCTTAATATGAGATCTTACCAGTGTCTGGTCAGATTCAGAAAGACTGGCCCTCCAACTACTCTCTAGGTGTCTTTTCCGGCACTTCATCTCACTCAGCTCCTCGGTGAACCAGAGGCCATGAAGGCACGACCCGATCCAGAGCTCCAGCAGCCACCCTGTCCTAGGTGGCCACTAGGTCACTAGTCGAGGCATGTGCCAGAGCCTCAGGAAATGGCCCAAGCTCCATCTGGAACCTGTCAGGTTCCATCAGGTGCCTGACGAACATTTCATTTTATAATCATAATATCCTGCTGTTATTTTATTGTTTTTTATGGTATGCCATATTGTGATGTCATAATTTGCCTCCTTCATATCTGAATATGATATTTAAGAACATTTGATTCTTGCAAATCATTTCGCATATGTGTTTTAATATTGCCAAAGGAGATTAGCATTACAGTTTTATACAGTCTGAAGAGTAAGAAATGTAGAACTCTAAGGAATGTGAGGTTGGGGGGCCACACAAAATTCTAAGCACTATTTTTATAGAACAAAGAACATGAAATTTGTATTTTAAGTCTTTGTTTAACCTCACTGAAGAGTATAACATGGTGCTCATAAATTTGTTTGTCAGCAGAACCTTCACAATTCCCACCAGTCCAAAATATCAAATATGCATTATGGACCTCTTTTTGAGAATCTTCAAGCAAACATATTTGAAAAGGATTGATAAGTGTCAAATAATTTCTCATATCATAATGAAAACCATCATTAAGAGCATTTCTGCAATATACTCTGTAATCATCTTGTGAAAGATACTACATGAGTCATGAAATCACCCTCTTCAATTTTTAAACAACTATAATGATATTTAATAAGCCACCTACAAAATAAAATAAAAACCATGTTTTAAGGTGTTTACACATTACCGTTAGACTCATTGAAAAAGACCTTCAAGTTGAGCATTTTTAAATTTCCATTATGAGAAAGTTGTACTTCTGGGCTATTTTTATGTACCCCCTCCTGTTATCAGAACAAATTTAACATTTGTTAAATCAGAACATCAGTATTTTCACCTATAGAACTCTTTACTTAAAATAATAGAGACCCTTGGGAAACATCCCACAGAGCTTAGGAAATCTCTGATCCACTGAGGCTCCATTATATTTCCAATAGAACTAACTCTTGCTATATTTGAAGGAAAAGGCTAGAGATACTAGATCATATGCCATTTATGGCTCTATAACATGCAACCTTAGAAATGGTTTCATGAAGATGGTGAGTTAACTTTAGTTATTTTTCTGCCTCTCTGTAAATATTAAGTTTGGTTTTTTTGCCTATTCTCTTATAATAATAAGTCCAGGTAAAATATATTAGATATTTTAGCAGAATTTATATAATTATTTTTCAGTTTTATTTTGGAAATGAAATGAAAGTAATATAAGTAGATCTTAATAATAACTTAGAATATTTAAAAATAAAATATTAAGCATTACCTCCCTCAAAATTGTTACCCCCCTGCTATTACCATAGCAGTCACCCCACCCTGCTATTACCATAGCAGACACAATAAAATAAATTTAAAGACAGAACTTAACCCTTCTTGATTAGAAGATTCAGCATGTTTTCTTTTCCCCAGCTACAAATCAATGGATATGAACCAAATCAGACATTTTGATCTTATTTAATATGAATCTAATTGATTAAACAACTAATTTGAAGGATGATTTGAATCAGGTCTGATATAATTTATATGGGTCTCTGAAGATTCATTGTTAAATCTATAAGCAGCCTACAAAGGTTCTGGATTGAAGAAATCTTCAGAATTCCGTTTCTACTTTTCACATGATAGGATTCAGAAATAATAGTATCTGGAGGATTAAACTTTATGTGCAGAAATCCAAATTTTTAAAGAACAAATTTTAATGACATTGTTTTTTCCTGGGGGAGGAAACAAAAATTTCATCAGCAGTTGAGAAATGCATTTTATGTAGCTAAATACTAAAAAGAAAATGCTTTGCAAAGCCATTTTAAATCACAACATAACAGAAAAGAAAAGGGTGTAAATATCTCAGTACGGCTGAATTTCATATTGAATTCAAATGTTAGGAACTTTAAACATAATTATCCTCCAGAGGAATGATTTTTTTCCAATTTCCATTTTTCTGCATTTCATTCTTTGAATCCCTATTTATTTTTAATAAAAAAAAAAGTTGATTATAAACCATACTGACATTAACAGAATTTCTGGCAACAGAAATTGACAAGAGCTATTCAAATGATGGAGAGAGAAAGTTTCCCAGTATTGATTCAGAGATAGAGACTGCTGACAGTTGTATTATAATATTCCTACAATACAAGTAATAGTGATTTAAAACCAAATTTTGGAAGCAGAATGATTTCATTTGAATGAAATCAAACTTAATAAAAAGGATTTATCTGTTTCATTTTTCACTCCCCAGAAATGTAATGGACATTTATTGAACATTGAACAGAGCCTATTCATATGTTTTTCAAATGTATATTTAATTGCTCTTCCCTTTTTTCTAGGGAGAACATGCTCATGATTAAAAATGCATAATTACACATCTGAGTTTCTTCTTTTGGAATTCTCAAAGATTTGGGAGCTACAGATTACATATGTAGCCTTATTACTAATACTGTATTTAATGACATTAACAGGGAATCTTCTAATCATCATTGCAGTTGTTTCTGACCACCGCCTTCATATTCCCATGTACTTCTTCTTGATGAATTTAGCCATACAAGACATTGGTTCAGTTTCAGTCATTATTCCCAAAGCCATTTTTAATTCCCTTACAAATACAAGGCACATTTCTTACTCAGGATGTGTTACTCAAGTTCTCATGTTTGTTTTTTTTTGTCGGTTCTGACATTGCTGTCCTGACTCTCATGGCCTATGATCGGTATGTTGCCATCTGCAATCCTTTACAGTATGAAATCATAATGAACAGGACAGCCTGCAAAAAAATGATTAGTTGTGTGTGGATCACCAGCTTTCTCAATTCTGTAATGAACACTGTTGAAACTTTCATTATTCCATTTTGCTCAAATATTATCCATCAGTTTTATTGTGAAATCCCACATTTACTTATGATTACATGCTCTGGATCATACATAACTGAAATTGAAGTTGTACTGTTCAGTTCTACATTAGGATTTGGTTGTTTTGTATTTATTGTCATTACCTATGTGAAGATTTTTGCTGCTGTTTTAAAAATTCCTTCTATTCATGGAAGAAAAAAGACCTTCTCTACTTGTCTACCACACCTCACTGTCTTTTCCATATTTTTGTTTACTGTTTTATTTGCTTACCTAAGGCCCATTTCTAACAAACCATCAGTTCTCGATTTTATAATTACAATATTATATTCCATTATCCCACCCATGCTGAATCCATTGATCTACAGCATGAGAAACAAAGACCTCAAAGCTGCTCTTTCAAAAATTTTCTGGTTGTTTGTTTTTGAAAAGACCTGGAACTGAATAGCTTCTTCTTCATCTATGTCAATGGGAAAGAGAAAATGGAGAGATGGGAAATTAGAGTAAGATTCTCAACATTTACCCTTCCTTAAGGTAAAATATTGTGATTAGGCAGGTGATGATGATTTTAAATGTTAGTCATTTCCTGAAGAGATTTCAATTAAACAGGTGAAGGTTATTTTTTCAGTTTCAGAAGTAATTTGAAGACAACAGGTATAAAATGAAATGAAATGAAATGTAAATGTATATAGTACATTGTGCACACAACATAAAATATATCAATTCATATTGTGTGTGTGTGTGTGTGTGTGTGTGTGTGTGTGTGTGTTTTTGACATAGTTTCTGAACAATATATCTTTATCCTAAGGACATTGAGCTTGCGCTTTCAAATCTTACGTGGCATTTCTTTTTGAAAAACAAAAAAACTGAATTGTGTATCTTCCCCTCTTTCTGAATATCAAGGAGAAAGAGGAAAAAGGAGATATAGGAAATAACACTAATCTCCTCACTTTGGACCCATTAATTTACTACTTCTTGTCTCATATCCACCATCGGACATTGGCGATCATGTTCACGATCCTATTTTTATCAACTGCTACGTGAAAAAGTGCTGCTGAGTTTTGTCCAAATCAGACCCTTAGATTTTGAAGCCATGATGTTTTTCTTCTGCCTGGACCTCATTTGTCTTCAATCTTTCCATGGAGGATTAAGTGAAGTATATTAACTTACTATAAAAAGATTTTGATGACACAGATGTGACATGTTATTCATTTCCATCAAGATAGACTCTATACAGCTGAAACATATTTAAAAATAATATGGTCTTCTATTTATTTCTTTGTGGTAGATTTGCTTGCAAAATATATATAAGAAAAAATGTTTGAGAGAGATAGACTAAAATATATATTTACATTTATGTGGGATTTTTTTAAGAGAAATAAAATATTATAGAATGATAGATATAAAACTGAGGGTAAGTGAATAATCTACTATGATTTAATAAAAATCTTCAATTAATAATAGTCACCAAGATGCTTTTAATCTAATTTCTAAAATTGTAACCAATTGAATTTCATAACTAAGACTGACTCATCCTCATTTTTGCTACTTGTGATTCAGTATACTAACAAGGACAAATAATTCTTAAATTTAAAGAATAGGAAGAATGTGTCTTTAATATTCATGAATGATATTAAAGCAGTTTTCTTTCATAGATAATTAAATAATGCACACCACTGTTAAGGAATAATTTTGAAATGTATTTTCACCTTCATATAGATATCTATAGATATGTCAAAACATTTTTTCCCTGGAATGTTTACTTTTTAGAAGGTGATTTCTTTATTAAAATATAAATACAGCTAAGATCTTTGAAATGTATTTGAATATAAGTAGCTTGGTTAGGTAGTTGGGCTGTTGATCTGAGTTCCGAGCTTGGCAGTTTGGTTGCAAATGTTTCATCACCATTTGAGGAGATATTGTCAGTGTGCTTTGAATTGTGCTTGTCTGTCAGAGCTCTGGTCTTTAAATACCTTTTTATGTGATGCAAATTAGTGTGGATGTTGTTTGTTTGGCTACTTCTGAGTTATGGTCTGACTAGATACAGAAGGTTTCAGAAATGGCAGCAAGATTCCTTTGTCAGCATGACAAAAGCCTCAACTATCAGACAGACCCTGTCAAAACCGAAAAGACAGATAGAAACAAACCAAAGATCAGGGATCATATATCAAAATCCAGTGCAGCAACTGTTAAAAGAACTATGTTGGCCAAACAGGAGGAAAACTATAAACAGGCAGCATGAACACTTCCTGGCTATCAAAAGCCACTCCATCATGTCTGTCCATTAAGATTCAGAAGGAAACAAATTTGATCTAACTGGGACCACAGTTGTAACCCAGGTGAAATCAAGGAAAAAAGAGAATTCCCTGAAGCCTGATTTTCCACCAATTAGTCAATAAATAGACATATTAACATTGATCCATTCTACCGATCACTAAGAATGAAAGAACTGCATCAACCGCAACCCCGAAGATAGCATTTATAACAAACAAACAGGCACCCCACTACAGAATAACAAAAATCACAATCCATCAGCTCACAATAAATCAGACCATATTTCTTGGCTGGTGGTTGTCACATATCAGTAACAACCACCAGCCATTCAAACAGGCCAAAACCAGACCATGACTCAGCAGTAACCAAACAAACTGTACTAATTTACATCACACAGATGGTACTTAAAACCAAAGACCATGCCTCAGTAACAACAGCCAGACAATCAAATAATCCAGTCAGACCATGACTCAGAACTAGCCAAACAAACAACATCCATACTAATTTGCATCACATAAAATGGTATTTAAAGACCAGTGCTGTGACAGACGAGTACAATTCAAGCACACTGGCAATATCTCTTCGAATGGTGATGAAACATTTGCAACCAAATTGCCAAGTCCAGCGTTCAGACCAACAGCACAGCTAAGTTAATTAAGAGGACATGTTTGATTATTTCCATTACTTTAAGTTAGAAAAGAATCAACCACAGCCAGTTTGATACATTCCCTTTAGAAACTAAAATTGATTTTACCATGCATACTGCAGCCCTAGTAATTCTGTGATTCCCATCAAATATACTGTGCATTATTTCCAGCCTGCCTTCCTTACATTAGATCAGAAAAGGCTGAAGAGATGTTGCCACCACCTAGCCAGGCATATTTGACAATTGTGTAGTAATAAACAGAATGGCTTTGATCTTAAACAATTGATCTCTTTTTTTTACAGATGTCGATATTCAAGTTGCCCACTTTTGGTCTGCTGTCATTTAAACTTGGAAAGAAGTATTTAAGTTCTTACTTGTAGTTCTGGTTTCATCTTACTTTAATCTTCTACATCCAATATTCTTTGTAATATTTCATCTTATGACCTTACTATTCTACTGATTTGTTGTATTTTATGGTACCCTATATGGCATCATTTGCCACCTTTATATGTCAGTATGATGTTTGAAAATATAATTGTATTCTATTGAGTTTTACATGTGTGTTTCAATATTGCCAAATGAAATTGGCATTACAGTTCAACATTGTCAGAAGAGAAAAATAGGTTGAATTCAAAGGAATGTGAGATCTGAAAGCCGCAAGCAATTCTAAGTACTGTTTGTACACCTGTTAACAGAACACAGGAAATTTGAAATTTGGATTTTAAGTCTTTGTTTAACTTCATTGAAGAGCATAACATGATTCTCATGAATTTGCATAATCAGCCGAACCTTCCAGTTCCACCCTGGCCAAAATATAAAATATGCATAATGGACTTTGTTTTTAAGAATCTTCAAGCAAAGATA
>WNWU01013525.1:3123870-3150475 GCA_012654045.1 Ptyas mucosa
ATTCATAAGCCTGTTAAGATTTCTTCTATTATAATGGACTCAGAATATAGCCCTATGCCACCATCTAAGAGCCTCTTTAAAATATACTCTTTAAGCATCTAGTAAAATAAAGATACTGTATGGGTCATGAAATCATCTTCTAAATTTTTCAATAATTGTATTGATATTTAATCACTGACCTACCAAATAAAATATAAGCTATGTTCTAATATGTTTACATATTACCCTTAGATGTATTGTAAATGATCTTCAAATTGAGCATTTCTTAATTTCCATTATGAGAAAGTTGTACTTCTGGACTATTTTGATGTATTCCCTCTTGTTATCCTGTTTGTTAAATCAGGACATCAGTATTTGTCCCCCATAGAAATCTGCAGTTAAAATAATAGAGACCCTTGGGAAACATCCCACAGAGTTTTGGAAATCTCTGATCACTGAAGCTCCATTATATTTCCAATGGAGTCTAACTCTTACTATATTTTTGGGGAAAGACCAGAGATAGATGATATGCCATTTATGGCTCTATAGTCATGATGGTGAACCTATGGCATAACCCATAACAGTGGGCACACGAGCTCAGCTGATTTTTGGGCCTTCTGGGCCCACCAAAAGTAGGAAAACAGCCTGTTTTCTTCCCATCAAAAGTAGGGAAACAGGCTGTTTTCTGCCTCTGGAAGGCCTGGAGGGTGGTGGGGAAGGCCCATTTTTCTCTCTCAACTGGCTCCAGAGCTTCTCTAGGAGTCTCTGGAGGCTGGGGACAGCAAAAAACAACACTTCCTGTCCAACAGGAAGTTAGGAAATGGGCTGTTTCTGGCCTTCGGAGGGCCTCGGGGTAGCAGGGAATGCTGTTTTTGCTCTCCCCAGACTCATAGAGAGGCTCTGGATCCAGGAGAGAGAGAAAAATGGGCCTACTGGGCCATCATGTGCCAGGACCAGGGGGGAGGGGGGGGTCCTGCACACATGTCTGGGGTTAGGGTGTATAGAATTATGGGTGTGGGCATGCATGCACATGACCCACCCCACCCTACCCCTCCTGGCACATGATGGCAAAAAGGTTAGCCATCACTGCTCTATAGCATACAATCTTAGCAATGGTTACATGAATAAAGATGATGAGTTATTCCCCTTTACCTTTAATTATAGTTATTTTTCCCTTTTTCTCTGAAAATGCTAAATATTTAAAATATTGATTACCTCTCTCAATATTTCTAATAAGGATACAGACACAATCAACTAAACTTAAAGATTAAGTTTAACAGTTATTTATTAGAAGATTCACCATGTTTTCTTTTCCCCAGGTACAAATCAATGGATGTGAATCAATACAAACATTTTGATCTTAATTGACTAAACTGGAGTCTCCATCTTGGGAGCTTTGCAACCAAGGACTTGCAAGTGTGTACATGCATCATCACTTGATGAGAAGCAGGAAAGTGCATGTGGCAGGCACACATGCATGCTGCTCACGGAATTGGAGTTGCCATGTGCACACTTGCCAGCCACTTGCACAGAACCATCTTGTCCCCCCCACACACACAGTTCTGCAAAGTTGGAAATATTGGGGAACTCTGAACTAAAGAACTAACTAAGAGATTATTTGAATCAAATCGGATCTAATCTATATAGATCTCTGAAGATTCATTGTTAGATCTATACGCAACCTACCTAGGTTCTGGATTGAAGCAAACCTTGAGAACTTCCTTTCTACTTTTCACATGATAGGATTGAGAAATACTAGTATATGGAGGATTAAGATTTATTTGGAGTCCTCTGAATTTTTAAAGAACATGTTTTAGTGATGTTATTTTTTCCTGGGAGAGTGAGCAAAAATGTGCTCTATCAGCAGTTGAAAAATGCATCTTATGTAGCTAGATATCAAAAATAAAATGGTTTACAAAGTAATTTAAAATCACAATATAGCAGAAAACAAGAGGGTATAAGCATTTCAATATGGCTGAATTCCACAATGTTCAAATCATAGGAACTTTAAACAGAGGAATGATTTCCCCAATTTCCCTTTTTATATATTTCGATCTTTGAAACTCTAAAATTCTTTTTGCTTTTTTTTTTTGAACAAAAGTATTATATTATAAACTACTGAAATTTATTGAGACAAGCAATTCAAATGATAGAGAAAGAAAGTTTGCCAGAAATAATTCAGAGATAGAGAGTGCTGACAGATATTTTGGGAAGCAGTAATTGAGTGCAATGAAACTTAATAAAAAAAAAAAATCTGTCTGTTTCACTTGTCTTTCCCTAAGGTTTTAGTGGACAATTATGGATAGGAAACAATAAATAAGAAAGTCAATTTGTCTTTTGGAAATGTACCTTTAGGTCTTTTGACATTTTTTGAGAAAATGTGGAACTGTGCATCTACCTGAAAAAAGTCACTTATGACCATTTCTCATCCTTATGACCCCATGCAAAAATCCTCAAAATTTGGATGTTTGGCAACTCTCTTCTCCTTCCAGTATACAAGATGGAAAAAAGGGAGAATGAAAATAGACTGACTGTATATCTTATAGGTAATATTCCTTTTCTTTTTTATGTAAGCTGTGTAATGAAATATTCTGGGGAAATCATTTGGAAGCAAGATACTAGATAGGTTTCTTCTGGAATTTTCAAAACATTTGGAACTACAAATTAAAGTGAATGTTGAGATATTGATGGCAGTCCACAAAATTGTCTACATTTGGAAGCTCAGTGGGGTTTGATACCAAAACTATCGTCTGAACTAAGAGATGAAAAGTTTCCTAGTTTTTTTTTTTAAAAAAAATAACATATTGGAAGAAATACTCTTCATGTTTGCCCCAGGCTTCCATGGTTGTATCCAAATGGGGACCAGGAGTTAAAACTGACTTTAGGATTTATTTATTTTATTCTTGTATTACAGTGAAATTGTCCCAATTATATTATGAAGCAAATAATAGAAAGATATCACACTGAATTAGAACTAGGCAACATTTTGAACATGAAAGTAAATAGCATTTCAGAGTATTCATAAATATCCACACTGGTTGGCAACTCTTTGAGCCAAATATGTTGAAACTGAAGAATACATCCTAATCCCAATACTGCTGCATATTCATTTCCTAAAATTTGGAAAACTAGGATAGTGTACTGCAAAGATAAAGATATTAAAATGTGAGTTGAGATTAATGAATGCTTACAAAAATAACGGTTGACTAAAAGCCCACTGATGTTTTTTTTGTGGTTTTTTTTTTTCAAAGATAGAGTTAACAGAACAGAATTGGAAGAGACCTTGGATGTCTTCTAGTGCAACCCCCTTCTCAGGCAGGAAATTCAGACAAACGGTTGTCCAATCTTTTGTTAAATAACTCCAGTATTGAAGCACCCGGGTCTTCTAGAGGAAATCATTTCACTGATTAATTAATGCTCCTAAGTACTAAACCTCACTTTGATCAGTCTAAAAACTCAAACTGAAAACTCTCCTCTATACATTAAATTCAGAGACTACCACTGAAAAATGCAGAGATAAAATGTTTAGAATATATGCATCTAAAATTAAGAGCACAAATGTTCTGTCATAAGAAACCTGTTTCTCTGCTAAAATCATCCAATGGATGCAGAAATATGAAAAAAGCAAAATAATAATCATAACAATTTTTTAAAAATCACAATATTATTATGGAATCATATTTAAATACATGAACTATATCATTTAAAATTTAGCATGAAACATAATACATGAATAGTCTTTTAAGCTATAAAAAGGAATATTATGTAAATAAAATAGTAATATACAGACAATAAAGACAATACTTATGTTATATCAAATAACAATGTTTTTATGTTCTATGCTATATTGTAAAACATTAATTTACATTAAAATATACTTACAATAGGAAAAATTATCATTGAGATTTAAATGGCAATTTAGAGGTATGATTCCTGGAGAATCAAACAATATTTATTTCTGAGCAAGCAAATGCATTCAATTCACCCACTGGACATGAAATGTAAATGTATAGACAACTGGAACTATTCATCAAAGTAGCTGAATCTGAGAATGATTTTTGCAGAAGGAATGTGGACAAACATGGAGAATTAGCTTCCAGAAGGCCATTTTGAGTTCACTATTCCTCATGCTGTAGATCAGTGGATTCATGATTGGTGGTACCACACAGTAAAATATTGAGATAAATGGATCGAATGCTGAAGAAGAAGTAGTGGATGGACTGAAATAAGTGAGGCTCGCGCTTGCCATGTACAGACAAATGACTATAAGATGGGGTAAACAAGTCGAGAATGCCTTTTGCTTCCCTTGGGTAGAGGGGATTTGCAAAACTGCTCTAAAAATCTTAACATATGAAAACACAATTAAAACAAATAGAAGGAACCCTACACAAAAACCAAAGATAACTGCCAGTTCTTCTGCAACATATGAGTTAGAACAAGAGATCTTAAGCAACTGAGGGATTTCACAGAAGAACTGATTGATGATTCTGGAACAGAAATCCAATGTGAGTAAATTTCCCGTATAGAGTGTTGAAAAAAAGAGACCACCAATCAAGGCACTAATTACCATTTGGATGCAAGCTCTTTTGTTCATTACTGTTTCATAATGTAATGGCTTGCAAATTGCTATATAACGATCATATGCCATCACAACAAGGAGGAAAAGGTGAGATATCATAAACAAATCAAAGAAGAAAACTTGACAGAAACACCCAGCATAAGAAATAGCTTCAGTGTTCATCAAGGAATTGAACATGGACTTGGGAACTATGACAGAGATGGAGCCAAGATCTTGGAAAGATAAGTTGGCTAGAAAAAAATACATGGGTGAGTGAAGTTGATAGCTATAAAGAACAACAGTGATGATAATGACGTTTTCAATGAGGACCACCAAATAAATTACTAAAAAAATGATGACATGAAATATCCAAAGCTTCTCAGTGTCATGGAATCCATGCAGAAGGAATTCATCAACTGTTGTCCGATTTTCCATTGTACTCCTCAGGCTTTGCATTCTGTGGAACTAACACTGATGTAGACTTTTTCCCATGGACCACTATTCAAGGTGTACTGGAACACTTTGAAAACAAAGTTTTTGATCTGGCCATTAGAGAGAGAAGGAAACAGAATTTTATCTATGGGATATTCATAATTATGCTCGAGGGAGACTCATTTTGCGAAAGCATAGTTAGGCACATTAGGTGCTTGGATTTGTTGTTTATACTGGTTTTTATCGAAAGAACAAGGACTATATATTTCTTTCAGGAGGTTTTAATTGTAGCACAAGAGATTTACTATATTCACTTCCATTTTAAAAATAATATCCATATGGGAAATGATGATCTATCCATTCAAGGAAAATCAGTCAAGGATTGATGAATTCTTACTGCATGGATTCTCCAATACTAAGGATCTACGAATATTTCATATCATCATTTTTTACTAATTTATTTGGTGGCTCTCACTGAGAATCTCAATGAGAGATTCTGTCATTTTCCCTATACCTCCCATCACCAGTGCTCCATTACTCCGTTGCTACAGTTCTGACAACCCCCTTCACCAGTGCTGCCACATTTGCCCCAGCATGGCAACCTCGACATCAGGGTTTGACAAGTGGCTCTCCTTACCAGGACCATACCTAAAAGACAGCAAGTAGAGTCAGTGAGTTATCGTGTTATCTCATGTGATCTTCCCAACCCCTGCCCAGTGTGTGTGGAGGCTTCTTATGGAACTTGGTAATCAGCATATCTGCCTGCATATCCCTACTCACTGCCCAAGCGGCCTCTATGCACGGATAGCCCTTCCACCAAACAAGATACTGCAGTCGACCCTGATGTAGTTAGGAATCCAACACTTTATCTATCTCGTAGTGCGTCTCCCTGTCCACCTCCATTAGTTCCAGTAGTGCAATCGCTGGGGGCTGTGTGTCGGCTTCCCTCAGCAAACTGCTTTGAAATATTGGGTGCACTTTACCCAGCAACTGGTGTAATATGAGCTCCACCATTACAGGATTAATGAGCCATATCACAGGGTACTGGCCCAGAAACTTAGGGCCCAGTTTTCAACAGGGGACCTTTAGTTTTAAATACTTGGTTGACAGATACATCTTCTTCACCACCTGGAAGGGCTTCTGTGGAACCCTTTTTTAAAAATCTGCCTACCCCTTCTAGGTCTCTGTGGCTTTCCACAGGGCCATTTTCACTGCTCCCCACACCCCTGGCAGGGTGTCTACCCATTTTTGTGGGCTGATAGGAGTAGAGGTCTCTCAAGGATACTCCGGTATGGGAACGAAGTCTTGTCCATGTACCACCCAGAAGGGGGTAAACCCTGTACTGATATTGACTGCATTATTGTTTGCCACCTCTGCAAAAGGTAGAAGATCTGCCCAGTTAGATTGTTGGTAGATGACATAGCACCTAAGGTATCATTCCACTATAGCATTAGTTCTCTCTACTGTCCCATTAATACTCGGGTGGAATGCTGAGCTTAATAAAATGGGCCTGTTTTGAAATCAATGACCATCCATATGATAGACTAACCATCACTCTCCAGTAATTCCACAATGAAGTCCATGGCTATCTCCTCCCATGGCTGGGTAGGGTCATCCATGGACTGTAAGAGGCCAGAGTTTCCCTATATGGAGTTTTATGATCGTGCAGACCAGGCAGTTTTTTTATGTAGTCTTCTATGTCATGTGGCATTCTGGGTCACCAGAATTAGCTTTTGATTAAATTCAGAGTCTTTAGGAATCCAAAATGTCTAGCCTGTTTTATGTCATGGCACCTCCATAACACTTGTGCCTCAGGGAGCTGGGTATATACAATTTACAACCTTTCCATGCCACCCTGCCCCAATAGGTGGGCATGATCTGATGTTCCAGGAACCAACAGTTCATTTTTATTTCAGTTTGTAAGTGACGGGTCAATTCTTCTGCCTTTGCAACTAGTTGCCGGGCAGAAAGCCCAGCAGCTTGTTCAGCTAAGGGGGGAATGAGGGTGTATCACTTCCTCCCTGCAACTGTTGTATTGCATCATCCTAAACAACATGACAGACAGGAAGTTCCCTCTGCCAGGGATGTACTTCAAAGTAAAGTGAAAATGTTGGAAGTACTGTGCCCACTGCACCTGTTTGGGCAACAAATGCCGTGGGGCTTGGAGTGCCTCGAGGTTTTTATGGTCTGTTCATACCTCAAATAGCACTTTACTTCCCTCCAGGAGAATGTGCCATGTCATGAGGACCAACCAGACAGTGAAAGTCTCCTTTTCCCAGATAGACCACCTCTGTTCGGTTTCGGTAAGTTTGCTGGAGGTGTATGCACACTGCTGTAATGTGCCCTGGATGCTACATCACTGGCATCCACTTGGATTATGAAGAGTACAAAGATCTGTTCGATATCTGGATATTTCAGTACCGACTCCTTCAGGGCTTCAAATGCCCACTGGCATTCCATTATCCAGTAAACCTGGTTGACCTGGTCAGGGTTTTGTCTCTGTGTGATTTGTCTTTAGGAGGTATGTTAAAGGCAGAGCCACCTTAGAAAATGAGGGGATGAATTGTCCATACTGTTTGCACATCATCAGTGTCTGCCAGCCCAGAACTGCCTGGACTTTGGTTGGATACATATCCACGCTGGTGCTGGCTACACAGTACCCCAAGTAATCCAATCAGGTTTGGTGGAAATCTCACTTCGACAACTTAAAATATAGGTTGGTGGTCAACAGCTTCTTCAATACCTGCCGAACCAGCTGGGTGTGCTCATCCATAGTCTGAGTGTAAATGAGGATGTCATCGAGATACACGAGCATCCCTTGATACAAGTGCTTGTGTAGCATCTCATTGATCACCTGCATAAATACAACTGGAGCCCCCTGTGGGCCAAAAAGCACCACCAGGATTTGGAAAATTCCCAGGGGACGGTTGAAAGCAGTCTTCTCTAGCGCGCTGCTTGGAGAATCCAAGAGCGTGGGTAATTCTCTTCAGCTAGGCTGAGACTGAGAGCATATCCCTTTAAGAAAAGAGTCGACTCCACCCCCAGGGTCTGGCTGAGGCTCAGTTCATTTCTCTCAGTCAGGCTGACAAGAGCTTTTTCGTGGATTTCTTCCCTTGGAATTCTTCAATCCTTATTACAGACTTTTGCTTACTTCGTTTATTTTCCATGTGGACTATTTCTGGACTATTACAGACCTCCCCTTCCTTCGTTTACTCTCCATTTGCTCAATTGAACTGTGAGTTGTGCTGACAGGGCGGTGCAGGCCTTGGGGATCCAAGCCTCCCGCTCTCGTCTTTTGGCTTCGTTCGTTGCCTCAGAGCTCTGCCTTGTCATCGGCATATCTGCAGGCACTTTTCAAGGAGCCACTGGTGAGCGTGCCGGCTCTGCAGCCTTATCTCGCCGCCACCACCCTGCTCCTCTGGACTTTGAGCAGCTGTGGAGTTTTACTGCCTGGTTGCTCTGTGACATACTCCTCCCGCCCCACTTGTAATTGTTAGCACCTGGGGCACTTCTGAGTGCTCGCGCGCAGTGGCTTGCCCTTCTGCCCGAGGCTGCGCTTCCGTTCTGATGGGCGCCTAAGCCTCTGTCGGCTCCGTAACGCCTCCGCGAGCGACGAGGGACCTGCTAATAGCAGCGAGGCCTGGAGCACCGCAGTGGCCGTTTCTTTCCACACGGCCGCCATTTTGTCAACAACACCGCTGTTCTCCAGCGCGGCTGCCATTTTGAGGACAAATTTTCAGCCCTCCCGTTCTTCTCCTGCCTCCACCCTACCAGCGGATTGGACTCTTTCGCAGGCGAGCCTTACACTTGTTTGACCCAGCTGGCTGCCCTGTCAATCCTGGCCATCCACCACTCTGAGGCGGTATCCGGATCCAGGTGGCCATTAAGTGGGACCATTCACTTCGTTAGTGACTGTCCCTTGTTTGCTTGTTCCCTGCTTTTGAGCAGGGCCTGAGGCTAGCTGGACTTTGCTTGGGGGCTGTTGTCCCCCCTCCCCTGATTTTATGTAAAAAAAAAAAACAGAGAGGAGATTGCCTTTACGTTATTCCTCTCGTATCTATCTGTATTGTCTCCCTGCTTCACAGGCCGACCGTTTTCAGTCATGGGTGATGCCAAACTTTCCTCCACCCTTGAACAGGCCCATAGTCCTCCTGGGGCCCAATCCTTGGGCACCTCCTCCGGAAAAGGGTCCAAGAAGTGCTCCAAGAAATCTTCCAAATCTACCAAGTCTTCCGCCCCAAAAGTGCATACATCCTCTTCGGTGGAGGATAAGGCCGCTAAGCGAAGACATGAGGCCCTTGAGCGCCGTTTTGCCCAGGCTCAGAGCAAGGCACAACCATCTACGTCTTCCAGTGCTCCTGCAACGATGCCCGCATCGTTGTCACTGGTGGCCTTGCAGAGGGCCCCTACTGGCATTATCCTTATGCCTCACATGGATGCCTTATGCCAGCAATCCAATTCGGCTCCTCTGCCTTCAACATCTACGGCCGTGCCTCTGCATCAGCACCCTCCACCTCCCCGGGCAGCAGAGGCCACCTTTGTTCCTACAGCGGCAGGCCTACGCTCCACGGAGGGGGCCCAGCCTGTTTATTATGATCTTCAGGCCATGATCTCGGCCATACTCTCTCGAATGATGGCTGCAAGCTTCCCTCACGGGATACCACCTCAAGGCCTTCCCGCCTCAGGGATTCCTCCAGCCATTCATTCTGAGGCCTCTAGGCAGTCGGCACATCGTGTCGAGGTCGAACCCAGTGATTCTTCCTTGCAGGATTCCGTCCATAGTGACGATTCACATTTCGATTATGAGGACGACTGTGACATGGAACTTTCTGACGATGGCGATACCCTACCTGAAAGGCCAGTCTTTCCTGGGCTGTTCCGGCCATCCTTGTTTAAGGTCTTACTCCATAAGGCTATTGCTACCACTCAACTGGCTTCTTCCCAGGCTCTCCCTGACCGTCAGGGAGACCCAACCCCTCATGAGGCACTTTTTGCGGTTCCGAAACCGGACCAGGAGTTTATCCCCTGTCCGCAATTATTTTCGGAGGTTGTCCAACGTCCCTGGTCTCAGCCTGGAATCCTTCCAGCCCCAAATGGAATCGACAAGAAGCTGTTCTGCTCAGCGCCGAGCCTCCAGGAGCTGCTCGAGCTTCCATCAGTGGACACACCGATTGTTGCCTTGACTTCTTCCACTGTCCTGTCCAACGACATTGCGGACGGGTTGCGATCAGAGGACAAACGGGCTGAGCTTACATTCCGCAAAGCCCACCAGGCAGCTTCCTGGGCTGTTCGGGCAGCCACATCTGCCTCATTTTTTAATCGAGCCTCCTTGCTCTGGCTCCGCCAGATGCAGGAGCGACTCCCACCTGACGATCGGCGCCTCCACCAGGACCTTAATAAGTTGGTGGCAGCCACTGAATACTCTGCTGATGTGGCCCTTGCGGCGGCCAAATTTGCCTCCCGTTCACTGACTTCTACAGTCATCTCTCGGCGACTTTTATGGCTGCGGCATTGGCGGGCGGATGCTAAATCTAAGTGGTGCCTTGCATGTGCTCCGTATAAAGGATCCCGGCTCTTTGGAGAGGCTCTGGATCCCATCCTCATCAAGGATAAGGATAAACGGAAGATCATGCCATCATCTTCCCGTCGACCAGATCGCCGATATTCCCCGTACGGCCACTGCCAGTCCTTTTGGCCAGACTCTGGAGCTGGGGCCTCAGCTACCTACCGGCCATCGTCCTTCTCTTACGACCGCCCATCCGACCGAGTGGCCTTTCAAGACCGGACCAGATGCCAACAGCCGGCCAAACGTCCCTTTCATGGAGAAGGCTCCCGCTCCTTCTGGCGGGGGAAGTGACTGCACCGATTGTCATCCCATCGGCGGCCGTTTAGCCCACTTCTACCACCAATGGGCCCTCTCAATGACAGACGCATGGGTACTACAAACTGTCCGCCTTGGTCTGACCCTGGAGTCCTCCTCCTATCCTCCTCATCGGTTCCTCCATTGTCCAATCTCTTCCAATCCTGACAAGAGACGCCAGATGTCCATGGAAATTCAACATCTTCTGGACATTGGCACCATAGAGCTGGTTCCCACCGAACATCATGGGACCGGCTTCTACTCGATATTTTTCCTCGTCCCAAAGGCCTCGGGGGGCTGGAGGGGGATATTGGACTTAAAGGAATTGAACAAATTGATCGCTTACCACCAATTCAAGATGCAGTCCCTGCAATCGATCCTGGACTGCATCAGGCGATCGGACATAATGACCTCCATCGACCTCAAGGAGGCCTACCTCCACATACCAGTCAGACCATCACACCGGCGTTTTCTACGATTCTCCTACGCCAACCGGGTCTTCCAGTACAGGGCAATGCCTTTTGGCCTCTCGTCGGCTCCCCGGACCTTTATGAAGGTTCTGGCAGTGGTAGCAGCTTCCCTTCAGCTCATTCCCATCAGGGTCTGCTGCTATCTCGATGACATCCTGATCCTCTCTGCATCCCACCAGGTGGCCCGCTGGGATCTAGCAGTGGTACGGGACATCTTGCAACGGCACGAGTTTTCCTTAAACCTGGACAAAAGTCACCTGCAGCCGACCACTCACATCGTACATCTTGGCACAATTATCGACTCAGAGATAGGTCACGTTTTCCTGATGCCGGACCGTCGGCTCAGCATTACGGGTTCAATTACTCGTATAACAGCATCCCGGACTGTTTCTATCTTGCAGCTGTCCCAACTTCTTGGGAGACTAATCTCCTGCATCAACATCGTCCCATGGGCTCACCTCCATTCCTGCTCCCTTTAGTGGTTCCTCCTACCGCTCCAGAAGTCTCTCGGCAGTGCCTCCAAGGAGAGGGTCAAGATCCCCCACTCCATCAAGCGGTCCCTCAGCTGGTGATCCACTCCTGCGCTAGGGAAGGGTTGCCTGTTTCAGGAGCCTCACAGGCTTACATTGACAATGGACACCAGTCTCCTTGGTTGGAGAGCTCATTTGTCCAACAAGATGGCCCAGGGTCATTGGTCTCCGACCGACCTCTTACCCGATATAAATTGGCTGGAACTGAGGGCGATCCATCTGGCTCTCCTCCACTTTCACCAGGACGTAACGGGCAGGCATGTGCTCATCTTAACAGACAATACCACGGCCAAAGCACATGTCAACCGAGAGGGCAGCACACGTTCCAAGCCTCTGTTGGACGAGGCCATCTCTCTTCATTCGTGGGCAGACAACAACATCCTGTCCATCTCAGCTCAACACATCTCTGGGGTGGAGAACACCCAGGCGGACTGGCTGAGCTGGTCCCAGTTGGACCATGCGGAGTGGCGATTGGACCCGGCTCTCTTCCGGGAGCTCTCGTCGAGGTTCGGAATTCCTCTTCTGGACTTGTTCGCCAGCCCTACCAACATGCAACTCCCCTGCTTCTACTCCTGGTTCCCCAGCCCAGGATCGGAAGCGGTGGATGCCCTCCAGTGTCCATGGCCATCCGGCCTCTTATATGCCTTCCCGCCCCTGCCGCTCATCCCTTGAGTGGTGCGCAAGATCCTCTCAGAGGGAGCGGAAGTCCTTCTAGTCACCCCTCACTGGCCGCGTCAGCCGTGGTACATGGACCTTCTGGATCTGTCCATCTCCTGGCCCTGGAGGATCCCCCAGGACTGGATCTCTCTCAGCCAGAGGGTCATCAGCCACCCGGAGCTGGAATGGCTTCAGTTGACCATCTGGCATTTGAGAGGGTCCTCCTGAGGAGGGACAACCTGCCAGGGCGGATTATCGACATCATGCAGGCCTCCCACCATGCCTCTACCACTCGAATATACGACGCTACCTGGCGGGCTTTTCGCAGATGGTGCTCCTCGAATCTCGTTGACCCGGCAACAGCCTCCATCCCAGCTCTTCTTACCTTCCTTCAGGACGGTTTCGACAAGGGCCTCACACCAAGCATCCTCCACCACCAAGTGGCAGCCTTGGCTTCCGTCTTACCGTGTGCCTCGGATCGTTCCCTATTGCAGGACCCGAGGATTCGCAAGTTTCTCAGAGGGGCCACTAATCTCCATCCACCTGTGGTTCACTGGTTTCCAACATGGGACCTGGCCCTGGTCCTCCGGGCCCTCATGGTTCCGCCGTTCGAGCCTTTGTCCTCCATCTGCCTCCGTTTTCTGACTGTGAAGGTCGCATTCCTTGTTGCGGTTACCTCGGCAAGGAGAATCTCCAAAATGGTGGCCCTGTCCATTCGCCCCAACCTCTGTGTGTTCCACCCTAACAGGGTCATGCTTCGGATGGATCCGTCCTTCTTACCGAAAATTAATTCGCTCTACCACCGAGCTCAAGAGCTGATCCTGCCGGATTTTTGCCCGGCACCCCGGCATCGTCTCAAGGCTCAATGGCATACCCTTGACATTAGACGGGCACTCCGATATTACATCAAACGGACAGCACCATTTCGAAAAACTGAGGCGCTCTTCCTCTCCCTCTTGCCTGCTTCAATGGGCCGCCAGGTGTCTTCAGCCACCATTGGTCGCTGGATCAAAGCGTGTATCGCAAAGGCTTACACTCTTCAGAACAAGGCACCGCCCGGCCATATCCTGCTGCACTCGACTTCTTCTGCAGCTTGGGCCACGCAGGCATCCATCCTGGACATTTGTCATGCAGCAACTTGGACCTCACTTACACCTTTCATGCACCATTATAAGGTTGACTCCTTCGCCTCGGCTGAGGCGTCCTTCGGACGGCGTGTTCTGCAATCAGTCATCTCTACCATGGGCACCCGGGAGCAGACAGCTTCCCCCCCTGAATAACACTTGCTTGGGTATGTCCCACGCTCTTGGATTCTCCAAGCAGCGCACTAGAGAATGGACGTTGCTTACCTGAATGTCCTTTCTGAGCGTGCTGCTGGAGAATCCAACCCACCCTTGCAGTCTTCTGCTCCGACATCCCTGGTGATCCTTGCATCTGGTGTTCGCCTTCCTTCATGAACTGAACTGAGCCTCAGCCAGACCCTGGGGGCGGAGTCGACTCTTTTCTTAAAGGGATATGCTCTCAGTCTCAGCCTAGCTGAAGGGAATTACCTATGCTCTTGGATTCTCCAGCAGCGCGCTCAGAAAGGACGTTCAGGTAAGCAACGTCCATTCTATTTGTCCCCCTCCTTGATTCGTACCCAGTAGTACACCTCCTGCAGATCCAATTTTGTGAATATCCTCCCTTTAGCTAAGTTTGACAGCACATCTTTCATAAGGGGTATTGGGTACATATTCTCCATGCACAAATGTTGATGCCCCTGAAGTCCACACAAAATCACATTGTTCTCTTTAAAGAGGATGGGGGCCACAATCCATGAGCAAGAAGGTTGAATAAAACCCTGGGCTAAGTTCTTATGGTTTATGGTTTATGGTTTATTTGATTTATATACCGCCCTTCTCCCCGAGGGGACTCAGGGCGGTGAACAGGCAGAGATAAAAAACATAAATACAAAATTTAAAACCGAATTAAAACCAAATTAAACAATTGCCCAACCATTCAAACCCATTTTTTTAAAAATATATAAGTCCCAGATCTAAAAATTTGGATTATACAATTTAAAATTTTCTTATAAAAAGGGAGATACTATGTCAGGCCCGCTTGATGAAATAAAAAAGTTTTTAACTCACGGCGGAAAGTACGAAGGTCCGGGATCCGCCGAATCTCTGGGGGGAGATCGTTCCAGACAGTGGGTGCTCCCACAGAGAAGGCTCTCCTCCTGGGGGCCGCCAGTCGACATTGTTTGGCCGACGGCACCCGGAGGAGTCCCTCTCTATGGGAGCGTACCGGTCGGTGGGAGGCTATTGGAGGTAGTAGGCGGTCCTGCAAGTACCCAGGTCCTAAGCCATGGAGCGCTTTAAAGGTGGTAACCAGCACCTTGAAGCGCACCCGGAAGGCCACCGGAAGCCAGTGCAGCTCGCGCAAGAGCGGTGTCACATGAGAGCGCCACGTCACTCCCATCACCACCCGCGCGGCCGCACTCTGCGCCAGCTGGAGCCTCCGGGTGCTCCTCAAGGGGAGCCCCATGTAGAGAGCATTACAGTAGTCCAGGCGGGAGGTGACAAGGGCATGAGTGACCATGAGTAAGGAGTCCCGATCCAGAAAGGGGCGCAACTGGCGGATCAGGTGAACCTGATGAAAAATCCTCCCGGACACAGCCGTCAGATGGTCTTCTAAGGACAGCCGTGAGTCCAGGAGGACGCCTAAATTGCGCGCCCTCTCTGTAGGGGCCAATGATTCGCCCCCAATAGTCAGTGATGGTACCAACTGACTATATCGGGACGTCGGTAACCACAGCCACTCGGTCTTGGATGGATTGAGTCTGAGCCTGTTCTTCCCCATCCAGATCCGCACGGCCTCCAGGCACCGGGACATTACTTCAAGGGCATCGTTGGGGTGGTCTGGGGTGGAGATGTACAGCTGGGTGTCGTCAGCGTACTGATGATATCTCACCCCAAAACCACGGATGATCTCACCCAGCGGCTTCACATAAATGTTGAACAGGAGGGGCGAGAGAACCGATCCCTGTGGCACCCCGCATATAAGGGGCCTAGGAGTCGATCTCTGCCCCCCTGCCAACACCGACTGCGACCGGTTGGAGAGAAAGGAGGAGAACCACTGTAACACAGTGCCTCCCACCCCCAACCCTTCCAACCGGTGCAGCATGATACCATGATCGATGGTATCAAAAGCCGCTGAGAGGTCTAATAGGACCAGGACAGAGGAACACCCCCTGTCCCGAGCCCTCCAGAGATCATCAACCAACGCGACCAATGCCATTTCCGTACTGTACCCGGGTCTGAAGCCCGACTAGAACGGATCCAGATACGTTGTTTCCTCCAGGTGCTGGGAGAACTGTCGCGCAACCACACTCTCAACAACCTTCACCAAAAAGCGAAGGTTGGAGACCGGACGATAATTTACCAACATTGCCGGGTCCAGGGAAGGCTTCTTAAGGAGAGGCCTCACCACCGCCTCTTTCAAGGCGGCGGGAAAATCACCCTCTCCCAACGAAGCATTTATAATCTCCTGGAGCCAGCCTCGCGACACCTCCCGGGAAGCCAGTACTAGCCAGGAGGGACACGGGTCCAATAAACAAGTGGTCGTGTTCAGTCTACCCAGAATCCTGTCCACATCCTCAAGGGTCACAGGATCAAACTCAATCCAGGTAACGGTCTCAAGACTTGCCTCGTCCCCTCCCCCTGGAACCACCCAGTCGGAGTCCAGATCTTCCCGAATCTGAGTGATTTTATCATACAGATATTGAACAAAGTCCTCAGCTCTCCCCTCCAAGGGGTCCTCCCGCGCTTCCTGTTGGAACAGGGAGCGGGTCACCCTAAAGAGGGCGGCTGGGCGGTTATCTGATGATGCAATAAGAGCAGCAAAATAGTGACGTTTTGCTGCTTTTATCGCCACTAAGTAAGTCCTAATATGGGCTCTCACTAGTGTTCGGTCGGATTCAGAGCGACTGGCCCTCCAACTGCTCTCTAGGCGTCTTTTCCGGCGCTTCAACTCTCTCAGCTCCTCGGAAAACCAAGGGGCCAGTTGAGATCGGCGCCGGATCAGAGGCCGCAAAGGCACGACCCGATCAAGAGCTCCAGCGGCCGCCCTATCCCAGGCGGCCACTAGGTCTCCAGTCGAGGCGTGTGCCAGCGCCTCAGGAACTGGCCCAAGCTCCATCTGGAACCTATCAGGTTCCATCAGGTGCCTGGGGCGGAACCATCTTATCGGCTCCGCCTCCCTGCGGCGGGGTGCAGCGGTTTGAAAGTCCAGACGGAGGAGGGAGTGATCAGACCATGACAAGGGCTCGATGACTAAGTCCCCTATTTCAAGATCACTCTGCCATTGTCCAGAGACGAAAACCAAATCCAGCGTGTTTCCCCCCGTGTGGGTAGAGCCATGAATTAGTTGGGTCAGGCCTATGGCTGTCATGGAAGCCATAAACTCCCGAGCTACCTCCGACATCTCTCCCACAGATGGCAAATTGAAATCCCCCATGACGATAAGTCTGGGGGTATCAATCGCCACCGTGGCGATAACATCGAGGAGCTCGGGCAGGGCTGTTGCCACGCGGCAGGGAGCCAGGTACGTGATCAGCAAGCCCGACTGGACCCCATGACTCCACTTCACAAGGAGGGACTCACAGCCAGTCGTCTGAGGGACAGTGGCCTCCTTCGGTCTCAGACCTTCATTTATAATAACCGCTACTCCCCCGCCCCTGCCCTGTACCCTTGGCCGATGAAATGCAAGGAAACCTGGTGGGCACATTTCAACGAGGGGAACCCCCCCCCTCCTGGCCCAACCAGGTCTCCGTAATGCCTGCCAGGTCCGCTCCCCCCTCCGAGATAAGATCACAGATGAGGGGGGCTTTGTTTACTACGGACCTGGCATTGCACAGCATCAGCCGAAGGGTCGGGCCCTGAGGGTCTGTGCAACCTGGGGAACGGGAGGAGCCTTGGGGGCCGGAGCGCACTACCGTTTGTAAACAACGGGTGCGCGCTCCCCGAACACGATATGACCCCCTGCTCCCGCCATATCTACCCCTCCCACTTACGGTAGTGATGTTGTAAATACTATCCGGACAAACCCTACCTCCCCCCTCAACCCCGGGGCCCCCGCCTCTCACACCAAGTTTCTGTAACGAGCCCGTCCCTCCCCTTTGTGGGCTAACCCCCATGCCCACTGCCCGTAATCCAAACAGACCCTCCCCCTCCCTGAAACCCCTTAAAAATTTCTTTAAAAGTTTATGTAAACAACCCCTTAATCGCATAGTTTTCGCATGCCACCTCTCAGGGTCCCAAGACCCGTCATTGAGGTGGGCCCTTGATAATATAGAGGGCCATCTCCGCGAGAGGGGGGAGTCTCGCAGCGCAAGTAGGTCGTGTGCAGTGTACATTCCTGATGCACCATGAGAATAAAGGGTGGGGACGGAGCTTAAAAACCGGGTCTCACAACGATGTCAGAGGGGCAAAGGCTGTTGGTCTATTAATCGGTCAGTGCAGTTCCGGGGGAGAAATAAAAATTGTCTCTGGCAAGTCCAATAGAGGGGGGAAAAGAAGGAGAAAGAGAAGGGGTGGGGAACAGAGAAATGAGTCCTACAATTTAAGCAGCTGGTAAGCCCATCTTGTAGAACAAGTACAGTGCAGTGCAAAGCCCGGGAGAGGGGGGAGAGCCTCATTTAGATATCTTGCGGGCCTTCGGGTCTTCTGTAATTGTCCCGTATCAGCCCCCATTCAGTCTCCTCTTCCCCCTCGTCGTCACCAAGATGTCCATATTTATAGGCGGCCGACAAGCCAGCATTCCCCCCTACAACCAATCCAAGCCTGTTTAATGCCCCCTAGAGTGGGCAAGCCGAGGTCGACATATCGGGGGCGGGAAGATCTTCAAGTCCTCGCCCCTCACCCCTTCCTCGGCATCCCCCCCAGGCTCCTCAGGCGGTGCTGTTCCGGGCTCCCTCGGGCTTATCTAACTCCTCCGGCTCCTCTGGCGCTTCCAGCCTCGCCGCTCCGCAACCTTCCACAGCTGGGCACTGGTGATTTAAGCGCCCTCAAGCCCATCCGGCCCCTCCAGCTCCTCTGGCGCTTCCAGCCTCGCCGCATCTCGCCAAACGCCGGCCCCAACTTTGCCATCCAGGCCGACACAACTCCCGGCCCTCCGCGGCTCCGCGGCTCCGGCGCAAGCTCCGACGTAGTTCTGGCCTTCCGCAACCTCACACAGCCGGGTCCGCGTCCCAAGAAGCCCTGGAGCCAGTCCAGCCCGAGTCGAGCCCAGCCGAGTTGAGGGGCGAGGAAGATCTCAAAATCCTCGCCCTAAGCTCGCCCACTCAAATTAGGGGTCGCTGATGGCCGAGCGCCCCTGTGAGCATCTCCTAAAGCCCCGAAACCATCCCGTCCTCACACCGCATTCGAAAATGCCGCCACCATCTTGCGCATGCTCCTATTATCAATGTACTTCTGCAACTCTTCCTCTCTTTTGGCATCATTGAGTTCATTTTGAGCTTCGGCAACCTCGCCCTGGGGAGGATCTCAATAGCACAGTCTGTTGGGCAATGTGGGGGCAGCATGTTGCTCTCCTTCTCACTAAATACCTCTGCCAAGTCCTTGTAGACCTGTGGGAAGGAGGCTCGGGTGGGAATTGGACTGAAGCAGATTGATTCTTTCCCCCCAGCTTTCTTATGTGTGGGAGGCCTAGGACCTGTTCCTATCCTCAGTTTCCAGGAACCACTTTCTCATCATATAGTAGGATTCCACTTGTCCAACCAGGTTAACCCCAGGATTACAGAACTGTATCATCTCCCAATGCTGGGCCATATTCAACCTCACCAGCTTGGTGACATGGGTGTCTGAGACTCCCCCAAACAGGGACCCATCAACCTGCTCAAACCATATGAGCTTGGCTAATGCCTTGACCCCTATCCCCTGTGGCTAATGCTTGGTTAATCAGGCACCAGCTATACCCCAAATCAATTAGTCCCTTATACCTACCCCCTTTACCTGGAGCTGGGGCTCCATTATGATCACAGGGATGATGAATGGCTGCATGGCTTCACTCACCATTGTGTCCCAGACCCTGTTATTGTTGCTGTCATAGGAGGGTTGGTGGTACTCACCTGCCACTGTTCTGTTGCCCTCCCTAGTTGGAGACAGTGGTATCTCCACTGCTTGGGCTGCCACCCTGGACTTCTTGGGGATCTTCAGTGGCGTCTTCTTCAACTGGGTCAGCTAAGAAGGATCTGCTTTAGCCTCTGGGGTAGGCAAAACAAGTCCTCTTGAGCATAGGCATTTGGCCATGCGATGGCCTGGCTGGTCGTACCAGAAACATTTGATTGGTAGTTGGGCAATCTCCTCCCAGGACCTTGCCATCAAGATGGGAGCCACTCTACTGATGATGGATGGTTGCTCCTGGACCCTTTCTAGTCCAACACTGAACTCCCCCTTGGGCCAACACTCCTGTAGTTCAGTGTCTAGTTCCACAACTGCCTGGTACCACTCACCCAGCTGGTGTGGTATGCCCTGATAGATGCATGCCTGGCATAATTTCCAGTCCAGGCTCATGTTAAAATGATTGACCAGTGGGTACTCAGGCCAACCCCTCACCTTGCCTTTAGCCCTGAGGAAGTCCCAGACATATTCCCCTGCTGACCAGCCTCGTTGACATACCATGAGAAGCTCCCCCTCTGCCTGGTGTACTCTGGTCACATCCTCAAACTGACTCCATAATGCCTCCAGGAAGAGGGCAATGTCTGCTGACTTCTTCTCAGAAGTCTGAGCTCCAGACCTAAGCCAGTATGAAAATGCCATACACTTGTAAGCTAACTGGCTTTATTCAGCCAGACTCTGGCACACAATGAGTTCTAGCAGCAGCAAAACAGCAGTTTGTAAAGATGCAAAGTCAGTGCTGGGAGGTTCCACCTGCCAGCTTTAACAAGGTGAAACATGCCCTCTTCTCCCTGACTGGCATCACACCATCATCAGTCATGTGTTAGCTTAGCTGGTGGGGTCTGCCCAGATGTTCCTTGCCCCAGAACAGTTGGTCATTGATTGGAACTTCTGATCCCTGCCGGTGGTTATCTTTGTGTAGCCATGCCTTCTCACTTTGCAGCTGAGCCCCATTGCTGCCTCCGTCACCTCTTCAGCCTTCCCTACACCCTCCATCACCAATGCTCCATTGTTCTATCACTACAGTTCTGACAACCCCTTTCACCAGTACCGCACCATACTGCCCCATCATGGCAAACCCTAATGTTAGGGTTATACTTCTACATTGTTTGAAGAGGAAAATAGGTTGGATTCAAAGCAACATGAGATCTGAGAAACACAAGAAATTCTAAGTACGGTTTGTACATCTATTTACAGAACACAGGAAATATGAAATTTGGATTTTAAGTCTTTGTTTAACTTCATTGAAGAGGATAACATGGTGCTCATGAATTTGCTTAAGAACCTTTCAGTTCCCACCTGGCCAAAATAAGAAATATGCATTGTGGATTTTGTTTTTAAGAATCTTCAAGCAAACATATCTGAAAAGGATTGACATGTCTGTTAGGATTTCTCCTATCATAATGGACTCAGAATAAGGTCCTATACCACCATCTAAGAACATTTGTGAAATATAATCTTCTCAAATTTTCAATAACTGTATTGATATTTAATCCCTGACCTACCAAATGTTCCGTTTATATATTACCCTTAGATATACTGTAAATGATCTTCAAATTCCATTATGAGAGAGTTGTACTTCTGGACTATTTTAATGTATCCACTATTTTATCAAGTTTATTAAATTTACTTCACAAGTTTATTAAGTCCATTTCACTTCACAGGAGCTAGAGGGAGGAGCAACTGCCTGTGAGGGGAGGTCTGAGTGAGTACAGAGGAGAAATGTAGCTAGATATAATCATATAACTATAAACCAAAAATAGCAATAATATATTCAGGGTTAGTGCAATTGAGACTGTGATTTTTTTCTATTTCAAAATGACCAGCTTAGTTCATTGTAATATTTGTTTTGCGGCTGTCTTTCGCAGTACTCTTTTCAAATTTGGGTACTGTCTTTTTTGTAAACGAATTAGTATTCTACGTGGACAGATTACCTATCTAGAATCACTAATCTGGGCTCTCCAAGCAGAAATTAGGTGCCCAAATCAGCCATTCCACTCTATTGAGCTGCCACGCCATCAGTCCCCTCTACCACAAAGATCCTGCAGGAGAAGGGCAGTATGGACAACCATGGGATCTGGCAGGGTGAGAGCTGTGAACCATACACACAAAGCTTTTTCTGTGTCCCAGCATAACAGATCCAGTGCCCTTGTTGACCTTAATAGGCATCCTAAAGTGACAGGTCAAGGTAGTTGTGATACTGATAACTCAAATAAGGATGGGATCATGGTCCAGTTCCAAAGAATTTACTTTGGAAAGGGGAAAGTATGAATCAAGTATTACACATCGGTCACACAAGAAGAACACGCTATCCAAAAAGAGAAGCCACCTTTTGGTTGGTGATTCAATTGTAAGGGATGTAAATTTAGGGAAAGATATGGAGGTTTTGAAAGATGTCAGGTGTCTGCCAGGTGCTACTGCCAGCAGAGACAAGAGGCATATTCTTAAAATAGTAAAGAATCTAGTAAGGACTGTGATGTTGATGCTATTATACATTTTGGCACCAATGATCTGTCCCAAAAGAATATACTTTCTGTGCAGAATGATTTCCAGAGCTTGGGGTATGAACTTAGTAGCATAGGTTGTAGGGTTATCTTTTCAGAGGTTTTACCAGCATATAAGGAACAAAAAGGGAAAGGCCAGCATGTAGCAGAGTTTAATATGTGGATAAAGGAGTGGTGTAGAAGGGAAGGCTTTGGTTTTATTAGTCATGATGTCTGCAACTACTCCAATGAAGAACTGTACAAAAGAGATGGATTGCATCCATCAAAGAAAGGGACTGAGTTACTTAGCAATAAATTTACAGATTTTCTGGATAAACATTTAAACTGAACAGTTGGGACAGAAAATTAATTGATACAGAACTTTTCTATCCCCAGCAATCCAAAATTAATAGGGATATCAGTGCATGTAACTTAGATGTCTGTGCGAGTAAGATTATCACCACTGCTGTCAACCAAAACCAAGCATTTAATAGTGAGCGCCATACCATGTGCATTAATCAAACAGGTGGCAAGAAAGCAGGGGCAGTTAGGCACAACACAGGTTATGTAGACAGTAAACATAGGGTCAGTCAAAATGGACTCAAATGTCTTTACACCAATGCACAGAGTATGAGGAATAAACAGGGTGAATTAGAAATTCAAGTAAATGAAGGCAGATATGATATTGTTGCCATTACGGAAACTTGGTGGGATGAAACCCACAAATAGAACATACAGCTAGAGGGATATAAATTATTTAAAAGAAATAGACCAAATAAAAGAGGAGGTGGAGTTGCACTATATATAAGAAATAACTACATCTCTACAGAAATAGAGCACAACAATTATGAAAATTATCTTGAATGCATTTGGGTCAATATTAAAGGGGTGTGTGTGGAATGACATTGCCAAAGGTCTATACAATAGGCCACCCAATCAAACAGAGGAGGTAGGTGAACTTTTTGCTAGTCAGCTAACTAAGGTATGTAGGAAGCACATCACAATAGTAATGGCTTCTGGTGGCTCTGCCGGTGCCGAAAGATGCTCCTGTGTGAGCGCCAGCCCCGGGTTCCATCAGAGGTGCTAGAATAGTGAAAATCAGCTGTCTAGCGGCTTGAAAACTTTCCCCCTGGGAGAAGGGGGGAAAGAGAGATGATGGGTGTGGGTAGAGTTCCCCAAGAGCCCCAGGTTTCTTCTTAAATCTGGGGTTAAAGGGTGAGTGTTCCCCAGGAAGTCCATCATTGCTCCGGACCCAGGATGTCTCTGCTTTATGCAGAACTAGGTGTCGTGACCATCCCAGCAACTCAACTTTAAAGAAAAAAAAAAGATTTTGGACCTGAAAGCTGGCAGAGCAAATACAGGAGAAACTAAAATTGCAAGTACTAAATTTTAACTCTGGAAGTCTATCACTTCCCTCTGAATTTCTATGGGAGAAAGGGAAAGTAAGATGGCATTTGACTCTAACAGGGCATAAAGAGGTGAAAGTTAGATAAAAAGTATTATGTAGTGCTGAAAGCCCCTGTTTAAAAGAAGAGGACTTTACTTTAAAAGAAGAAGGATTTAAAAACTATTTTTTTTTAAAAAAAAAAGACTTGTACCACTTAAGGATTGGAATAATTGATTTAGTTGCTGGAAAAGTATAAAGTGAAAGTTTTATTGGGGGAAAAAATGGCTGGCTTTTTTGAAAGTGATGAAGGCTCATCATTACATACATCAGCAAATACACAGATACTGACTGTGGATCTCTTTAAAGAAATTTTAGAATCATTTACCTCCGTGTTAGTGGAAAGAATGGAAGCGTTTTTCAAGAAGGATTTTACTCAAATTCGAAACAAAGATACAAGTGAAGATACTGTATCGGTATTTCAGTTACCAAATAATAGTGAGTTGCTGAATGAAGAGGTGGAAGAAACAATCCCGTTTAATGTGCCTTTGGAAAATGAAATGGGTGTTTCTCAAATTAAGAAGGAAAGGCTGAGAGGCTTGAAGGAGTGTAACCAGGAAATATCAACAGAGACTTCTCCAAAGGCTTTGATACAGATAACTGGAAAATTGTCAGGAGGCGTTGGGATTTCTTATATAAGAAGGAAGATTCGAAGTGGAATTTTACAACTTTTTTACAAAAACGGATTCCCAATTGCAGTTAAAGAGGTGTTTTTACTGAAAGGAACTACTTTGCAAAAATAACAAGATTGTAAGGTACAGTAACTTCAGTTGAAAATTCAAGAACTTATAAAAATAAAAGAAGGCGGAGGAATAAGACTGAAGAAGAAGGTTTGCAAAAAAGTTAGGAAAAAATGGAAATGGAAAAATTACAATCCTTTGTGTTGAGGAGGATAGTAATTGTGAAAATGAATGATTATACCTGTATTTAGGGATATGATTTGTTTTGAAAAGTTATATTATAGTAAAAATGAATGATTTACTTATATTTAGGGACATGATTTGTTTTGAAAAGTTATATTAAGTAATGTTATGTTTGGATTGTTATGGGCCACTGACCAAACTTTCACTTTTGTTTTGAAGTATATTAACACTAAAGGATATTATTTCCTCCCCCCCTTTTTTTTTTGAAAAGTTATATTTTAAGGAATGCTTTGTTCAAGAATTTATATAAGCTTATGGGTTAAAAGAAAAATATTGTGGATGTAAAGGTTATGGACAGTATAGATCATTCAATATAAGTTTAAGGGTTAGAAGAAGGATATTACTTAAATCTTTATACTTCATTTTAAATTACATTAATACTATATTAAAGAATGCTTTGTTGAAGAATAAATATAAACTTGTGAGTTATAAGGAAAATATAAGTGATGCAAGAGTTGAGGGAAGGTTTTTACAATATTTTTTATAGATATTAAATAGTGAAGATGTTATTTGATTATACATAGTGGATTTGTAGAAAATAAGATGAATGAATTTATGCAAAGTTATTAAGTAAGGAATGTTTCCAGAAAGAATCAGTATACGTTTATGGGATAAAAAGTAAAAATAAAGTTTTTATAATATATTTTATTTGAAATTGGTTGAAATATTTTGTCAATGTATTAATATATGTAAGGGTTAGAGATGTGATGGTCAACTGTAACTGGGTTCTGATCGTGTAATGCTGGAAGAAAGAAGACTCGTTTATTATTCAAGAACAGACAAGAACAAAGTTGGATTAGTTAGTTTCAAGCAATAATTGGTTTAAATAGTTATATTTAGATATGAACAAGGAGAGTTAAAGTGCAAGAGGGAGATAAATCTATAGATAAGTAGCTTATGTTTTCTTTTTATGTTTGTTAAGTGCTATACCCTGTATTTGCTCTGGGAAGTCCAGGGGGACGGGGGGCAAGAGGGGGGAGGAGGAAGGGGAAAATGTGTGTAAATTTTTTAAAAACTTTTCAATAAAAAAAAAACAATAGTAATGTGGGATTTTAACTACCCTGACATCAACTGGGAAACAAACTCTGTACCATGTGGAAGATTCAACAGGTTCCCAACAAACCTAGCAGACAACTTTGTTTCCCAAAATGTATAGAAGGAAATAAGGGGATCAGCCATATTGTACTTAATTCTCACTAACAGAGATGAAATGATAGAAGGTGTTGAAGCTACAGGAACCTTGGGAGCAAGTGATCACGCAATATTGGAATTCAATATTATGCAAACACAAGTAGTAAAACAAAATCAAACTAGAGTCTTGGACTTTAAGAGAGCTAATTTCAATACATTTAGAGAAAGCTTAAGAAGGATTCCATGGATGAGAATCCTCAAGGGGAAAACAACTCAAGAAGCTTGGGAAATTTTGAAAACTGAGATTATAAAAGCCCAGTCTAGCACAATACCAATGAAGAAGAAAAATAATAGATCTCAAAAGAAACCAGCATGGCTGCATAAAGAACTCTCTAACAAATTGAAAGACAAAAAAGACAAGTATAAAAAGTGGAAAGAGGGGCAAATAACTAGGGCAGAATATCAGCAAATAGCCCAAGCCTGTAAAGATGAAGTGAGGAAAGCTAAGGCTCACAATGAACAAAGGCTTGCGACTAAAGTAAAAAATAACCAAAAAAAAGCTTCTTCCAACATATTAAAAACAAGAAAAAAGTCAAGGAAACAATTGGCCCCTTACTGGGAGAAAGTGGCAAGCAACAGGGAGAAAGCAGAACTACTTAACTCATTTTTTTGCATCTGTCTTTACACAAAAGGAAAAGCAGTCCAACCTATCAAAAACAGCACCACAAAAAACAGATTAGGAACAGAAGTTAAAATAGAGAAGAAAATGGTAAGTGAACACTTGTCTATCCTAGACGAGTTCAAATCACTAGGACCAGATGGATTACACCCCAAGGTTCTGAAGGAACTGGCAGATGAGATCTCAGAACCACTGAACTATATCTTTCAAAGCTCCTGGAGCACAGGGGAACTGCCAGAGGACTGGAAAAGAGCTGATGTAGTTCCCATCTTTAAAAAAGGAAAAAAAATAGATCCAGGAAA
>WNWU01013525.1:3150575-3174652 GCA_012654045.1 Ptyas mucosa
AAAAAACAGCCCAACCTATCAAAAACAGCACCACAAAAAACAGATTAGGAACACAAGTTAAAATAGGGAAGAAAATGATAAGTGAACACCTATCTACCCTAGATGAGTTCAAATCACCAGGACCAGCTGGATTACACCCCAAGGTTCTGAAGGAACTGGCAGACGAGATCTCAGAACCACTGAACTATATCTGTCAAAGATCCTAAATCACAGGGGAACTGCCAGAGAATTGGAAAAGAGCTGATGTAGTTCCCATCTTTAAAAAAGGAAAAAAAATAGATCCAGGAAACTACAGACCTATCAGCCTGACCTCAATACCAGGGAAGATTCTGGAAAAGATAATCAAACAACGAATCACCAAACACCTAGAAGCAAACCAAGTAATAACCAAAAGCCAACATGGGTTTGTCAAAAACAGATCATGCCAGACTAATCTTATTGCATTCTTTGACAAAGTGACAAAATTAGTGGAACAGAGGAATGCTGTTGATACAATTTACTTGGACTTTAGTAAAGCATTTGATTAAGTGGACCATAACCTACTACTAGATAAAGTAGAAAAATGTGGGTTAGACAGCATCACCACCAGATGGATTTGTAACTGGCTGACCAACCGCACTCAACGTGTAGTCCTCAATGGAACTGCATCTACATGGAGGGAAGTATGCAGTGGAGTACCCCAGGGCTCTGTTTTAGGCCCAGTACTCTTCAACATCTTCATCAATGACTTGGATGAGGGGATAGATGAGAAACTCATCAAATTTGCAGATGACACTATGCTGGCAGGAATAGCCAACACTCCAGAAGATAGGCTCAAGATACAGAAGGATCTTGACAGACTTGAACATTGGGCGCTATCTAACAAAATGAAATTCAACAGTGAAAAAAACAAGGGTCTATATTTAAGGAAGTAAAACAAAACACACAGGTACAGTATATGTGATACCTTGCTCAATAGTAGTAACTGTGAAAGGGATCTTGGAGTCCTAGTGGACAACCATTTAGATGTGAGCCAGCAGTGTGCAGCAGCTGCCAAAAAAGCCAACACAGTTCTGGGCTGCATAAACAGAGGGATAGAATCAAGCTCCTTTCTAGGAGCCTGGGGAGGGTGAAAACGGCCTTCCCCACCGCCCTGGAGGCCCTCTGGAGGCCAGAAATAGCCTGTTTCCTGACTTCCAGTGGGTCCGGAAGGCCCAAAAATCAGCTGGCTGGTGCTGAGCTAGGGCAACACTCGCGTGCCCACTGATATGGTTCCGTGTGCCACCTGTGGCACACGTACCATAGGTTCGCCATCATGGCTTTAAGCAATGGTGGGATTCAGCCAGTTCGCACCACTTCGGGAGAACCAGTTGTTAACTTTCTGAGCAGTTTGGTGAACTCATTGTTGGAAGAAATCATTAGGGCAGAGAACCGGTTGTTAAATTATTTGAATCCCACCACCAGGTATAAGTATTTTAATATGGCTGAATTTCACAATATTCAAACCATAGGAATCTTAAATATAGGAATGATTTTCCCAGTTTTTCTTTTTCTGCATTCAATCTTTGAAACTTTAAAATTCTTCTCACTTTTTTTTGGGGGGGGGGACGGGACAAAAGTGTTATATTATAAACTATACTGGAATTTATTGAGAGAAGCAATTCAAATGATGGAGAGAGAAAGTTTGCCAGAAATAGTTCAGAGATAGAGAATGCTGACAGATATTTTGGGAAGCAGAAAATTGAGTGCAATGAGACTTAATAAAAAAAAAAATCTGTCTGTTTCACTTGTCTTTCCCTAAGGTTGTAATAGACAATTATGGAAGAGACTGAAAGATCCTATTCATAGGTATTCAAATGCATTGAACATAAAATATTTAATTGCTCTTTCCTTTTTTCTAGGGATAACATTCTCATGATTAAAAATGCATCACACAATTTTTTTCTCATAGAATTCTCAAAGCTTTGGGAGCTACAGATTATATATGTAGCTTCATTACTGATGCTATATTTAATGATATTAACAGGGAATCTTTTAATCATCATTGCATTGTTTCTGACCGCCACCTTCACATCCCCATGTACTTCTTTCTGAAGAATTTAACCATACAAGACATTGGTTTAGTTTCAGTCATTATTCCCAAAGCCATTTTTAATTCCCTTACAAAAACAAGGCACATTTGTTACTAAGGATGTGTTATTCAAGTCATATGTGGCCCTCCTGATTCTCCCTTGATAGTGGAGACAGCAGCCAGACGTGGGTTATGCTCATTGGTCAGAAGAAAGACTGAGCCTGTCAAATCAAATAAATACCGCCCCTGTTGCTAGGAGCCCCAGCTTTTTGCTCAGTCTGTCAGACTGGACGGTTGTGTGGATTGCTTGCTCTAACACCTTTTCTCGTGTTTGAGTGCTTAATTTTTATCTGAACTTCTGGTTTGATCTTGGACTGTTTATTGACCACTCTTCTGGCTATTCTGGTTTGGTTAGTTTGACTGATTTAACACTTCTTTTCCTCAGAAGGCTTCCTTCTAGGTTTCTTCTCTTCTCTACTCCCAGCTTGCCCTCATCTTTCTGCTGGTTAGTATTTTCTGCTGGTGGAGCTTTTCTCTCCCGGGGGGAGGGGGGGCGAATTTGTGCCGTCAGGTATTGCCTGCTGAATTGGCCCCTCATTTACCTTGCCTCCTTCGGTGGAGTTTTGCGCTCCCTCCTTTGTCGGGGCACCTGTTCTCCCCTTTTTCTTTCCAGCATTAGTGGAGCTCTGCATTCCCTGTGGGCTATAGTTAGCAGGCCTTTTGGCATGCATGCGGCATTCTCTGCTCGTCCATTGATTTTGTCGGCCGCCGCTTGTTCCACAAGACTTCTGAGCGCTCTACAGCTGACTGGCATTCCTTTGATCACCGAAGCGTAGCTTCACGCTCCCTGGGGCTCGCCGCTTGCCGGCATTCTAAACAACAGCCCCTGCTGACCGCTGCCACCTCTAGTGCCTACAAAGCGGCTCTTTGGGGTTTGTCCCGGCCAGTGGTTATCTTTGTTGCGGCTGACAGGGTGATCAGCTTTAGAGCTTCGTGCTCTGTCAGTTTTGCTCTGGCCGCCATTTTGATTGCTCTGAAGCAGTCCGTTGAGTCCCGGCCACCATTTTGTTTAGCATTTCTGACTTTTAGGGCCTCCAGGCCTAGAGTCTGTGCCCGGCAACCCCGTGTCCTGCCCATTTCTCTCTGGCCCCTCTTTATTGGTGGCATTTGGAGCGGTCTCCTTGCCATTAACCAAGGGGTTTTGCAGGATTTGTGGCCTGCCTCTGTTAGCCACATTATGCCTAAGGCTCAGGCCAAATCCAGGCATGGCCATAAAGCCAATGTAAGGGAACAATCCGTGGCTTCTATTAGGGAGGATCAACCTCCTTTCCTAGGTGAGAAGGCTCGCTCTCAGGCTCAATCCTCCAATGCAGGAGATATCGTTTTACCTGCAGCGCCCATTAACGCTCATGGCAGACCTCCCAAGGGGTCTTGTAAAACACACATTAACAAGGGGGTCACGCAGGCCAAAGTCAGCAGGCTTGCGACAATGGAAAGTGAGCACACTCTGGTCTCGGATCAGATGTCTTTACAGGATTATCAAGTTTCAGTGGATTCTTCCACTGTATGGGGTCCAATCCCTTCTGGGGACAGTCATTTGAGGGTGGAGTCTAGCGCTCCTGTGCCTGAGGTGGTTTCACCGCTTCCTCCTTCTGCTCCATCCCGTGCCTCTACAGGGGCCGTCCGGCCCAGGGTCAGCTTCCTGACTCTTGGAAGCCAGAGGATATTCAATAAATGATTGTGGTGGCAGTTCAACAGTCGCTTTCTGCTCGATGGGGTCCAGGTGATAAGCAGGTCCCCTCTACAATAGCTTGCTCGGGGTGAGCGGCATCTCCTGATCGGTTTGATATGGAAGATGCCATCTCTCTGACCGGCTCTGACTCCCCGTCCTTGTCCGGTACCACTGACCATCCTATGGAGGCGGACACGGAGCTCCCTGAGCTAGAATTGTCGGAGGATGAAGGTCTGCCACCTGACCAGCCAGCATTTACAGGTCTATTTCCTCAGGCTCTCTTTAAATCACTCCTTTTCAAGGCGGTAAATACTGCCCAGCTGGGTGCACCTCAGCCTCCCGAGCCACCTCCTCCTGCGGGTTCTTTGAACCCATTATTTGCAGAACCACCTAAGCCGGTGACTTCTATTCCTGTCCTGCTTTTTCTGGACATTATCCAAAGGCAGTGGGCTTCACCTACATCAGCTCCGGTCCCATCTTCCTCAGACAAGAATAACTTTTCTGTCTCCTCCGCTTTGGATTCCCTCCTTCAGGTGTCTTCTGTTGATGCCCCAGTGGCTGCCTTACTGGCTTCTTCGTCCATTCCAGGTGACCCTGAGGAGGGTCTTCGCCCTGACAAACGTAGATCGGAGCAGGTCCTTCAGAGAGCCCATCTTGGGGCAGCCTGGGCCATCAAGTCTGCCACAACTGCTTCTTTCTTTAATTGTTCTATGCTTTTGTGGCTCTGCCAGTTCCAGGAGAAGTTGTCTCTGGAGGACTCGAGACTTAGACAAGACTTGAATAAGATTGTGGCTGCTGTGCAGTTCTCAGCAGACACCACACTGAATGTGGCCCGTTTCGCTGCTAAATCCCTGGCGTCTTCCATCGCAGCCTGCCGCTTGGTGTGGCTTTGCCATTGGCAAGCCGACACCAGACACAAACGGCGTCTGGCATCTGTTCCCTTTTCGGGCACTAGGCTGTTTGGCGAACCTTTGGAGAAGTTTCTTATAGAAACCAAAGATAAGAGGAAGATATTACCTGCTGTGTTTCATAGGGGGGAACCTCGGTTCACCCCTTATGGTCCTCGACACCATTACCGGCCTTCGAAGGGTGGTTTCTCTTCTTCTCGTGGCACGGGTAATTTTGCCCTTGGGCAGCGGGGTTTTCAGGAATGTCCTCCTTGGGGGAGGAATTTTGGTGCCCGGCGGCCCTTTCAAGGGGGAGGGGGTCGCTCCATCCGTCATCGCCATTAGTAGTACTGGGGAACCTCCCATTGGTGGACGATTGGGCCTTTTCACCAACGTTTCAGAGGTACTATTTCAGATTGCTGCGTCCTTGCCTCCATTCGATCGGGGCTAGCCATCAAATTTGTCTCCACCCCTCCTTTGTCTTTCATTCGCTGTCCTCTGTCTTGGGTTGCTGAACATCGCTCCCAGATGGAGGCAGTGATTAGTCATCTTTTAGCCATCAATGCTATCCAACCTGTGCCCAGTGATATCGCTGGACAGGGCTTTTATTCTTGGGTCTTTTTGGTCCCAAAGTCATTGGGTGGATGGAGACCCATTCTGGACCTTAAGCGTTTGAACCGATTTGTCATCTATCGAAAGTTCAAAATGCAATCCCTATGATCAATTCTAGACGCGTGCAGAGGGGCAATCTCCTCTGTTCCATAGATCTCATGGAGGCTTACCTCCGTATCCCCATCAGACCTTCTCATATGAAATTTCTTCACTTCTGTTATAAGGGGATTCATTATCAGTGTAGGGCCTTACCATTCGGCCTTTCCTCTGCTCCCCGTAGCTTCACCAAGATATTGGCAGCTTTAGCCGCTCATCTCCGACTCCGGGCCATTTGTCTCCAGTGTTACCTGAATGACATCTTGGTTATGTCGAGCTCTCTTGACCAGGCCCTTGAAGACCTCCAACTTACCATTCAGACTTTAGCAGTGCATGGCTTCTCTATTAACATTGAGAAGAGCTATTTGCACCCCTCGACTAGAATTCTCCATCTGGGTACTGTCATTGATTCAGTGGAAGGTCAAGTGTTTCTCTCTCCTGATAGGCAGGCCGGGTTGCACTCCTTGGTGGCCAAGGTTCTGACGGATAGATGGGCTTCTCCGTTGTTACTTTCCAGGTTGTTGGGCAAGATGGTCTCGGCCATCTCTATTATTCCCTGGGCCAGGTTACACCTTAGAGACCTTCAATGGTTTCTCTTGCCTTTGCAGAAGGCAGGCAGGGGGTCTTTGTCGACCAGAGTGACAGTTCCGAGAGAGGTCCTTGTGTCTCTTCACTGGTGGCACTCCTCAGCGATCTCCAAATGCTGCCTCTTCCTGGAGCATCAATTGGTTGTGGTCACCACCGATGCCAGCAAGGTCGGTTGGGGAGCTCACTGCGAGACACAAGTCACACAGGGAGTCTGGTCCACCACGGAAGCTTCCCACAGCATCAATTGGTTAGAACATCAGGCGATTTCGCCGGTACTTTGAGCCTTCTGTCATCTAGTGGTGGGTGCCCATGTACTGGTGCGGACTGACAACACTTCAGCCAAGGCTCATGTCAACCACCAAGGCGGCACCAGGTCCCGTTCCCTGATGCTGGAGGCCAAGCATCTGTGCCTTTCGTCAGAGCACCATCTGGCTTCATTGAAGGCCGACCATATTTCGGGTGAGGCAAATGTGACAGCAGATTGGCTGAGCCGCCAATGGATAGATCATGTGGAGTGGAGCCTCCACCCGTCAATTTTTCAGATGGTGTCAGATCGATTCGGCATACCCCAGGTGGACCTTTTCGCCTCCCAACAGAATACCAAAGTGCCTCGTTTCTTTGCCCGCTTTCCTTCTCCCCAGGCAGAAGCGGTGGATGCCCTGCACTCCCCTTGGCCGCCTGGCCTGTTGTACACCTTCCCTCCTATTCTCCTCATTCCGAGGGTACTCTGAAAAATGTTGGTAGAACGGGCAGTACTCGTTCTGATAGTTCCACATTGGCCGAGGAGGTCATGGTTTGCGGACCTCATGACCCTGGAAGTGTCCCCTCCTTGGAGGATTCCGTGCACTCCCAACTGCCTGACTCAAGGAGCGATTGCTCACCCTGATCCCCAGTGGCTACAGATGACCGCTTGGCAGTTGAGTGGGAGACGCTAAGACGGGATAACTTCCCCGAGTCGCTGATTCGTACCATCCAGGCTTCACGGCGGCCTTCCACGGAGTGGATTTATGCATCCACTTGGCGGTCTTTTGTGGCTTGGTGTGCTCAACATGAGGTTTTCGCCCTTCGAGCTTCTGAGCTGCATGTCATGTGGTTTCTCCAGGCTGGGTTGGACAGAGGCCTTTCGCCCAACACCCTTCGTCGACAGGTGGCTGCTATTGCATCTGTCCTTACGTACAATGGCCCCTGATTTGTCGTTTTCTGTGGGGGGCGACGAATCTCTGCCCTCCTGTTTTACATTGATACCCGACCTGGAACCTTTCCCTCATCTTGGAGTCCTTGACAGCGTTCCCGTATGAGCCGCTCGTTTCTGCCAGTCTTTGTTTTCTGTCCCAGAAAGTGGCCTTCCTGGTTGCTGCTACCTCAGCACATCGTATTTCAGAGATAGCGGCCTTATCTATCAGGGATGATTTATGCATGTTTCATGCAGACCGAGTGGTCCTCCAGCTGGACCCGACAATTGTTCCCAAGATTAACTTTCCCTTCCATCGTTTACAGGAGCTGATTCTGCCAGATTTCTTCCCGCATCCCTCGAATCCAATGGAGACTCGGTTGCAAATGTTGGATGTCTAGCGGGCGCTTCAGATATACCTCCACCGGACGGCTGGGATTCGTCGAACTGAATCATTATTTGTCTCCTTTCTCTCAACCTCCTTAGGGTGCAAGGTGATGTCTTCTACAATTGGACATTGGATCTGGACAGTGATTGCTACACCGTATGAACTGCAGTCATTAGCACCTCCTCCTCAGGTGACAGCCCATTCTACGAGAAGTGCTGCGACGATGACGGCATGGGCGTCTCAAGCTTCACTACTTGAGATCTGCAGAGCTGCTATGTGGACTTCTCCTTCGCCCTTTGTGAGGCACTATAAGCTTGATAAGTTTGCCACCGAGGAGGCTGATTTTGGGAGGAGAGTGTTATAGGCTGTTGATTTGCAAGAGGGGTCTTGTTTCCAGACTGATCCCTCCCGTTAGCTGGGACACGGATCTTTGGTATGTCCCACGGCTGGCTGCTGTCTCCACTATCAAGGGAGAAGGGGTGTTGGTCCTACCTGATACGCCCCTTCTCGTTGAGTGGAGACAGCAGCCAGCCCCACCCTATTTCAGTCTGGTAAGTGATTGTTGTGACTTTGTCGTTTTCTTCTGGGTACTTCTTGTTTCTTGTTTTTATTCCACACTATGAGTCTGTCTTCCTTCGAAAAAAGCTGGGGCTCCTAGCAACAGGGGCGGTATTTATTTGATTTGACAGGCTCAGTTCTTTCTTCTGACCAATGAGCATAACCCACGTCTGGCTGCTGTCTCCACTCAACGAGAAGGGGCGTATCAAGTAGGACCAATGCCCCTTTTCATAGCCTATGATTGGCATGTTGCCATATGCAATCCTTTACAATATGAAATAATAATAAACAGGACAGCCTGCACCAGGTGAGGTAACAATATCACCACAAATTCAGTGGGACAATATGCTTTTATACTTTTCACAATATCTTAAATCTGATTTTCTTTCCTTTCTCTTTCTATGATTACAAATTATTAGCTAAGTGTATAGATTGGGCTAAAATCCCAGCTATTAATTTTACCATTGTTTATATTTTTCAACATGAAAAGCATACATTTTAATAATTTAATGAGAAATGGAAAATCAATCATTGATCTCTGATCTTTGGCTCAAATTCTCAGTAAATTGGGAACCTCAAAGTTCCTGCAATTAATTGCAAGAAAACTTGCTGAGATGTTGCATGGAGACAAGTTTACCTAATCAAAGCAGCTACCCCCTTTTTTTTCTTCTTCCAGTATACAAGACGGTAAAAAGGGAGATGAACATAGGATGACTGTATATCTTATAGGTAATATTCCTTTTCTTTTTTATGTAAGCTGTGTAATGAAATATTCTGGGGAAATTGTTTGGAAGCAAGATACTAGATAGGTTTCTTCTGGAATTTTCAAAACATTTGGAACTACAAATTAAAGTGAATGTTGAGATATTGATGACAGTCCACAAAATTGTCTACATTTGGAAGCTCAGTGGGGTTTGATACCAAAACTATCGTCTGGACTAAGAGATGAAAAATTTCCTAGTTTTTTTTTTTTTTTTAAATAACGTATTGGAAGAAATACTCTTCATATTTGCCCCAAGCTTGCATGGTTGTGTCCAAATGGGGACCAGGAGTTAAAACTGACTTTAGGATTTCTTTATTTTATTCTTGTATTACAATGAAATTGTCCCAATTATATTATGAAGAAAATAATAGAAAGATGTCACACTGAATTAGAACTAGGCAACATTTTGAACATGAAAGTAAATAGCATTTCAGAGTATTCATAAATGTCCACACTGGTTGGCAACTCTTTGAGCCAAATATGTTGAAATTGAAGAATACATCCTAATCCCAATACTGCTGCATATTCATTTCCTAAAATTAGGAAAACTAGGATAGTGTACTGCAAAGATAAAGATATTAAAATGTGAGTTGAGATTAATGAATGCTTACAAAAATAACGGTTGACTAAAAGCCCACTGAAGTTTTTTTGGTGTTTTTTTTTTCAAAGATAGAGTTAACAGAACAGAATTGGAAGGGACCTTGGATGTCTTCTAGTGCAACCCCCTTCTCACCCTCTTCTTTCACCCCTAAGATTTTGGAAATTGCTATCATGTCATCCCTAGTTATTATTTTCATTAAATTAGATATACACAATTCCAACAGCCATTGTCCTAAAGGTGCTTTTTCAGGAGGCAACTGGACTTTCTTGTTTTTTCTTTTAGGCATTTTGTTTCTCATCCAAGAAGCTTCTTCAGCTCTGACAGGAGAGTGGGGAACGGAAGGATTTATATTCCTTGCAGACAGCTGGTAATCTGCATCCTTTTAGCCGGTCATTGAAGCACTTGATTTATCTGTGTCCTCAGGGTCACCTGAGTAATGCTCCTAAGTACTAAACTTCACTTTGGTCAGTCTGAAAGCTCAAACTGTAAAGTCTCCTTGATACATTAAATTCAGAGACTACCACTTAAAAATGCAGAGATAAAATGTTTAAAATATATGCATCCAAAGTTAAGAGCACAACTGTTCTGTCATAAGAAACCTGTTTCTCTGCTAAAATCTTCCAATAATGCAGAAGTGTGAAAAAGCAAAATAATAATTATAACAACAATTTTTAAAAAATCAACACTTATGGAATGATATTTAAATACATAAACTATATCATTTTAAAATTTAGCATAAAACATAATACATAGATAGCTTTTTAAACCCAAATGAATATTATATAAATAAAATAGTAATACACAGACAATAAAGACAATAATTATATTACATCAAAAAAAAGATTTTTATGTTCTATGCTATATTGTAAAACATTAATTTACATTAAAATATACTTACAATAGGAAAAATTATCATTGAGATTTAAATGACAATTTAGAGGTATGATTCCTGGAGAATCAAACAATATTTATTTCTGAGCAAGCAAATGCATTCAAATCACCCACTGGACATGAAATGTAAATGTATAGACAACTGGAACTGTTCATCAAAGTAGCTGAATCTGAGAATGATTTTTGCAGAAGGAATGTGGACAAACATGGAGAATTAGCTTCCAGAAGGCCATTTTGAGTTCACTATTCCTCATGCTGTAGATCAGTGGATTCATGATTGGTGGTACCACACAGTAAAATATTGAGATAAATGGATCGAATGCTGAAGAAAAAGTAGAGGATGGACTGAAATAAGCGAGGCTCGCGCTTGCCACATACAGGCAAATGACTATAAGATGGGGTAAACAAGTCGAGAATGCCTTTTGCTTCCCTTGGGTAGAGGGGATTTGCAAAACTGCTCTAAAAATCTTAACATATGAAAACACAATTAAAACAAATAGAAGGAACCCTACAGAAGAACCAAAAGTAAGTGCCAGTTCTAGTGCAACATATGAATCAGAGCAAGAGATCTTGAGCAACTGAGGGATTTCACAGAAGAACTGATTGATGATTCTGGAACAGAAATCCAATGTGAGTAAATTTCCCGTATAGAGTGTTGAAAAAAAGAGACCACCAATCAAGGCACTAATTACCATTTGGATGCAAGCTCTTTTGTTCATTACTGTTTCATAATGTAATGGCTTGCAAATTGCTATATAACGATCATATGCCATCACAACAAGGAGGAAAAGGTGAGATATCACAAAAAAATCAAAGAAGAAAACTTGACAGAAACACCCAGCATAAGAAATAGTTTCAGTGTTCATGAAGGAATTGATCATGGACTTGGGAACTATGACAGAGATGGAGCCAAGATCTTGGAAAGATAAGTTGGCTAGAAAAAAATACATGGGTGAGTGAAGTTGATAGCTATAAAGAACAACAGTGATGATAATGACGTTTTCAATGAGGACCACCAAATAAATTACTAAAAAAATGATGACATGAAATATCCAAAGCTTCTCAGTGTCATGGAATCCATGCAGAAGGAATTCATCAATTCTTGTCTGATTTTCCATTGTACTCCTCAGGCTTTGCATTCTGTAGAACTAACACTGATGTAGGCTTTTTTCCATGGACCACTATTCAAGGTGTACTGGAACACTTTGAAAACAAATTTCTTTGATCTGGCCATTAGAGAGAGAAGGAAACAGAGTTTTATCTATGGGATATTCATAATTATGCTCAAGGGAGACTCATTTTGCGAAAGCATAGTTAGGCATATTAGGTGCTTGGATTTGTTGTTTATACTGGTTTTTATTGAAAGAACAAGGACTATATATTTCTTTCAGGAGGTTTTAATTGTAGCACAAGAGATTTACTATATTCACTTCCATTTTAAAAATAATATCCATATGGAAAATGGAGATCTACCCATCTCTCAATAATACATACATACATACACACACACATACATACATACACACACACACACACACACACATACATACATAGTATTTCCACATTGACTATGAAGAATTGAAATAGAAACTAGGCAAATAGCTGGACAAAGCAATTGAATTATTTGAACAAGGAAGACCTAGGTAACACCCATCAACCTTGATATGTGCTTTTTAGCAGAAGGTGAGATAACAAAATAGTGTTCTGAAATAGAAAATCTCCAGGAATTGTAGTAAATCCAATTTTATTTAGTGGAACAGATTCATAGAGATTTAGCAGTGAAGATACTTCTAAAGATTAGATTTAGCAGTGAAGATTAGAATAGAATGAATGAGCTGGAAGAGATATTGGAGGTCTTCTAGTCCAACCCCCTGATCAATACTATTTCAGATAATTGCAAGGAAGGAAGGAATGTGTGAAATGAGCAACTATATAAATTAAATAAGTAAACAAACAAACAAGCCACTTTTTATATTCTTTTGAAGGATACTACATGGATTTATCATATAGCCACCAGAAATCAAACCAGTGGTATTGAAATGGGGTCAATGAATTAAGATAGTTATTGTGATACATGTAAAAAGAAGAACTTTAATTACATATTCACAATCTACTTGTTGAGTTTTTGGACCTGCTCCTGCAGGTAACCCTGAATCAAATTCAGTTACTCTTTGAAGGCTAAATATATTTTAGAATCATTTTAAAAGCTTATTTTCTAACCATAGTAAATTTGGATGATGACTTTTTCCTGAAATAAGTACTCATATTTTATGGAGAAAATGTTTTGAGCTTTTTACAAAAAGTTATAACATCAGGGAGGAAGTTGAGTGTTTTCAAATGGAAGACTGTTTCTTCAATCTATTACATGAATAAAATTCCTTGGTTGCGCTAAGCAGTTTATTATATAATTATATCTTTTCTGAAGTATTATATAATTCAAATCAAATATGTTTTACCTATATCTTTATGCAATGCTATTGTTAAATAATTAAATCCTACTCTTATTCATCCATAGAGATGCACATATTTATGATTTTAAGTATCTTTAGTGCTAATTTCTGTGAATCTGTTCCATTAAATAAAATTGGATTTACTACAATTGAAGATTTTCTATTTCAGTACACTATTTTGTTATCTCACTTCCTGCCAAAAAGCACATTAAAATCCCCATTCATTCATTCATTCATTCATTCATTCAATCAATCAATCTCCCATATATCATTACTTTTTTCAGTTTCAACTCATATCTTCCTTCTGTCCTCAAGTATATTAAAATGGAATACATGGGCAAGAAGGAAAATAGAAGAACTAGATTAACATATGGAATCTGAAAAAGTTCATGGGAATGAATATCTCCCTCCATATTTCAATCAAACCTTGATCTAGACATTTAACAAAAATACTTAGGAAGCTGGAGTGCAGTGCATTTAGCATAAAAATTAGCAAGTTCATAGTCAAGCAAATGAGAAAATTTTTTTATTGTAATGGTAACAGCAGAAGAATGGGTCAAGGTGAAACAAAGTCAGTATTCTGAATAAAAAAAAGCAGAAAATTTGAAAAACTAAATCCTTTCCCCAAAGTTGGCTATTATCATGTAGAAGCCAAAGTGGTCAACTCAAAGAGTCTAATGTCAACTTGAGTATAGACCGAAGGAGGTTAAGAAACAAATGTCTCTCATTTGAAAGAATATTTATCACATGTCCAAAAATAATTTTCCATTTGTAATAGGAATTTCCTAAGCAACAAGTGAGGAAGAAGTTGTTAAAACAAAACAGCAGGTAAAAACAAAACTGTTGAGTGTCAAGCCAACTCAACATAGATTGGGGAGGGGAGTCACCACAGATCCAGCGATGACAGGGGGAATGCTACTGAACAACTACATTCCCGCTGGCTGCAAGGTGGTGATGGGGGTGTCTACGCTGGGTGCAGCTTTGCACATTGGTGATGGTGAAGTGTTAAGCCCAGAATCAGAGGCGGTCGGTCACTTCGCGGCTGGGATAGGGCAAAGTAAATGGAGGGGGAGGCATTCCAGGCTGCTGCAAAGGGAGGGGCTAAACCAGAAAGTAATTCCGATTGGTTATGGATGCTCCCAGCTTAATTTGAACATGGTTAAAAGGGCACTGGGAGGCAGCCGCTCCCAATGCCGACTTTGTGTTATTCTTAACGTTCATATATGACTACACTGAGAAATGCGAATTAAAGCTATCTACAACCTCGTGATTTGACTGTGAGTCATGTTTTCAGTGGGACGAGCCAGCTTGGTGAGCAGCATATGACAGAAAGTTGGCGTTTCCCTTTCCCTTTTCTTTTTCTTGAGACTTTTGGGTGTCGGCAGACAGGATGGTGGAGGCGTGGAAGCTGGATACCCGACACTGACCGACATGGAAGAGCCTCCGGTCATGGAGGTGGCTCCAGACGCAGCAACCAGCACCAACCTGCCTGTAGTGTGGCCAAAGGAACAAGCAACCCAACAGGGGGTGAGGCTCCTCGACGCGTCGGTGGGGCCAACCGGCTCTGACAGAAAGAAGATGTTGTCGGGTGAGTGGTGGCATAGCCCTGCTCTGACAGGCACTGAGGCGACTAAGTCCTCGAAACCCCATCCAGGTGATTCCACCTTTCAGGGATGGCATGAGTGACGCTGGGTGGAAGAGGATGATGGGGAGTGGAGTTACTCCACGGGACTGGGCTCCACCATGCTTGATATCCTGTGGGAGAGATTTGGAGAAGCGAGTTTCCGGGACGCTCCTTTCTGGCAGCCCTGGACGACTGGATTAGAAGGTCCAGCATCCTGGCAGGGAGGGATTGTCCAGGGGCACAGACACTTGTTTCCATTTAGCCAGCCCGAAACTGCGAATGGTGAAGAGTCGGACTCGGCCATCTGAACCACTTGTAACAAGTGGCATACCACCATGTCACTGGAAAATGCTCTAAGGGGGGTAGACCCCTAGTCAGCAAGGGTTGGTTACTACCAGCTACGATAGCGCCAGACAGCAGGAGGGCCCATGGAGAGGGGATGGAGGAATATGCAGGAAACCCGGCCACCGTCTGGACTATCCCCCATATGGGTATCAGGGAATTGGCCGCAGCGACAGGTGTGGGCCCCCCCCCATACAGACCACATTCGATGGTAGTGCTGATTGAGTATCCATCTTTTTGAGCCAGGTGCTTAGTTATCTAGACCTCTATGGACACCTGTATCCCTCCCAATGGTCCATGGTAGTTGCTATAACTAATATGTTGAAGGGGGAGGCTGCAGACTGGGTCACAGACCTCCACAGTGAGCATGCAAGGGAGCTGGTTGGTGTGGGTCTCTTTTTGGAAGTATTGAGAAGCCGATTTGAGGATGACACTCACACCCAAGTGGTGGAGGGGGAGTTGATTTCACTAAAACAGGAAGGCCGATCTGTTAGGGAATATATCAAGGAGTTTTGGGCCCCTGCAGGACAGCTTCGAGCTGGCCGGAATGACTGTTAGTGCACCATTTCTGGCTGGGGTTGGATAAGGACATTAGACAAGCCTGTGTTTATAGGGGCTTGCCGCCCCAGCTAACAGAGTGGTTTAGAGCAGCCATAGACCTGGACGTGGGTTTTCAGGAGTTCTGGCCCCGGGGGAGCAGGGGACGTTGTACAGCAATAATGAGAGATGGACAGACCAACCCCCATTAGGGGTCCTGGATGGACCAGCTCATTTCCCCTTCACTCCTTAAAACCAGCAGGCAGAGGCATGTTCCACTGCTTTTGGTGCCCAGGCTATCGGGCTCTTGATTGCCCTTTATCCCCTGTCCAGGCCAAGGCACAATAGACGGGGATGGGTTGTACACTGAGGGGCCAAGCTCATTCAGGTGTGGACCAATCCCTCTTGGCCACTCAAACCCCATGTGGCAGCCCACATTCTACTCCAAAGGCGGTGACGAATCCTAGTATATCAGAAGGAGGGCCTGTAGCCATGAATGATGATGAGGAAAGTGACCTGAATAACCCCATGGTAAGTGCACTGATATGCCCCTTTATCATATCAGTAGTTGTATGAAATCCACGTACATCCCAAGCGAGTCACTGGGGAGCATTGATAGATTCTGGTTGCACCAGGTGTTTGATGAGCAAAGCAATAGTCGATGACCTAGGCTTACGCACAGTGCAATTAAGAACTCCGAAAAGATTCAAACAAATGGACAGCTCTGTCTTGGGGGGGGGGCGTCCAAACTCATCACTGAACTAGTGGAATAACTATCATCCCATCTCCAACCTTTGTTTCATCACAAAGGTTTTTGAGACTGTAGTGGTGCAACAACCCCCACAATTCCTGGAGGAAACGGAATACCTTGATCCATACCAATCGGGCTTCTAACGTGGACACAGCATGGAAACGGCATTGGTCGCTCTGGTAAATGATCTCTGGTGGGCTCGGGATGGTGGTTGTTCCTCAATCCTGGTCCTACTTGACCTCTCAGTGGCTTTTGATACCATCAACCATGGTATCCTACTGCAGCGACTTGTGGGGTTGGGAGTGGGAGGCACTGTCTTACAGTGGTTCTCCTCCTACCTCTCGGGTCGCTTTCAGTTTGTATGGATGGGAGGGCAGAGGTCCACCCCGAGGCCTCTAAATTGTGGAGTGCCTCAGGGGTCGGTTCTCTCCCCCTACTCTTTAACATATATATAAAGCCACTGGGTGAGATCATTCGTGGCTTTGGGGTGAGATATCATCAATATGCTGATGATACCCAATTATACAACTCTACCCCAGACCACCCCAGAGATGCCCTTTCCATGATGTCCCATTGCATGGAGGCAGTATGGGCCTGGATGGGCAGAAACAGACTCAAACTCAATCCCTCCAAGACTGAGTTGCTGTGGATGCCAGCATCTCGGGTTTCAGAGGCCCCATCCCTGCTTGGGGATGCTTGGGGAAAAACTTGCCCCCTTTGATAGGGCTCGCAACTTGGGTGTCCTCCTGGATGCTCGGCTGTCGCTAGAAGACCATCTAACCACCGTGACCCGGGGGGCCTTTGCACAGGTTCACCTGGTGCACCAGTTGCGCCCTTTCCTGGACCGAGATGACCTTCGCACAGTCACTCATGCCCTGGTTACTTCCCACTTGGATTACTGCAATTTCCTCTACATGGGCCTGCCCCTGAGATGCACCCGGAGACTCCAGCTGATCCAGAATGCAGCTGCACGGGTTGTTACGGGAGCCTCTCAATACTCCCATATAACACCACTCCTGCATGAGCTGCACTGGTTACCAGTGGTTCTCCGGGTCCGCTTCAAGCTGCTGGTTCTCACCTATAAGGCCCTACATGACTTAGGTCCGGGATATTTGCAGGATCTTCTCCTGCCTGCCTCTCTGTTCGCTCACATAGGGCCGCTTTCCTCAGGGTTCCAATGGTGAGCCAATGTCATCTATGGGTGTCCAGGGGTAGGGCGTTCTCTGTGGGTGCTCCCACCCTCTGGAATGAGTTACCTACCGAGCTCTGGACAGCTCATGATGGCTCCTTCCATCAGGACCTGAAGACTTGGCTGTTCAAGCAAATAGGCTGACTCTGATTCCGGGTTTTATTATTTATTATTAATTAGTTATTTGGTTTAAAATGGGATTTTATTTTACATGTTTTTTAACTTATGTTCGCCGCCCTGAGTCCTTTGGGAGAAGGGCGGCATATAAATACATGTAATAAATAAATAAATAATAAACTTCATTGGTATATCAATAAAAATCTCGCAAGAGGTTTTATCAAACCCAGCAGGTCACGGATGGCTGCACCTGTGCTGTTCAGGAAGAAGAAAGATGGGGGCCTACATCTTTGTGTAGACTTTCGGGGGTTGAATGTGGTGTGTGTAGAATACCTATACCCTCTATCCTTAATTAAAGACCTCCTGGCAGTATTGTCCACCGGACGGGTTTTTACAAAACTCGACCTGTGTGAGGCTTACTACCGTGTGCGCATCAAACAAGGTGATGAATTGAAAACCACCTTTAATTGCCCGTTGGGTAGTTATAGGTTTAAAGTAATGCCGTTTGGCCTACAGGGTGCCCCAGCCATATTCATGCAGATCATTAATGAAGTGTTGCATGAGCATCTCTATAGAGGTGTGCTGGTATATCTAGATGACATTTTGATATACACGAAAACAATGGAAGAACACGTTCAATTGGTACAGCAGGTGCTGAGCAAATTGTTGACTGCACGCCTCTTTGTTAAATTGTCAAAATGTGAATTTCATTGTACACAGCTGGACTATTTGGGGTATCGTATTTTGGGAACTGGTGTGGAAATGGATCCAAATAAAGTAAAAACAGTCCTGGTATGGCAAGCGCCCACAACAAGGAAGCAATTACAGAGCTTCCTTGGCTTTGCCAACTTTTACAGACAATTTATTCCAGGTTTGCACAGGTAGCTTTGCCTTTGACAGACCTATTATGCACCAAACATACTGGGGTAAAGATGAGACCCGGCCAAACGTTGCAGTGGACGATTGAGTGTCAGCAAGCATTCAAATAATTGAAGGCGCTGTTCTCTTGGGAGCTGATTTTGAAACACCCTGACCCAAATCTCATGTTCATCATTCAAGCAGATGCCAGCGACATAGCTGTGGGTGCTGTGTTGCTGCAAAAGGCAAAGGATGGGGCATTGCACCCTTGTGCCTATACTTCTCAAAAATTAACCCCAACCGAGAGAGGGTGGGCGATTTGGGAAAAAGAGGCTTTCACAGTCCAGTGGCCTTACTTACCTGGCGACACCTCTTGGAGGGGATTGGTACCAAGTTTGAAGTATGGACCGATCATTAAAACCTACAGGCTCTCCAAAAACTGAGAAAATTATCCCCAAAACAGGCATGTTGGGCACAATATTTCCAGTGCTTCAATTTCGACCTGAAATATGTGCCCAGAGGAAAGAACTTTCTGGCGTGAATGCCTCAATTTCATAGCAAAAGAGAAGAAGTTGTCCAGGCTATGATACCAAAAGGCCTAAGCAAAGACTGCTTAAATACTAAGGAACACTTATGGCAAACTGACCTATGTCACGAGACAGGCAGAGACCCTTGGTTTCATACCCATAAGTCGATATTAACACACCGGAATGGAATTGCGTGGATGGGATCTCACATCTATGTACCGGCAGCTTTATGCCGAGCAGTATTACAGCGGTGTCATGACTCAAAGCTGGCCGGTCATTTTAGTTTCCTCAAAACTTTATATTTGACCAGACGCCACTTTTGTGGCCACAAATGTGGAAGGACATCAAACAATATGAGAAGGAATGCCCAACGTGCGCAACGACGAAACCACGGTCTGGGTGGCCTTTGGGTCTTTTACAATCAGTGGCTAGCCCTACAGAACCTTGGAAGGAGATTGCTATGGACTTTGTGGTAGACCTTCCCAATAGTAATGGAAATACCATAATCTGCACCATAATCGACGTCTTCTCCAAGCAAGCTCATTTTATTCTGTGTAGTGGGTTGCCATCAGCTAGGAAACTCTCAAAGATGTTCATCCAACACGTCTACTGCCTGCATGATATTCCATGATGAATCATCTTGGATAGGGGCATTCAGTTCACGGCATGTTTTTGGCGCAGCCTCCTAGCAGTGATCAGATCCTCCCAAGGTTTAAGTATCGCCTACCATCCTAGTACTAATGGGGCAGTGGAACATACTAACGCCATGGTAGAATGCTATTTACATTGCTACATGTACTATCAACAGAACGATTGGGCAGACCTACTGCCTTTTGCTGAAGTAGCATATAATAATACAATGCATCGAAGTACAGGTGCCATACCTTTCAAAATTGTCTCCGGCAGGGAATTTAGGGCCATTCCCAAATTAGATGACCAGAGCCAGGAACAAGTGGCTCTGGATGAATGGAGTAACCATATAGGTAAAGTGTGGCCACAGGTGAAAGCCGCGCTAGCCAAAGCAACCGACGAATATAAAGCCTTTGCCAATAAGAAGCGGGCTACCCATAAACCTTTTCAAGTAGGGGATCAGGTGTACCTCTCCACCAAATACATATGATTAAAAATCCCATGCAAGAAACTAGACCCTCAGTATCTAGGTCCGTTCTGGGTTTGTAAAGAGATCAACCCAGTTACTGTGGTCCTGCAGTTGCCACCATATCTGGGGAAGGTCCACCCTGTCTTCCATTGCAGTTTATTGAAGCCAGTGGACAGTCCAGTAGATACTCAACCCTGTAGATACCAGTAGATACCTCCAGGCCCTGTAAGGGACGACCAATATGAAATAGACAGGATTCTCAATTCCTGGGTCCATCATGGCGGGCTACAATACTTGGTCAAATGGAAGGGGTATCCCTTAGCTGAAGAGCCCTGGGTAACAGCGACAGACCTAAATGCCACAAAGCTCTTAAAACAGTATCATAAAAACAACCCACAGAAACCCGGTCCTGTAAGCTAACCTATCTCTTTCATGTCTTGCAGGTGGACTCCTGGTAGAAGGGGCCACCTGTCGAGTGTCAAGCCAACTCGACATAGAGTGGGGAGGGGAATCATAGCAGATCTAGCAACGACAGGGGGGATCCTACCAAATAACTACGTTCCCGCTGGCTGCACCGTGGTGATGGGGGGTGTTTACGCTGACTGCAACTTTGCACGTTGTTGGTGTTGGTGTGTTAAGCCCAGAATCGGAGGCGGTCGGTCACTCCGCGGCCAGGACAGGGCAAAGTAAATGGAAGGGGAGGTGTTCCTGGCCACTGCAAAGGGAGGGGCTAAACCAGGAAGTAATGCTGATTGGTTATGGTCGTTCCCGGCTTAATTTGAACATGATTAAAAGGGCGCTGGGAGGTGGCTGCTCCCAATGCTGACTTTGTGTTATTCTTAACGTTCATATAGGATTACACCGAGAAATGCAAATTAAACCTGTCTACAACCTCATGATTTGTCTGCTAGGCATGTTTTCAGTGGGACAAGCCAGCTTGGTGAGCAGCATATGACAAAAACAATTATGTTTGGGAAAAAATATTATCGTGATACAGGGCATCTTCCAATTTGACCAGCTGTTGTATGTGTTAATGTTTTTTTAAAGACACTTTTTCTTTTTAATGTGTTATTTGCCTCATTTTTTCTTTAAAAAATATTTTGGTGCTTTGTATTTTAAATTTCCTTGAATAAACTAAATATTGTTATGAAAAAAAACCTGAACAAGCTTCTTGAATGAGAAGAAAACATTTTCAAGGGAAAAAAACAAGAAATTTTAATTGCCTTTTGGAAAATCTTTGGGACAACCATGACTTGGATAATTGAGAATCTCCATAGATATTTATGTGCAACTCCTTTCAGCAAAACTTTGCCAAATCCTTTTTGAAAGATCATATAAATATATCTTTGTAAAACTCATACTGACCACCTCAGTCATTATTTATAAAGCAAGTGTATGTAATCTTTCATTTATTTCCTTTTTTCCCTTTCTTTGCTCCCCTTCCTTCCTTCCTTCTTTCCTTCCTTCCTTCCTTCCTTCCTTCCTTCCTTTCTTCCTTTTCCACTATTCTTTTTCCACTATTATAGGAAGGAAGGAAGGAAGGAAGGAAGGAAGGAAGGAAGGAAGGAAGGAAGGAAGGAAGGAGCAATTTAAAATGCAAGTTTGTGTTCTATAATCAACTTCATATTCCAAGAAAAACATATCGCATTGCCCCATCAAGGGCACCTAAAGGCAGTTACCAGTTTCATTTAGAATGTCCAAACAGAATGTGTTATATTCAGGCTGTGTTATCCATGAGAATAAACAATGAAACAATTAAAATTAAATAATTAAAATCACCCAAAAAAACAAATTTACTCCTTTTGTCTTTGGATTAAATCCAGTGTAAACAAAAAGCCCAAACTTCTTCTCCCATACCTAATATACCTCAGGGCTCCTGAACCAAACTAGGTTTCTGCAAAATGAGTCCCCTTGAGGATAATTGCAAACAGTCTATAGATAAAGCTTTGTTTCCTTCTTTCTTACACTGCCAAGATAAAGAAAATGATTTTCAAAATATTCGAGGCTGCCTTGAATCCTAATGCATGGAAAGGAGTGTGATTGTTGAGTTCTGTCCACAGACTGCACAGAAGTAACAGCAGTATGGAAAATCAGTCAAGTATTGATGAATTCCTACTGCGTGGATTCCCCAATACTAAGGAGCTACGAATATTTCATGTCATCATTTTTTTACTAATTTATTTGGTGGCTCTCATTGAGAATCTCATTATCATTACTGTCATTCTTTATAGCCATCAACTTCACTCACCCATGTATTTTTTTCTAGCCAATTTATCCTTCCAAGATCTTGGCTCCATCTCTGTCACAGTTCCCAAGTCCATGCTGAATTCTTTGATGAATACTGAAATTATTTCTCACTCTGGATGTTTCTGTCAAGTTTTCTTCTTTGTTTTCTTTGTAATGTCTCATCTCTTCCTCTTGGTTGTCATGGCATATGATCGTTATATAGCCATCTGCAATCCTTTACACTATGAGATGGTAATGAACAAAAAAGTCTGCATCCAAATGATAACCAGTGCATGGATGAGTGGTCTTTTCTATTCAGTTCTCTATATTGGAAATTTATCTACAGTGGAGTTCTGTTCCAGAATTATCAATCAGTTTTTCTGTGAAATTCCTCAGTTGCTCAAGATCTCTTGCTCTGACTCTTACGTTGCAGAAGAACAGGCACTTATCTTTGGTTCTTCTGTAGGGTTCATTCTTTTTGCTCTGATTGTCTTTTCATATGTTAAGATTTTTAGAGAGGTTTTGCAAATCCCATCTACTCAAGGGAAGCAAAAGGCATTCTCTACTTGTATGCCCCACCTTATAGTCATTTGTCTGTTTATTGTTAGTGGTACCTTTGCATACCTGAGACCCACATACAGTTCTCCATCTGCATCAGATCTCTTGATTTCTTTGTTCTACACTTTGGTACCACCACTCATCAACCCTCTGATTTACAGCATAAGGAATCAGGAGCTCAAAATGGAATTCTGGAAACTAATTTTCCGTACATGTTCGTATCCCTTCTGCAAAAATAATTCTCAGTTTCAGCTACACTTATAAACAGTTACAGTTGTTTATACATGTTCTAGGAATATTGTAATTTTAAAAATATCTTTGAATTACATGTCTGATGAGTGAAATATATATTAATGCTTTCTCACAAAAAAACCTGCTCAGAATTGCCATTTAAATTTAAATGATAAATTATCTGATTGTAAGTATGTTAATGTACATTAATGTTTTGTGATAAAGCATAGAACCTAAACATTATTTTACATAATTATTCCCAATATTAGTGTTGAGTATATATTACTGTTTTATTTAGATGACTTTAATTTTGTGTTTCAAATGTTATGCAACTTTTACTTTATTTTAATTTTAAAATAAAATGGATATCATATCTAAATATGTTTTTAGAATGATGTCATATATTTAATCTCTTTTTCTTTAAAATTGTATTAAATAAATATAGCTGCTTTCAAGAAGAAGTCTCCTTCTCAGAGGGATAACATAATGTGAGCAGTACAATTCACTGAAACAGAAATGTTCTTGGAAGTCTAAATATATCTTGTACAAATATAATTTTGAGTTATTTGCAATGGAGTTGCTATACCATAGGGTATCATCTATAAATACTTTTCAGTTTTCCAAGAATTTTTAAACACTTTTTTATCCTCAAATTAAGAATCTCAGAAAATCTTAAGGATAACAGAGGCTGAGGCTGTCTTGGACTTTGAATCTGAAAAGTTGCTTTGAGGCACATATTGTCAACTTTAAAAAATCACTGTGCTTTTAGCCCTAATTTATTTCTGTAGGCATCCATTGAGGTATGGTTTGATTTGATCTGCATGTATATTTTAGTATCTATATGTTTTATGTACATACTCCCATTGCCCTTAGATTACAAGCTTTGGGAATTAATGTATAAAAGTATTCAGATTGAAAACAATGTATTTTACAATTTGGACACATTTTGTTTAAAAATTTGCCAATTAGTGCCATAATGCCCATTCATGAATACTCTGAAAACCATTTGCTATCAAATCTAAAATGTCGCTTAGCCCTACTTCATTTTGACATAACTGGGGAAACTCCATTGTAGTTCAAGAGGAAAATAAAGAAAACCTTGAGTCAGTTTCAACACCTGGTCAATCCTTGGACACATTCATACAACTTTGGGGCAAACATGAGGGTGGTTTCTTCCAATATGATTTGGTTTGGTTTGGTTTGGTTTGGTTTGGTTTGGTTTGGTTTGGTT
>WNWU01013525.1:3174662-3251579 GCA_012654045.1 Ptyas mucosa
TTTGGTTTGGTTTGGTTTGGTTTGGTTTGGTTTGGTTTGGTTTGGTTTGGTTTGGGTTGAGTTGGTTTGGGTTGGGTTGGGTTGGGTTGGGTTTTTGAGATAGGAATATTTTCTTTTTTTTTTCAAATACTTTATTAAGTTTCAAAATTAAAAGAAAACTAAAAAAATTTACAAGGTCTCTTTGTTATCCGGAGGTACAGTGTTCTTATAAGTTAAATATCATATATCTAATCTACTTTGTCCTAAACTATCTTTTTTCCCATCATTATATTTACATTCTATAAGTACATAGTCATGTTTCACAATATCTATTCACAAAAAAACAGGTCATCGTCTTTTTCTATTATTTAGCCAGTTGTACCAATTTTCCCGTACTTCATAATATTTAGATATCTCATCATCCATTAGCAGACTCGTTAACTTTGCCATTTCTGCACACTCTAATATTTTGTTTATTAACATTTCTTCTGGGGGTTGAGTTTTACTTTTCCAGGATTTTGCAAATACCAATCTAGCCGCAGTTAATACTTGGGTTATAAGCTGGGTTTTATTATTTTTTAGGCCGTCACCCACTATACCTAAAAGGAAAAGTTCTGGGGATAAGATTACATCTTGCTCTAACATTTCGCAAAGCCATTGTTGTACTTTTGTCCAGAACCTTTTAGCTACTGGGCAGGACCACCACATATGGTAATACGTGCTGACCTCTTTCTCGCATTTCCAACACGTGGGTGAGAGATTTGGAAACATTTTTGCTAACCTAGCAGGCGCTAGGTGCCATCTATGTAGCATTTTATAGTGGTTCTCTCGGAATGTTACTGCTTTTGTCATTTTAAAATTTCTGTTCCACGCCTCTTCCCAATCATTAAAATTAACACAATATCCAAAGTTTTTTTTCCCAAATACTCAATTGGTTTTTTGCTATGGCCTCTGCCTTATCCTCATCTAATATGAAATTGTATATTTTTGTTAACATTTTCTTGTCTACTCCCCATATAATTTTGTCGAAGTCTACATATTTCCTTTCAATACCAAATTGATCCCTATCTTTTTGGAATCTTGAATTCAACTGCCAGTATTTCCACCAATCCAACTTGAATCCGTGTTCTCTCAGGGTTTCTAGAGGTTTAAGCCTTCCATTTTCATCCAAAATATCTTTATATGTACCAAATTTTTCACTTTCCATCTTGTTTGGGGCAGTCAAAGCTTCCATAATAGAGAGCCAATTTGGGGTCTTAACGTAAATTTTCTGTCTGATTTCCTCCCAGGTTTGTAAAAGTGTTTCTCTGATTTTATGATTGTGGAAATAGGTTTTCTTCCTTTTTTTGAAATCCCAAAGGTGGGCATGCCAACCTTCTTGTAGGTCGTGTCCTTCTATCGTCAATATTCTCTTGTTACGTAGCGTTACCCATTCCTTGATCCAAATTAATTTCGCTGCTTTTTGATATACTTCCCAGTCCGGGAGTCCAAATCCGCCCATTTTTCTCTTGCCCTGTAATATTTTAAATGATATTCTCGATTTTTTTCCCTCCCATATAAAATTCCTAATATATCTATTCAGATCTAAGAAAATTTTTTTATCCAAACTTAGTGGAATATTTTGGAATAAAAATAGGATTTTTGGTAAAATGCTCATTTTAATTGCGGCTATTTTCCCTGTGAGAGATAATTTTAGTTTTTCCCATCTTTTAAGTTCCTGATGTATTTTATGTAACAATGGAGTGAAGTTATCCTCTTTCAAAGATGAATATCTCGCAGTATCCAAATTCCTAGGTATTTAATTTTTTTTACTACCTGAAAACCTAATAGAGCTTCCAATTCCTTTTTCTGTATGTCTGTCATGTTTTTAGCTATTATTTTGGTTTTTTCCTTGTTAAGTTTGAGGCCCGCCACTTGGCCATATTTTTGTATTTCTAGTAAAACTCTTGGTCCAGTTTCTAGTGGGTCTTCCATGATAAGGGCTATGTCATCTGCGAAGGCTTGTATCTTATAGATTTCCTTCCTCACCTTAGGTCCTTTAATTTCTTTAGTGGCTCTAATCTTTATCAGCAACACCTCCAGTGCAAGAATATAAAGTAAGGGGGATAGGGGGCATCCCTGCCTCACCCCTTTTTGTATCTGGAATATTTGGGTCTTATCCCCGTTCATCAATATATTAGCCCTCTGATTATAATAAATATTTTGGATCATTTTCCTAAAGTTTGTCCCGAATTCCATTAAATTTATTTGATTTATCATAAAACTCCAATTTAAATTATCAAAGGCCTTTTGGGCGTCAACAAACATCAGTGCAAGCTGTTTTTCAGGGTGCTGTTCGTAATATTCTATGGTATTTAATACTATTCTTAGGTTGTCTCTGATTTGCCTCCCCGGGAGGAATCTGTTTTGATCTTTGTGTATCCAGGAGTTTAAGATTTTTTTAACTCTTTCAGCTATTATATTCATAAACAATTTGTAGTCGGAGTTTAAGAGAGAAATGGGCCTGTAATTTACTAATCTTTTTGGGTCAGCACCGTCTTTCAAAATGAGCGTTAAGTATGCTTCCCTCCAGGTGTCCGGGATTGTTAAACCTACTAGGGCTTCATTAAATATTTCTAATAGCTCTAGACTTAATGCTTCTTCCAATTTTACATAGAATTCCCCAGGGAGGCTGTCTGGACCTGGAGATTTATTCTTTTTTATTTTAGAGAGAGCTGCTTTTAGTTCTTCTATTGTAATTTTTCTGTTCAGCATTTCTCTTTCTTTTTCCGTAATTTGGGGTAGGCTGGCGTCCATCAGATATTTTTCTACCTTATTTGGTTCTATTTTCTCATCTTGATACAGATTTTCATAGAATTCCCTCACATACTCTAATTTTTCCTCTTCCCTTATTAAAGATTTCCTTTAGAATCTTCCAGTACCAAAATCTGATTCTTTTCCTTTTCTTTCTTTAGTTTGTAGGCGAGCCATCTTCCTGACTTGTTGGCATTTTCAAGACAGTAGTGTTTAGATCTCTTTATTTTTTGTGCCATCTCGTCCTGGTCTAACAAATTAATTCTATGTCTCGCCATCAACCACCTCTGTTTGGCCCCCTCATCTCCCAGATTTTGTTGTAATTCTTTTTCGGATTCTATTAAGGTTTTAGTGTAACCCTCCCTGGCCTTTTGTTCTGTTTTGTTTTTAAATGCCATGTGCGAGATGACTATCCCCCTCACGTAAGCTTTCATAGTGTCCCAGACAATTTCTCTTGCCGTGCCTTGTTCCCCGTTTTCTACAAAAAATTGTTTAATTTCTTTGTTTAGTTTTGATAGGAGCTCTTTATCATTTAATAGATTTGTCCTAAGGCTCCATCTCAGTTGTTTCCTCTTATTCCTATATTGCCAATTGATTTCAAGCAGCTTGTGATCTGTCCAGGTATTTGTACATATTTCCACTTTTTTAATTTCTGAGCCTAGTTTCCTAGTAACCCATACCATGTCTATTCTGGACCAAGAGTTCTGTGGAATTGAATAAAATGTATATTGTTTTTCTTGGGGATGTAGTGTACACCACATATCTATTAAGTTAATTTCCTCAGTTAAGTCAAAAAAACTTTTTGGTAGGGGAAGTCTTTTATTTTTCCTGTTTTTGCCACTTTTATAATCTTTGCTCGGGTCTACAGTTCCATTCATATCCCCTAACAGACATATTTCATTCTGTGTCCATTTAGCAAGTTGTTCATGTAGTTTTTCAAAGAATTTCCCTTGTTTTTTGGGGGGGCATATACCCCAACCACTATCATTTTAGAGGGCCCTCTCGTTATTTCTACTATTAGTATTCTCCCTTTTCCATCTTTATATTTACATTCAGCTTCTATTCCTTTCTTAACATAAATGGCTACTCCCCTTTTCTTTTTTTCAGCTAATGACGTAAATACCTTGCCAAATTTGGGATATTCTAAATGATATACTTCCTCTTTTTTTACATGGACTTCTTGCATACAAATTATATCAGGGTTTTGTTTAGCTAGTTTTGTCAAAATTAATTTTCTCTTTTTTGGTCCGCTATCAGCTCGGCCATCTTATCTCCCAGGTCCTCTTCTTTATCTTCTATGATGTTCTGAAAATGGAGATAGAACGAGGCCCTATCCATCTCAAGTTGAATCAAGGAATCCTCCGTTTCCTTCTTCTGTGCCGATAGGGTTTGGTCCACTGATTCCAGTTTCTTCTCGTTTTTCTCCGTCCTTTGCTCTACTTTTTGGATTCTATTTTCATTCTTAACAATGGAGGTTTGGATCTCATTCATTTTTGAGTCCAACGCGTGGATATCCATTTTCAGCTCAGAGTGGCTATTCAGTAGTTTTTCCTGCATTGCTAACATGGTTTCTTGTATAGATAGGAGGGAAGATTGTACTGTTTGCAGTGTAGGTGTTACAGGGGGCTTATCCAGTTTCTGTAGGCCATCTAGTGATTTCTGAGTAGCTGGGGACGCCATTGACAGCGTTGGGTTAGATGGGACCTTTTCCCCTGTTTTTGCAATAGTAGAGGTCAAACTTGCCATTTCCTTTAAAGTCGCCTTTTGTTTCCTTAATATCCTCTCTATATTTTTCCAAATAACCATCCAGTGAAGCTCGTCACTGTCTATTCAAAGGGTCTCCCTCTAACCCAATCTTAAGCCCTTTTTGACTTATGTCTCCTTTAGTTTTATGAAAGGATTCAGGAGATGTTCTATTAATATCGATTGGATTATATCAGTTTTTTTAAAATAGTTTCAGTATAAGTATATATTTTCTAGCAATTACAATAATAGTTACTATCTGCTCTAAGATTCTTAAGGGAAGTGTATAAGGTGCTATAATCAAGTGTCTTTCTTAATTGATTTTAAATTCCTTAATTAATTCTAAACAAATATATCACATACAAGATCAATTCTATTAATTGTGTTAAATTATAAAAAAGAAGCAATTTTTTTTCTATTCAAACAGTCTCAGTCTACTATTAATATAATATGAATTAATATAAGTTAATATATAATCTAACATAAATTAATTAAAGATAAGAATTACGATGGCTGCACTTCCGGTCCCAAAGTTTCCAAAGAGAAAGGATCCGTAATGTTCTATACGTTCTTCTTCCAACTATAGCTCATCTGCAGCAAATCTAAAGTTCTGAGTCATGGTTCTCAACTCCTCTCGCCCGTCTTCCCTCGCACGTGTATTCTCGCCACCTCGTCTCCCACGTCTCCTCCGCCGGCTAGTTGGCAACTCCTCTCTCCAATCCACTCCCTCTCTTGACACGCCGCTTTCCCTCTCTCTGAGCACCTCTCCTCCGACTCCACCGGCAACTCTCTCTGATGCCAATTTCTCAATGGCTGAAAAAGGGTATTAAACTGCTGGACACTATATCCTCCGCTCTCCGTCGCTTCCTCTCTTGTTGTCGGTTACCGCGGCTTCAGGTCAGCCATTTACTGGCCGACTCACTTATGCTGGGTTTGACAGAGCCGCCCGGTCATTGCGTTCGGCGTTGCGATCCACTGTCACGCACGCCTGGCTTGCCCTCTTGTCCGCGTGGCTCTCCGGGCTCTGCGCCCCTGAAAGGATCCCCAAAGCACAGCATTTGGAGGTGTTAAGGAGCAGCAGTCACTCTCTCAACATCACAACACCGCGGGTCCCAACCGGAAGTTTTTCGAGATAGGAATATTTTCATCTTCCCAGTCAAAGCTATAGTCTTGGTATTCCCTGATGGTCTTTAATTCAATGAGTAACCAATTCAAACTCTGCTGAATTTATAAACAGACTTGTTTCCATGGCCTTCAATATCAAAACATTCAGACTTCCGGTTGGCACCTCAGGCATCGCGGACGGTCTTAGCAGACCGCCAGTCCCGCGATCGCGTTAAAGCCACTCAAACAGCACTAATCAGCTGTTTGGCAGCTTGGAAATCTCTCCTGTGGGAGAAGAAGGAGAGGTTAGCCGGTGGGTGTGGGTAGAGCTCCCAGAAAGCCCCTGGATTAATTCCAGGGGCTTGGAGGGTGAGAGCTCCCCACTTAGCCCACTGAAGCTCTGGATCTGGGACGACTCTGTTTAAACAGAGCCAGATGTCACGACCAACTCTGCTGTTAAAGTGATTGACTGACTGATCCCAAGAGCAGACAGAGCAGAAGCAGGAGAACAAGCAACTTGCAGGTATCAATGCTTAGCTCCGAGTTTACAATGTTTCAAACTGTATCTCTTTGATTTGGAGGCTGGAAGATGGCGCCTTTGTTGTGGGCATGAAAGTGAAAGTCAGAAATGAAAGTGCTTTTTGAGCTTACGCTTTGAGTGTGATTAAGCTGCTGGACTGAGAGTTTGGAAGAGGTGGAAGAACTATTTTGCCTGATAAATTATAAACTATTCTTACTACTGAAAACTGTCTGAAAACTGTTTAAGAGACTTTGTGGTTGCTAAAGGGGAAAAGATTTTTCTAATATAAGATGGCTTCTAAACAGGTTAAGTCAGTAGAATTTATATAAAAAAAGCCATGAATAATCAAACTGCAGCTATGAATGATCAAACAGTAATTATAGATAGGAAACTCAAAGAATTTGCAGCAGATATAAAAGCAATTAAAGATGTTGTGGAGGAGAAGCATAATGAAATAAGAGAAGATATTATTCTAGCAGTTTCAGGATTGGCAAAACACCTTGTTCAGCTGGAGGAGAGAGTAGAAGAAATCAATGAAGCTAATTTGAACCTGGAAAATAGATTAGGAGAAATTGTGACCAAAACAGAGAAAGTGGATGATGACATGGTTAAGGATTGCACCAATAAAAATGAATGTGTTACCTAGGTTTTTATTTTTGTTTCAAATGATACCAGTGCTCAAGAAAGATGGAAATTTGATGGAGTGGCAGAAAGGGGTTAATACCTTTATCTGGAATGGTAAAAAAACCAAGAATAAAACTGAAAATTATACAGGATGTACGTGAGAGAGGAGGTCTTAAAATGCCTAATTTAAAATTGTATTATGAAGCAGTTGTTTTATTACAAATTAGTGATTGGTTTAATTTAACTGAAGAGAGAATTTTAAATATAGAAGGTTATGATTTGTTATATGGATGGCATGCTTATTTGTTATATGAAAAAAAGTGGACAAGGTGTTTAAAGGTCAAATACTTAGAAATGCTTTGCTGAGGGTGTAGAAAAAGTATCAATATAAGTTAAATTATAAAATACCTATATGGGCAAATTCTAGACATGCAATAGAAAATATAAGCATAGAACAAAAGCAGGAGGTGATTACTTACAAAGAGCTCCTTTTTATGGAAAGGGCAAATTGCAATTGAAATCTTTAAATGTATTGAAGGAAGAAGGGATAATTCATACTTGGTTTCAGTATGGTCAGCTTCAAGCCAGATGGAGAGAAGATAAAAAAAATTGGAGTTATGCAAAATGAGGAAAATTTGGTAAAACAGATTAGAAATCAAAGTCAAATGTATATTAAAAGGTTGTATAATGCATTATTAGAAATAGATTCGGAAATGGAATTGGTTAAGGATTGTATGATAAAATGGGCGCAAAACTTTCAGGAACCAGTGATGATAAAAACTTGGGAAAAGATTTGGGTTAGAAATGTTAAATTTACGCAAGCACAAAACCTAAGAGAAAATTTTTATAAAATGTTTTACAGATGGCATTTAGACCCTAAAAAATTATCATGTATGTATCCAAATCTGCAAGCCAAATGTTGGAGATGTGACTGTGATGATGCAACTTATTATCATATATGGTGGACTTGTAAGAAAATCAAAGCATTTTGGATAAAAATTTGGTGGGTGATGCAGAATATATTGAAAAAAAGGTTGAAATTTACTCCGCAATTGTTTTTACAGGGTATAGTAATGGATTGTACATAATCTGAGACTAAATTGATTTTAAATCTAATATCAGCAGCCAAGCTGTTGGTTGCGCAACATTGGAAGAAGGATTCTTTGCCTACTATTGAAGATTGGACACTGAAAGTAACGAACTTGGCAGAAATGGCAAAAATTTCAGTGTACCTGAAGGACTATACGCAAGAGAGAGAGATATCGGAATGGAGAAGATGGATTGACTATATTCAGAACAAGTATCAGACAAGAAAATATCAGATAGCTTATGAATGAATGTTAATTTTAGATGTAGTATGTTACTTATAGCGGAGTTAAGGTCCTGGGGGGGGATTTGTTAGTTTAAGGAAAGTTAGCTTTAGTTAGTTAATGATTGTTAATTGGAATACCTTGTATTTTGCTCTGGGAAGTTGGGGGGGGGAGGGGAGGGGTGATGGGGGGGTTGGGCAGAGGGGGAGGAGAGTGGGGGGAGCATTGAGGGTAAATTTTTGTTTTGTAAAACTTTTCAATAAAAAAAAATATCAAAACATTCATTTCCATCTGTAGTTCCAAATATTTTGTAAATTCCAGGAGAAACTTATCTTGTGTCTTGTTGCCAAACCATTTTTCCAGAAATTTTCAGAATTTTGCAGATAGGTAGAGGAAGACAGATAAAGAATATTAGCTAATTATGTAATAAGATTGGCAGTCATCCTATTTCCATTCTCCCCACTTTTATTCCCTTTTTTCCATTTTCTTCCTACATTTTGCACTTTTCCTGCCTTTCTGCCTTCCTGCCTTTGCCCTTTCAACTTCTTTGCTTCCTTCCTTGATTTCCATTGCCAATAAAGCATTCCCCAACCTTCCCCTGTTGCCCTGTATTTATAGTCATTTATTATCATGCTTGTCAAAGAACATCTGGTTCTTGACCTTTGAATCTTGACCTTGGGTCATACAACTAATATTAATACTGTTCAGAGAAAAGCAACAAAGATGATTAGTGGACTGGAGGTTAAAACATATGAAGAACAGTTGCAGGAACTGGGTATGTCTAGTTTAATGAAAAGAAGGACTAGAGGAGACATGAGAACAGTGTTCCAATATCTTAGGGGCTGCCCCAAAGAAGAGGGAGTCAAGCTATTCTCAAAGCACCTGAGGGTAGGACAAGAAGCAATGGGTGGAAACTAATCAAGGAAAGAAGCAACCTAAAACTAAGGAGAAATTTAAGGAGTGGGTTTGACTAGAACACTTCCAAGGTCCCTTCCAACTCTGTTATTCTGTTTTATGTTTTCTTACTGTGAATGCTAGCCAGTTGGAGTGACTGTCCTTAAGAGTCTTACTTCCCTGGGACAGACATAATTCTGTAGCTTCTGGAATGTAGACTCTTGAATACTAGATGGGAATGTGGAAAGGGGTAGTTGTTTGGTGTAGTAACATTGACTCCATGCAGTAGCTCAACAATTCTGCTTGCAATTTATTGCAGGAAAAGCAAATCCTTGAAGTTCTCAATTTATTGAAAACTTGAGCTGAAATTCATTGATGAATTATTGATTCTCTGTTTTTTCTTTAAACATAAAGTATAAAAATGTATACCTGTTCACATGAAAACATAAAAATAAAAGTAAAATTAATATGTAAGATTCCAGTCTAATCAATAAACTTAGCAGTTAATTTGTAAACATGGAAAGGGGAAATAATCACTTGATCTAGTGTCAGAATGTAGGGAAAGTTTAAGTCTACATTAGCACAGATGATAGGTATGTGGAACGATTGGGCTACAAGATGTGTGTTTCTGAAAACAGTTTGAGATATACAATAATTATATTAAATTGTTTATAATTTTATTTTATTATTTTCAAATTTTATTATTTTCTGTAGCTTCCGATTTGTATTTCTCATCTTTTTGGTCTCAGGATTCTACTTCACAGAAGTAAATTTAATGATTACAGAATCTTTGTTTTCTTTTGTTTTTTCATTCTACTTCTATTTCCAGATCTTTATATTTTATGATATTCTCCAGTTCTTTCTCTTCTCTTCTGTTGTCTTTAGGTACTACCATATTCCACTATCCAGACATTGTTTTCTTACTGACAATTATAAGTCTTATAAGTTTCTTTTCTATTCTTCCTTTGATCTTTCTTGAAGGCTAGTTTGATCTTTCTAGTATTCATTAAGAACTCATAATATTTTAACTTCAGTGCATCTTTTTCACTGTCCTTAGGATATTCTTCCAATGTTCTTTTTTTCTTTTCAATTATCTAATGTATTTGTGACATTGCATACCTACTTATGTTGCTTGGTAAGTGGAGTCTGTCAACATTACAACAATAGTGTGGATGAAAGGCATGATTCACTTTCATTATTTTTCTGTGCTTTCTATCCAGGACTTCTAGTTTTGCTTGATTCCACTCCATTATTCCAGTTCTATACCTAATTATTATTTGTATTACTGTTATATTTATCACAGATATAGAATAACTAAAATATTGTCTTGGATTGCAAACTGGTCAGTCCTAGAGGAGATCAATCCTGACTGCTCTTTAGAAGGCCAGATCCTGAAGATGAAACTCAAATACTTTGGCCACCTAATGAGAAGTAATGACTCACTGGAGAAGAGCCTAATGCTGGGAAAGATTGAGGGCAAAAGAAGAAGGGGACGACAGAGAAGGAGTGGATGAATGGATTCACTGAAGCAGTAGGCATGAGCTTAAATGGATTCCAGAGGATGGTAGAGGATAGGAAGGCTGGAGGAATGTTGTCCATGGGTCATGATGGGTTGGACACGACTTCTCAACTAACAACAAAAAAAATGTCACATGTAATAAAACTTTTGTAACTGATGAGCTGAGATTTTATCCATATTTACCATCAATGTCTTTTTCTATATTCACTTAATGTTTGTTTGGAGGTCTAGATCTTCCTAAATTTCTTTAATTGCTTCTTGCTGATTATTCTGTCTCATAGCTATTGAAATGTTAATTTATTTATTGGTAGCTACAGTTACAGTCATGTGAAAAAGAAGATACACCTCTGTATTTTATGGTTTTACATATCAGGACATAATAAAGATCATCTGGTCCTTAGCAATTCCTAAAAGTAGGTATATAAAGCTTCAGATGAACAAAAATAACATAACATATTATATCATGTCATCATTTATTTTAAAAAAAGGAAGCCAAAATGGAAATGCTATGTGTGAAAAAGTAAGTTGTGACATGCCTTGGGGATTATAAAGATATTTTGGTTACTTTAATATAATGTGCTTGGTAAGTAACTACATAAATATCATAACTTTGTAATATTTTGTTTGTTTCATTTGTGAGGAAGATTATTCACAAATATTCAAGACAGTCACCAATCTTCCTAGTGCAGATGTCCCAGCAAATTCACCCCAAGGTCAGACTGTGCAATGCTCATAGAAATTGCAAAAACTCCAACATCTCAGACTCTACTTGCCTCAGTTACATGTTAAATGTTAATGTTCATGATAGTACAGTTCCAAAAAGATTGAACAAGTATGGTTTGGTTGGAAAGGTTGCCAGGAGAAAGCCTTTTTTCTCTAATGTGGCAGCACAGTTCATTTGCAAAGTTGCATCTGAAGAAATCATAAGACTTCTGGAACATGTCCTTTGGACAGGCAGAACCAAAGTAGAATTGTTTAGCTATAATGCACAATGCCACATTTGGCAAAAACTAAACACAGCATATCAACATGAACATCTCATACCAACCACGGTGGTGGAGAGGTGATTATTTGGGCTTGTTTTGTAGCCACAGGACCTGGGCACCTTGTAGTCACTGAGTTCACCATAAACCCCTCTATATACCAAAGTATTATAGAGTCAAATGTGAGGCCATTAAAAGATGGTTGATATTGGGTCATGGAACAGGACAAAGATCCCAAGGACACTAGAAAATCTACAGCAGAATGACTAAAAAAAGGAAATAATTGAAGTGTTGCAATGGCTCAGTCAAAGTCCAGACTCAATTGAAATGATGTGGTGGGACCTTAAGAGAGCTGTGCATAAATAAATGACCTTAAATCTCAATGAACCAAAGAAATGTTATGAAGAAGATTGAGTCAAAATCCCTCCACAATGATGTGAGAGGCTGATAAAGTCATACAGAAAATAATTACTTAAGTTATTTCTGCTAAAAGTGATTCTACAAGATAATGAATCATAGGGTATACCTACTTTTCACACGTGATTTCTCCATTTTGGCTTTCTTTTTGTAAAATAAATTATGACGTGGTATAATATGTCCAGTGTTGTTCATCTGAGGCTGTATTTACCTACTTTTAAAAAATTGCTAACATCCAGATGATTATTACTATGTTCTGATACATGAAACCATAAAATTCAAAGAGGGTGTACTTTGTTTTTCACAGGACTGTATATCTGATAGTCAGTTAGGCATAGTGGTAAGGCATAGGAAGTGGATAACTGTGAATTGTAGTCCTGCATTAGGCACAGAGCCAAATAGGTGATTTTGGGCCACTCATTTTTTCTCAACTCTGTGAAGGAGACAGCTTCTGAAAAACTACCAAGAAAACTGAAGGAACTAGTTCAAGCAGTCACCAAATGCAAACAGAGAGACAGAGAGGGAGAGAGAGATTGAGAGAGTGTGTGTCATATCTAGACTGTGTGTTTGAAAAGGTATTTCAAAATATGCATTTGTGTGCATATAGGACCATTTGGCATCCCTTTAAACTAAAAATGTTGTTAAGATCATGCTACAGTTATAAAAGCATCTAAGTCAATTCCAATCCCCCCAATGTATGTATGTATTACACAAGTTTTGTAGTCCAACAATTCTGGGCAGTGTACAACAAATGTATAGATATATAAAGAACTAAATTGGCATGGTGGTGAATGTGCTGTATCAATGAGCTTTAATCCTCCTCTTTTGGGCCAGTCTTTAACCTCAGACCATCTCATAGGACATAGCAGACTGAAAATAAAATATCAGTAAATAATCAGAGCAATTACAATTGTGCTAAAAATTAAAATTCAGTATTTAATTATTTCATTTATTAAATAATTAATTAAAGTATAAATGTAGACTCATGTCATCTTAAGAAATGATTTAAAAAAATTAGATAACTCTAAACATTAATATTTAAATGGATGCATTTATTGGGTAATATTTTACATTAAACATTTAGTCTTCAAAAACCATATGCTAAATATGTGAGATTAATTTATTGTTATAAGATAATATAACAATATTCATTGTTATTTTGTCAAATGTTTGCTCTTGATATACATTATTAATTTTGCCGTTCCTGCATATTTCCCAAGATTAATTTCCCAATCTGACATTTGTCTTTTGGGCTGGGAGCATATATAATATTAATTAACATTTTTAAATTTTCTTCTGGAAAGATCCTACTAGAAAGAACTAAGATTTCAAAACAATCATTGTTTGTATTTATTTATTTATTTTAAAATAATGCTGTATACTTCTTATCATTAGAACTGACACTTCATTGAGCATTATGTACTTACAAATCTGTTAAAACTTATTTTACCCTATAATTTTGGTTTCCTACTTGCCTAAAATCTAGGGCATAAATAAATAATTTATACAGTCCTGCAAATTTTATTCCCACTTATTTTTCAATCTTTTCCTCAATGGACTATTCCAAGTTTTACCAAAACAAATTTGTTTGCCAGCCAAAGTCCACTAAAATATCTCCACCATAAATGAAACATCGTGGCAATTCATGGCCACTTAGTTAACATTGATGAATGACCAGAAAAAAAATAAACCAATAACACCAATATACCACACCATTTATATGCACATATAATAAGCAAAATCATAAGACTTTCCCCGCAGCATTAAAAAATAAACAGAAAAAATAATACATGCATATTTTAAAGCATAAAGTATCTTAATAATGTCATTACTAAAAACCCTTCTCTATATTTAACACAGATAATTCAAAATAAATATTTATATCAAATAGTAATGCTTAATTATTTTCCATCCTACATCATTAATCAATCAATATTACATTGGATATTTAATGGAAAAGATTTATGTTACAATTATAGGCAGATTTACTGAGGAATTATACCTGGTAAAAATAATCTCTATCTTGGTAAACATGCATAGGGATGAGAAGCATATGCTTAATTTATACATTAACATGAAATGCATGAGTTTTTGATGACAACATATTTATGTAAAGTTTACCAGAATAGTTGAAACAAAGAATGATTTTTGCACAAGTAATTAGGACAAATATTGAGAATTTGTTTCCAGAATGCCATTTTGAGTTCCTTATTCCTCATGCTATAAACTAGTGGGTTTAACAGTGGTGGTACCACAGAGTAAAATACAGATATAAATGGATATAAGGCTGAAGAAGTGGTAGGTTTTGGACTGAAATAGGCAAGGGTACCACCTACCGTAAAAAAAACAATGACTGTGAGATGGGGTAAGCAAGTTGAGAAGGCCTTTTGTTTTCCTTGAGATGATGGGATTTTAAAAACTGCTCTAAAGATCTGCACATAAGAAAAAGCAATTAGAGCAAATTGAATGAATCCTAAACAAGAACCAAAGACTAGAGTCCAGAATTCGATGAAATATGAATAGGAATGTCACAGAAGAATTGATTGATGATTCTGGAACAGAACTCCACCGTGAATAAATTTCCAGTATAGAGTGCAGAGTAGAAAAGGCCAACCATCCATGCATTGGTTGCCATTTGGATGCAGGCTTTTTTGTTCATTGCCATCTCATAATGTAGTGGATTGCAGTGGATTGCAGTGGATTGCAGATGGCTACATAACGATCATATGCCATGACACCAAGGAGGAAGAGTTGAGACATTACAAAGAAAACAAAGAAGAAAACCTGACAGAGACACCCAGAATGAGAAATAGTTTCAGTGTTCATCAAAGAATTCAATAGTGATTTAGGAATTGTGACAGAGATGGAGCCAAGATCTTGGAAGGATAGGTTGGCTAGGAAAAAGTACATGGGTGAGTGAAGTTGATGGCTGTAAAGAATGACAGTAATAATAATGAGATTCTCAGTGAGTGCCACCAAATAAATTATTAAAAAAGTGATAATATGAACTATTCTTAGCTTCTCGGTGTCAGGGAATCCATGCAGAAGGAATTCACCAACTCTTGATTGATTTTCCATAGTGCTGTTTTTGCTTTGCAGTCTGTGAAAAGAATTCAAAGATCAGACTCCTTTTCGATGCACCAGGATTCAAGATGGACTGGTACTCTATGAGTACCGTTTTCTCAGACCTGGCAGCACTAGAGAGATGAGAACAAGTTTCATCCACAGAATGTCTGTAGCTATCCCCAAGGAGTTCATTTCTCATTTCATTCAGTACTGAATGAAATTATGTGTTTGAAAATGGAGTTCAGACTTTACATTGGCTTTAATCTAAACAACAGTTATTATAATAACTTTCAGATTGTATTAATTGGGTCACAAGAGATTTTGTTTTCTTCAGCCCATTTTTAAAATGTTATCTTTTATCTATACAATAGTTTTGTTTAAGTTTTTTTTTTTTTTAATTTTATTTATATGCCGCCCTTCTCTGGAGACTCAGGGTGACTTACAATGTGTTAAGCAATAGCCTTCATACTTTTGTATATTTTATACAAAGTCAGCTTATTGCCCCCACAAACTGGGTCTTCATTTTACCCACCTTAGAAAGGATGGAAGGCTGAGTCAACCTTGAGCCTGGTGAGATTAGAACTCCCAGTAATTGCAGGCAACTGGATGTTAAATGCTGCCTTAGTAGTAGGAGTTTTGTTTAAGTTGACTTTAACCCAAAGGGCAGGGTCTATAACAACTTTCAGATTGCTATGATTATAGCACAAAGTGATTTCTATCACCTTATTGGTTCAAAGACAAAATGGTTGTGAAAACTAGATTTGGGGGAAGGGGGCAGGGACAAAGGGGGCCCATGAGGACTTGCAGTAGGGATAGGGAATTAACCTCAGCAAAGAAACTACCGTATAGACTCGAGTATAAGCCGACCCAAATATAAGCCGAGACCCCCAATTTTACCACAAAAAACTGGGAAAACCTATTGACTTGAGTATAAGCCGGGGGTAGGAAATGCAGCGGCTACTGGTAAATTTCAAAATAAAAAAAGACTGTTCAAAAGTGCGAGGACCTGTCAGAAATCACTTTTTTCAGCCCTGTGGGTAGTCCTTTTGTGCATATGGACTACTCAGAGGGCTGAAAAAGTAATTTTTGACTGGTCCTTGCACTTGTGACCAGTCCTCGAACTTATGACTGTCCTCACATTTTATGTTTTTGCCCTATCTTATCACCATTTCTCTCTCCCCCTCTTTCTCTCTCTCTCCCCCACTCTCTCTCTCATTCTCTTTCTCCCCCCTTTCTCATTTTCTCTCTCTCCCACTTTCTCTCTCATTCTCTCTCCCCCTCTTTCTCTGTCTCTCTCCCACTTTCTCTCTCATTCTTTCTTTCATTCTTTGTCTCTTTCTCTGTCTCAGCCCTCACCACCTCTGATTTCAAGCCCCATAATGCTCAGCCTGCTAAAGAAAGACTCCCTCTGTAGATTCACCCGCCCAACTCTAGTGCCCCTATTCCCCAGCCTTAAAATTCTTAAAAACGGTGTCACTCATTTCACAACTGCTTCTCTTCACCATGGTGACAAGATAGAGCAAAAACGTAAAATGTGAGGACAATCGTAAGTTCAAGGACTGGTCAGAAGTGCAAGGACCAGTCAAAAATAACTTTTTCAGCCCTCTGAGTAGTCCATGTAGATAAAAGGATACAGCAATAGAGAGGGATGAAGGAAGGGAAGGGAAATTAGAGTAGGAGTGAGGTTAAGAGGAGGAGGAAGAGAGGAGGAGGAGAAGAAAGGAAGAGGAAGTAGGGAGGAGAAGAAGAGGGGGGGAAGAGAAAGTAAGAAGGAAAGGAAAGAGAGAGGTTGTGGGTTTGAGGAGAAAGATTGCTGTAGAATAAAAAAGATGAAAGGGAAAAAAACCAACCCCAAACAAATATAAAGATATTAAGATAAAGAATGAATTGTTAAACTTTAAAGAATAAAAGAGAACAAATATGAATAAATAGCAATAATTAGAAACACACATACAAACATACAATGTATTTTCATTGAACAGAGTATTTGGCCGGTTCACAAATTTAAACAGTGTTTAGTCATTTCACTTAAATTTACAATTTCTATATTTCCTTTTTGTCATATTTATTCCTCATCTATTTTTTAAAAAACCAATATTACCCTTCATCCTCATCTCTAATTTTAATCAAATTCAATTTTTCACTTCTATTCTATATTATACCCCTTCCCATTGTCATCTATTTTTATATCCATCCTCACATTGGTTAATTATGTAATATTACAGTTGTTCAATACAAATTCAACATTTTAATATAAATCAATTTGTTATATAACTATCTTTTTTGTATATTAATCAATATGAATATTCCAATTATTTCCATGCAATCCAATTTCTTACAAATCAATTACCGGTAATTATATTTACCAATAATAATAAACCAAATAATTTCCCCCATATATTCTTCCAAACCACAACTTAACCATTTCTGCTTTCAACACAATATACAATTAATAGTATCTCAATTGTTACAATTCCCTAGTTAAATAGAGCTTTTTTTTCTTTTGTGTTTTAAAATCTTGAACTCTCCTCTTTTGCCATTTGCCATAAATTTCCCATTGTTTGCACCTACCTTTTTTGATGAGGAAAAAGAAAAGAAATCTGCCTTTCCAATGTTGCAAGCAAACAGCAAAGCCAACAACCTGCTTTAGTTTCGGTTTCGGTTTCATCTTGAATTGCACAAGGAGGAAAAAAAATGTGCTCCAGCAGCACTCTTTGCAGCTAGCAAAAGACCAAAACAGCTGAGAGCAAATCAACTGAGAGTCGGGAGGCTGTTCAAATCAACTTATGGTAATTAACCTATACTTAAGCTGAAAGGGGCTGTTTTTTCTATTTTTGCAGACACAGGTCTACTCATTTGTTTTCTTTTAACACTGATCAGCTGTAGGGCATCCCTTTGAAGCCCCCCCGGCAAGAATTTAAACAGTTTTTTCCCCCTCTAGCCATCAGCTGGGACTCAAGAGGCAGCAATAGATTGGGAGTGGGCAGGGTAAGCTAACCCCGTTCTCCCGCCGTTCCCTAGCTTGTCCTGCATTCTTTCCAAAAATCGGGACATTTTTAAAATCGGACGTCTGGTCACCTTAGGAAAAAGGCATTTTTTTGTGACTCGAATATAAGCTGAGAGGGGCTTTTTCAGCCTGAAAAATATGCTGAAAAACTCGGCTTATATTCGAGTATATATGGTAACTTTTTTTAAAACCAAGAGTTTCAAATAAATTTAGGTATCACCAATGAAATTTTGGCAGATCTTTAAAAAGTGAAATACTTGTTAATTTTGTATGTATGTATGTATGTATGTATGTATGTATGTATGTATATTAACAGCACTATAGATTACCTACTCTGCACAACTTTTATAGCAGCATTTCTAAAACATCCTGACTGGGAAATTCTGGGAGTTGAAACCCATCTCTCCTAATGTTGCTCAGTTTGAGAAATACTTTTCTATATTATATAATATAATGCATAAAGAAATTCTCCACATGCACACAAAGAAAACAAAAAAAAATGCATTTTGACAAGAAGCCAATGGAAAATCATTTTTATTATTATTTAGAAGGAAACTACAGAGATGAGTCATACTGACATCACAAATCTAACCAGAAGCATCCACAGGGGTTTAAAAAAAATGAAAATTATCATTGTGATATTTATTCAACTTTTCCCCTAGAAGATGGGAAAAACTTTAAACTCAACATCCATTTGGACTTTTGTCACCCCAATTCTTCAGAATGGTTCTGACTCTGACTCAGTTTACCTCTGAAGGCTGAATGCATTAAATACATTATTATATTCAGTTTATGAAATACTTTATACACTTTAATTTGAATGCAAATTGTTTAAAAAGTAGTATCAGATGGAAAAGAGTTTTTAAAGTATCATGATACTTTCATACGAGGGGTGGGTTCTAAATTTGTTTACTACCAGTTCTGTGGGCGTGGCTTATTTTGTGGGCATGGCTTGATGGTTTGGTGATGTCATATCAGCACCGCTACGGCTCGGCAGAAATGGGTGGAACCGGGAGGAACCCACCACTGTTTCATACTGAATCAACATAATGCAGGATGTTGAAAATTTTTGTAGAACATTAGATAGATACAAATCCTTTACTGCATTCAATAGCTTATAAGAGTCTGGGTTGGCCCTTCATAGCTTCCTGTCTGAAGTACTGTATAATGAAGCCTAAGTTCCTGTAGTATACATGCTCATATAAAGTTATTAGCAAATAATTAATCCCATTGATCCAACAGACTCTCCTCCACTGATGATTTAATATATCCTCATAACTAAATTTCCACTGTTTAATTTTACCAAAATTTAGATTGATATCTAAAACTTGGACATCTTGTTTTTCAAGATACCATTATATCATCCCATGAAACCATAACTCTGCATGAGAAAAACAATGAAACCCCAATAAAGCATGAAGTGCTTTTACTAGTCTGCCAATAATGGTGTTAATAAAATATCTGCCTCTTCAATATGGGTAGGCATTGTGGCCTGAGCAATCATTTCTTTTGCCACCAGCTTATTCAAACCAACAGCATTGATTTTCTGAAAAGGTAAGAGGAGTGGTGAAAAGACTTTAAGTTACAAAGGCATTATCTTTTGGACATTCAAAACAAGTCCATGTAACTTATATTATAACCTCAGGCACTTATAAATAGCTTGTCATGCAAAAAGTGGCAACTTTATTCCTGATGGGCTGTCCCCACATCAAATAAGAAGAACATTTATTCTGACGTCTCCACATTATTACCAGTAGGTTTTTGAACTCAATAGAAATATCCATATTTTTAAAAACCTTTCATTGTACAGCACTAGGATACCTCTAGGAATGCATACAATAGCAAAAATCTAATTTTCCAATTTAGTCTTGTCATGTAGAGATGGCCTGTTATGATTTGCTCTTTATGACTTTCTCCTGTTACACCTTCCTGTCTCAGGAGGAAGGCCAGAAAACAGGCTTTTAAAGATTATTTTTTAAAGGAATATTATCCCTATGACAATATTTTACAGATATATTTCATCACTAGATTGTAGGGATTTTGAAGACCGATTAACCACTAACACAGTTGTAATAAGGGAACAAAACATTCAAAATACACAATAAATGTACAAGGAATAATTATGTTTATGTCTTTTTATTTACATATGCCTGTAAGTTGTGGGTTGTTAACACATCACATGTATTTCCTAAAATTATAACAACTTACCAAATACCAATATAAGTCTTTCTTGGAGAATAATAAAAATAAATATTCTAAGAAGTATGTCCAAACCAGCTTTGTTACATAAATTTTATCTATTAGTTGCAATCTCATTCAATCATATTTTACTATCTTTTGCTTAGCTCATTTTTCTATTTAACTATTGGTTTCTTGAGGCTGAAAAGACATATAAGAGACAATTGTCATAAATCCAATGTATAGCAATTTTGGGTCCATGAATAGATTAAAACAGATGAATGAAGTTTTATAAATGAAATAAAGTTACAAAATTAAGGGAATAAATGTCTTGTATCACAATTCACCTATGTTGCTCTCTGATTTCTCTTTACATTTTTATAAATAAATAAATAATCCCATTGCTCATATTTCTTTAAAAAGAAATTACTTAAAATTAAGAAGTTTTATTTTTTTTATTAAAAAGTTTTACAAATTATACAAAACATTTTCTCCCCTCCCCATCCCCCTCCCCCTCCCCAAACCACCACCCCCACTCCCCCCTCCTTCCCCATCTCCCCCCTCCCCTCCCCCTTCCCTCCCCCCACCCTCCCTTGGCTTCCCAGGACTAGCTCAGGCCATAACATTTACAAACTTAATGCTATAATTAACTAACAATATAATAAAACATTATTAACCTTGATCTTTAACTCCTATACATAAAACAACTATATTCTCAATACTATAACAATTTATACAAAATATTTCATTCATAAGCTAATTGAAATTTCTTTGTCTGGTATTTGCTTTGTATACTGTATAATCTATCCATCTTCTCCATTCCTTTATATATCTTTCATTTGAATAGTCTTTAAGATATGCAGAGATTTTTGCCATCTCTGCCAAATACACTACTTTGAATGTCCATTCTTGAATTGTAGGTACATCTTGCTTCTTCCAGTATTGTGCCACCAGTAGTCTTGCAGCTGTTATTAAATTCAAAATCATCTTTATTTCTATTCCAGTACAATCTGTTATAATTCCCAACAAAAAAAACTGTGGCGTAAATTTAATCTTTTTCTTTAATATATTTTGAATTATCCACCAGATTCTTACCCAGAACGCCTTAATTTTTTTACAGATCCACCATATATGATAATACGTGGTGTCCTGACTCTCACATCTCCAACATTTGGGCTGGAGATTTGGATACATACAAGCTAATTTTTTTGGATCTAAATGCCATCTATAAAACATTTTGTAAAAATTTTCTCTTAAATTTTGAGCTTGCGTAAATTTTACATTTCTTACCCATATATTTTCCCATGTACCCAACGTTATTATTTCCCCTATATTTTGTGCCCACTTTATCATACAATCCTTAACTAATTCTGTCTCAGAGTCTATTTCCAATAATACATTATATAACCTTTTTATATGCATTTGGCTCTGGTCTCTTATCTGCTTGATCAAATTCTCTTCATATTAAGAAGTTTTATAAGAACAATTTTAATCTGCTTGTTTCTCATGCCATAGATCAGTGGATTTAAAATGGATGGTATAATGGAATACATTATTGTAATTATGAAATCAAGGTGTGAAGGACTGTCAGATATGGTCCTTAGGTAGGCAAAGCAACCAGAAAACAAAAATATGGTGATGACAATGAGGTGGGGAAGGCAAGTGGAAAAGGCTTTTTCCCTTCCTTGAACAGAAGGGATTCTCAGCACAGCAGAAAAAATTTGCACATAAGTAAGAACGATGAAGAAAAAACAACCCATTACTAATATAGCAGTAAACGCTATAATTCCAATTTCAATTACATATAAACCAGAGCAAATAATTTTAAGTAGATGTGGAATTTCACAATAGAACTGGTTGATATTGTTAGAACAAAAAGGAGCAGTAAATGTTGCAATAGTGTGTAATGCAGTATTAAGAAAGCTGACAACCCATACACTGCCAACCATTTTAATGCAGGATGTCCTGTTCATTATCATTTCATACTGTAAAGGATTACAAATGGCAACATATCGATCATAGGCCATAATAGTAAGGAGGGAAATACAATAGCTCAAGAAGAAGATTGATGAGAAAACTTGAGCAATGCACCCAGAATATGAAATAAATCTGATATTCATAAGAGAATTGAAAACAGCTTTGGGGATAATGACTGTAATAGAACCAATGTCTTGCATGGCTAAATTCATCAGGAAGAAGAACATGGGTGTGTGCAGGTGATGGTCAAAAACAATTGCAATAACAATGAGAAGGTTCTCTGTTACTGTCATTAAATAAAGTATAAGTAGTAAAATTCCATACACAGTCTGTAGCTTCCAAATCTTCGAGAATTCCAAGAGTAGAAACCCAGATGTGTCATTATCCATTTTTGATCATGACATCCCTAAAGTTAAAGGAACTGTATTTTAAAAAATTATATTAAATTAATTATGGGAAGTTATGAAAATAAACTAGTCAACTTTGAGTGAAATTACATTAAATCCCTGCTTCTAAATCCACATTCAGTCTTCTGAGTAACAGCACAGCCTCCTCACCCATCAATTGCTTTGTTTTAGTTTAAAGTTCTGCCTGCTTTCTCTTTAATATTTTTAATACTGCTAGTGCCTTACGAAAATCATTTTGAAACTATCCCAAGGATATTTTGCGTTGTATATAATTTAAAATATTAACAATATCTGCTCTCCCTCACCCCAAAAAAACCAGGAAATGGCTCACCGTCTTTAATCATGGAGATTTTGTCTTTTTCCTATTGTTTTTGTTCAACCATCAGTAAGATTTTATGTTGTGGAGGCATCAATGAGATTTTGTTTAATTTATTTTCCATTTCCCTATAGTTTATCTCTTGGCACTGTTATAAAATCATTGTGGACTGCAAAGTTTTCTATACTCTTTTAAGCATCTCCCAAGACTCTGTATTATTTTAGCTCAGTAATTCTACAAGGTAAAAACAAAGGAAAAGAAAAATAATCAGGTGTCTGATTTGAAAAACTTCAGGAGAGAGCACTTTATAGTAGTGAAAACTACTTCACTTACTACTAGCTTTTAAGTGTTGGAAATATAAAATTTCGGTCAACAGGCATTTTGCAATGAAATTATTTTAATCATGAAATATACTACTGTATATGCAAAACCATTAGGCATTCTGCAAAAATGGTGTAAATCAGTAATACTTTCAGAAATGGAAATGTTAATAGTTTATTTTTATTAATTAACAAAATAGAAAGTAAATGAACAGGAAAAAAAACCCCAAATCAAATCAACCCAAATCAAATCAACCCTTTGCCTTCAAAACAGCATCAATTCTTACACTTGCATACAGTCAGAGATTTTATAGGATTAGAGCCAGGTGTATGATTAACCAATTATACCAAGCAGGCACTCAGTATCATCAATTTCATATGTAAGACATTAACTGAAATGGAACAGCTGTGTAGAAAGTTTAAAACTGGATGAGGAACAGCCAAACTCTGCTACTAAGGTAAGGTTGTGGAAGATAGTTTCATGTCACAGGTCATGCACTATGGCAAAATCAAGCACAGGAACAAGATGAAAGGTAGTTATACTGATTCAGCAAGGTCTCTCCCAGGCAAAATTTCAAAGCAGACTGGGGGTTCAAGATGTGCTGTTCAAGTTCTTTGGAATAAGCACAAAGAAATGGGAAATACTGAAGACTGTAGATGCAGTGGTTAGCTAAGGAAAATTAATGCAGCAGGCAAAAGACATATCATGCTTATTTCCCTTCAAGATTGGAAGATGTCCAGCAGTGCCATCAGTATAGAACTGGCAGAAATCAGTGGGACCCAAGTATACCTATTTACTGTCAAGAGATAAAAGTGGTCTTCATGGAGGTATTGTAGCCAAAAATCCATAATCCAATGTGGAAACAAGACTAGGATATCCAACTAGGCATGAAAATATAGGAACTGGGGTGCAAAAAATTGGTAGCAGGTGCTTTGGACTGATGAGTCAAAATTTGAAAGATTTGGCTGTAGCAGTTAACTGGAGAGCAGCAAAATAATTAGGGTTGGGAGGCAACAGTGAAGCATTGGTGGAAGTTCCTTCCATGTTTGAGGTTGCATTTCTGAAAATGGAGTTGGAGATTTGGTCAGGATCAGCATTGATGTCCTCAGTACTGAGAAATATAGGCATATACTTATCCATCATGCCATACCATCAGGGAGGCATGTGATTAGGCACAAATTTATTCTGCAGCAGGACAATGGCCCCAAACATATAGTCAATGTTATTAAGCAAATTGTCCACATGCGCACAGAAAACAAACAAGACAATGGAAAATCATTTTTATTATAATTTAGAAGAAAACTACAGAGATGTGTCATATTAACATCAAAAGATCTAACTGGGAGCATTCACAGAGGATAAAAAGTGACAATAATTGGGTGATATGCACACAACAATGTTTCTCCTAGAAATTGGAAGAGTTTTAATCACAGTTTCCTTATGGACTTTGGTCACCACCTTTCTTCAGAAAGCTTCAGATTCTGACTCAGTTGGTCTCTGAAGGCTGAATGTATTAAAATCATTATTTTTTAAAAAATGGCCAGTCTATGAAATATTTTATATACTTTAGTAAAATTTAATGATAAATTTGTTTATAGAATAGAATATAATTCTTTATTGGCCAAGTGTGATTGGATGCACAAGGAATTTGTCTCCAGTGCATAAACTCTCAGTGTATATAGAAGCAACAAGTGATAAATCATGAACGCACCAGTGCGCTCCCACAGAGAGGGGCTCCTCAGGGTGCCGTCAGCCAAACAATGCCGGCTGGTGGCCCCTGGGGGAGAGCCTTCTCTGTGGGGGCACCCACCCTCTGGAACGAGTTGTCCCCGGAGATATGGCGGATCCCAGATCTTCGCACCTTCCGTGGTGCCCTAAAGACATTTCTGTTTCATCAAGCCAGACTGACCTGACCTACTCTTTTAAATTGTTTTAACTTAAATTGTTAAATTATGGGTTTTAATACAGGGGTTTTAATTGTGGGCCAAATTGATTTAAATTGGATTTTAATACTGTTTTAAATTTTGTATTTTTTGTATTTTATTAGTTGGCTGTTCACCGCCCCGAGTCCTTCGGGAGAGGGGCGGTATACCAATATAATAAATAATAATAATGATGATCATAATCATAAAATCATGATAAATCATTAAATACAGCACTCAGTAATAGTCATAGAATACTAAATAAGAAATCAACAGAAATCATAATAAGATAGTAAATTAAAAACAATCAACATAAATCATAAGACACAAAGAACAAAGTTATAGTCCCAAGAAGCTAAGAAAATACTGTAGGTAATAGGAAAGATTAGAAGGATGATACTAATACAGCCACACTTGGTGGCTTGACATCCTATGGCATAGATAACAGTGTTGTGTGAATTATACATTTAGCAGAGTGATGGTATGGGCTGGGGGGGACTGCCCTTGTGTCTAGTTGTTTTGACATGCAGTGATCTATAATGTCATCTTGAGGGAAGAAATTGAAAGTTTATGTCAAGGATATATGACGTCTGTAGATATTTTCACAGTTCTCTTTCTGGCTCATGTGGTTTATAGGTCCTCAATGGAAGGCAGGCTGGTTGAAATTATTTTTTCTGCAGTTATAACTATCTGTTGATGTCTTTTTTGGTTGCTGTGCCAAACCAGACAGTCATAGAGATGCAAATGAAGACTCAATAATTCCTTTGTAGAACTGCATCATCAGTTTCTGAATGAATTCATATTCCTTATGAAGTGGTATAGATGGAAAATGATTTTAAAAGCATTTTGCTACTTTCATTCTGTTATGACATGATGTAGGATGTTGAAAGTTTTTGTAGAACACCAGATGAGTACAAATCCTTGACTACATTCAATAGCTTATAAGAACCCTATCTGGCCTTCAAGCTTAAATTCTTGTTGAATGCATACACATATAATGTTATTAGCAAATTAATCCCATCCATTTAACAGACAATCCTCCACTGATGATTTAATTTATCCTCATTGATAAATTTCTACCAACATTTGATTTTACCAGAATTATGGTTGACTTACAAATCTTGGACATTTTATTTTTCAAGGTACTATTTAGACCATCCCAGGAAACTATAATTCTGCCTGAGGAGAACCATGATGAAACCCCAATAAATTGAAATGCTTTTGCTACTCCGCTAATGGTGTTAATAAAACATCTGCCTCTTCAATATGAATAGGTATTCTGACCTGAGAGACCATTTCTTTTGCTACCAGCTTATTCAACTAACAGCATTGGTTTTCTGAAAAGATAAGAAGAAGGTGCAAAGGCTTGTTAACATTATATTGTAGACCTTCAGAGCAGGCCCAGATGATTTGTATTAAAAATGTGATCTCATCAATATTTTGTCATACAAAAAGTGGCAGTTAGATTTCTGATGGGTCATCCCTACATAAAAATAGAAGAGCATTAATTCTAAAGTCTCCATGTTGTCACCAGTGGGTTTTTGAATTCAATAACATATCCATAATTGCTAAAACCCTTTATTGTCTAGTACTGGGATATCTCTAACAATGCATACAATATCTAAAATCTAATCTGCCCATCTGGTCTTGTGAAGAACCAAAGATTAAGGAAGAGAGAAAGATGTGCAAAACAACATTCTCTCATACAAGCACCCCCAGAAGGTAGACTGACCATTTTCATTTAGGATGATGGAACAGAATATCTTGTATTTTCTTTATCGTTCAAAAGAATAAGGGTGTCTGCATGAAGGACAGTTCCTAAAAATGATTCCTTCCACCTGGGGATTTGAACTGATTTCTTCTGACAACAGATTGGTTTCCCAAGCTGATATTGTGAGAAAATATTGGGGCAAAATTGTCTTTGTGGGGCAGGAGCATATATAATAATAATTTGACACTTTTAAAAATTCTTATAGAAAGATCCTATTAGAAAGAACTGAAGTTTCAATTCAAGCTTTGTTTTAATTGATTTATTTATTTGACACTTCATTGAACATAATATACTTACAAATTTATTGGACTTATTTACCCTATATTTTTGGTTTACTACTTGTCTAATGTCAAATTGCTGTAAGTCCTAAATTCATTAAATAGTGGTTCAGACAGCACTGCTTAAATACATATACTTCAAACAGTTCAAATCTGCCTTTCTAAAATCTAGGGCATAAACAAATAAATACTTTATAATATCCTGCAAATTTTATTCCCATTCATTTCCCCCCTTTTTTCCTATGGATTATTCCAGGCCAAAAGGAACTTGCTTGCCAGCTAAAGTTCTCTAAAATATCTTCACAATAAATGAAACATCATGGTAATATCGGTGAATGATTGTAGGAAAAAAAATAACACCAACAAAGCAGACCGTTCTTGCATTTATACGCATATATAATAAGCAAAATGGTAAGATTTCCCCCCATACAATTAAAAAAAAATAACCTGCATAAAAATGCATATTTTAAAGCATGAAATATATTAATACTGTCATTATTGATAATATATTCAACACAGATAATTCAAAATATATATTTACATATATCAAATAGTAATGCTTAATTATTTTCCATTCTGCATCATTAATCAATCTATATTACATTGGATATTTAATGGAAGAGATTTATGTTACAATTATAGCAGATTTACTGAGGAATTATACCTGATAAAAATAATTTCTATCTTGATAAACATGGTTAGGGATGAGAAGCATATGCTTAATTTACATATTGACATGAAATGTATGAGATTTTGATGACAACGTATCTACATTAAATTTACCAGAATAGTTGAAACCAAGAATGATTTTTGCACAAGGATTTAGGACAAATATTGAGAATTTGTTTCCAGAATGCCATTTTGAGTTCCTTATTCCTCATGCTATAAACTAGCGGGTTTAACAGTGGTGGTACCACACAGTAAAATACAGATATAAATGGATATAAGGCTGAAGAGGTGGTAGATGTTGGACTGAAATAAGCAAGGGTACCACCTACCGTAAAGAGACAAATGACTGTGAGATGGGGTAAGCAAGTAGAGAAGGCCTTTTGTTTTCCTTGAGATGATGGGATTTTAAAAACTGTTCTGAAGATCTGCACATAAGAAAAAGCAATTAGAGCAAACTCAATGAATCCTAAACAAGAACCAAAGACGAGAGTCCAGAATTCGATGAAGTATGAATCCAAGCAGGAGATTTGAAGTAATTGAGGAATGTCACAGAAGAATTGATTGATGATTCTGGAACAGAACTCCACCGTGAATAAATTTCCAGTATAGAGTGCAGAGTAGAAAAGGCCAACCATCCATGCATTGGTTGCCATTTGGACGCAGGCTTTTTTGTTCATTGCCATCTCATAATGTAATGGATAGCAGATGGCTACATAACGATCATATGCCATGACACCAAGGAGGAAGAGATGAGACGTTATAAAGAAAACAAAGAAGAAAACCTGACAGAGACACCCAGAGTAAGAAATAGTTTCAGTGTTCATCAAAGAATTCAATAGTGATTTAGGAATTGTGACAGAGATGGAGCCAAGATCTTGGAAGGATAGGTTGGCTAGGAAAAAATACATGGGTGAGTGAAGTTGATGGCTGTAAAGAATGACAGTAATAATAATAAGATTCTCAGTGAGTGCCACCAAATAAATTACTAAAAATGTGATGATATGAACTATTCTTAGCTCCTCAGTGTCAGGGAATCCATGCAGAAGGAATTCACCAACTCTTGATTGATTTTCCATAGTGCTGTTTTTGCTTTGCAGTCTGTGAAAAGAATTCAAAGATCAGACTCCTTTTCGATGCACCAGGATTCAAGATGGACTGGTACTCTATGAGTACCGTTTTCTCAGACCTGGCAGCACTAGAGAGATGAGAACAAGTTTCATCCACAGAATGTCTGTAGCTATCCCCAAGGAGTTCATTTCTCATTTCATTCAGTACTGAATGAAATTATGTGTTTGAAAATGGAGTTCAGACTTTATATTGGTTTTACTCTAAACACCAGTTATTATAATAACTTTCAGATTGTATTAATTGGGTCACAAGAGATTTTGTTTTGTTCAACCCATTTTTAAAATATTTTACTGAAACATGTTTTATCTATGCGATAGGTTTGTTTAAGTTTACTTTAACCCAAAGGGCAGGGTCTATAATAACTTTCAGATTGCTATGATTATAGCAAAGGTGATTTCTGTCACCTTATATTGGTTCAAAGATAAAATGGTTGTGAAAACTAGATTTGGGGAAAGAGTGCAGGGACAAAGGGGGCCCATGAGTACTTGTAGTAGGGATAGGGAAGTAACCTTGAAACAAACTAACTTTTTTTAAACCAAATTTCAAATAAGTTTCAAATAAACTTTTAGGTAGCACCAATGCAGATCTTTAAAAAGTGAAATACTTGTTAATTTATTTGCGTGTTTTTTTAAATTAACAGTACTATAGATTGACCTACTCAGTACAACTTCTATGGCAACATTTCCAAAACACGTGTATTGGGAAATTCATTAAATTGTAACATTCAGGGCAGGCCCAGATGATTTGTATTACAAATGTGATCTCAGGTAATCATCAGTATTGTGCCATACAAAAAGTAGGAAATAGATTCCTTCATCAAATAAGAAGAGCATTTATTCTGACATCTCCACATTGTTACGAGTAGGTTTTTGAACTTAGTAAAATATCCACAATTGTTAAAAACCTTTATTGTCCGGCACTAGGTTATCTCTAACAACGCTAAAATCCAATCTGCCCATCTGATCTTGTCATGTAGAAATGACTTGTTATGATCTCCACTTTACTGTATGACTTTCTCCTGATGACTTCTTCTTTCTGGAGGAAGGTCAGAAATTGGGGAATTTAATTCATGATCTTTTATAGATCATTTACCCTATGACAGTATTTTAAGGAAACATTTTATTATTAGATTGTAGGGGTTTTGAAGATCAATTGACCATTTGTAAAATGGAAATGTTTCTGAGCCTTTGTAGAAAGCAGCGGAATATGGAAGGGAGCAGTGGTGGGATTCAGCCAGTTCACACCATTTTGGGAGAACCGGTTGTTAACTTTCTGAGCAGTTTGGCAAACTGGTTGTTGGAATAAATCATTAGGGCAGAGAAGGAGTTGTTAAATTACTTGAATCCCACCACTGGAAAGGAGGGAGGGAGGGAGGATAAATTCCCAATTAAGAGAAGAAAATGATGAACCAAAGATTAAGGAAGAAAGAAGATGTGGAAAACAACATTCTCTCATACAAACACACCCAGAAGGCAGACTGGCCATTTTCATTTAGGATGATAGAACAGAATATCTTGTGATTTCTTTTTTTGTTTTTGCTTTCTTTTTCTTTTTTGTTCAAAAGAACAGGAGCACCTCTATGAAGGACAGTTCCTAAAAATGATTTGATACTATTGATTAAAAAAATTGGGAACAAGTCAGTTGTAACAAGGCAACAAAACCTTCAAAATGTAGTAAATGTACAAAGAATAATTATGTTTATGTCTTCTTATCTATGTATGTCTGTAAGTTGTTGGTAGTTAACACATCATATGGATTTCCTAAAATTATAGGAAGGAAGGGAGGGAGGGAGGGAGGGAGGGAGGGAGGGAGGGAGGAAAAGAAAGAAAGAAAGAAAGAAAGACAGCATGGTAAGAACCCATCCCCAAGCTCCAAATAGTCAAGAATAAAATTAAAGCAAATACCAAAGTCACACAAATAAAAGAACACCAGCTATATTTGTTTTTTCTCCCTCTTCCCCTGTCTGCTGTCAGAAAATAGCGGCATCAGCAGGTGCAGACTCAAGTTGCTGAATGGAAACATTGTTTCATTCATAAACTTGAGTAACCCTGGTCATTGAGAAAAGCGGAAACATTGACTCAAGCCTATTTGTTCATTGAAGAAAACATGTTAAGGGCAATAAACAGATTAAAGATAACAGAATGAAACTAATTATATTTGCCTGACTGGATTAAGACCAAGGGAAGCCGATAGTTAAAATCAATCACAAGTCTTTGCAGGGAAAAATAACACCAATTAAATAACACACAAAGCACACAAAGCAAACTCTAAAAATTACAAAATACTGTAAATAGTATAACAATGCTTGTACTCAGCAAACTAATTGGTTAACTGTCCCAAAATCACATGCTGTTGTCGCTCATCAGACCTTCTTTTTGAGCTGCCAGCTTCGTTCTTCATTTCTGGTGGTGTGCCCATTGATCCTAGCCGGGGATTTGAGCCGATTTCCTCCAAAAACAGTCATGTGCAAAAAACTTGTATATTTGATTTGGATTCTTTTATGAGATCATATTTCATTTATGATCTGGTCTTTTCTACACCTTTTCCTTCCCATTAGTACTTTGTGAAATTTATTTTATTTTTCTAATAAGCTAACAGCTGCTCTAATCCTAAATGAACTGTTATTTTTGACTATTATGTCAGAAAATGAAAGAGAATTTAAAATATTTTTTATTGAAAATACTAATTTTCATAAAGACAGATAGCAGAATTACAGCATACCAAAGTTTTTTTGTGTGTGGGACAAACAAAAACCTTCTTTTTGTCTAAAGTACAGAGATATCTTTCTTTATCCACATGAAATCATGAAATCAGTTTCTTATGACTTCTTAAACATGCATGTTTAGTTTTATTGGCAAGAATATGAAAATGTATTCTTTACAGATTTTTAAAAGGCTTCTCCATGAGCCTAACACCATGGTGTTTCCTGTTAGTTTTCCTTCCAATTACTAAATTAGTCTGGTCCAACCTAATGTTTACAAATCAAAAATTCAAATTTTTGAAAATATGCCTTATGTTGAGAAACACATATAAAGTATACTGCAGAATGAGATGACTGCATTGTCAGATATTATTCATATGTAATATTTATTTCTGAAAACTATAATGTTTCAAAACTGCCTATTTAGATTGATGCTGACAAATTTGTGCATATTTTTTCCACTCTGAACTTTTAGAATTTGATTTTGGAAGGAAATGATTCATTTAAATGTGTTAAAAATGTATTGAAAATAGACTTACTATCTTGTCTACTATAATGTTCATCCTTTAAAAAAGATTATATTTATGTCTGACCATCAAAAGTTTGCTCTATGGAGAAGTAACAGCCTTAGGCCAGAAAAACAGGAGACTGTTTTTCGGAATGGTCAGCTAAATAAATAAATCATTGTCACATATAGAAATATGGGATGCATCTGTTAGCTCAGAGGTTCCCAATCGTTTTGGGTTCGCGGCTCCCATAGCAATCCGACTTGCAACTGCGCGGCTCCCATAAGCAATCCGACTTGCAACTGCGCATGCGCATTAGACGTTAGACCCAGCGGGCGGAATATTTCGCGGCGCCCTTATGACGATAGCGCGGCTCCCCAGGGAGCCGCGGCGCACAGTTTGGGAACCGCTGTGTTAGCTCTTTGTTGGTTAAATTCTGAAACCTGGGTACATAGACAGATGAAACAACTTGTGCTATCTATACCAATTGTTTAACTGATTTGTATTATATGTCTTCATTGGAAGGTTGGGTGGTTGTCCTCTAGGAGTCATTCTGTACCAAGTTGTATTCAATAAATTTATCCATATTCATGATCTGAATATAGATGAAAAGAGTCAACTTGATGGAAACCTGATTGGTCATGCAGGGTGGAGTTCTTGAATTAGAAATGTGCCCACATGGATTTCAGGTCTGGTATCACCCATAATTTCAGCAGGGTAGTGAAATAGCCATTATTATTTAAAAGGATTTTGTTATGGTTTGAGGTATTGTATCATTATCAAGCTCACACAGCTGTCAGACACAGGAAGTGAGAATTCTGTACTTTTTGATCCCAGGATTAATATTTGGATGCTGAACTGCTATTCAGGTGCCTATATTATAGTGCAACATTTTTAAAATCAAGATACCTAAAATCTGTTAACTTAAATAATGTGTAAAATAAATCAGAGACACATTAGTCCTGTGGAACTTAAATTTCCAGGATGTCCTGATCAGTTTCATTCACAAAGTTGTGCCTGTTGTTATCCCTACAGTCATATGATTGTGATTTACAACAGCTTCCCACAATTAATTTAAATGGTAAGCCAGCAGGAAATCAGAAATCAATGCCATTCTCACTGTTTTCTGCCCACCGGTGGTCATTTTCAAATGAAAGTAATAGCAAGAAAATTTAATGTTCATTGTACTAACATCAGACCATACACCCTTTCATTGAAAGGATGAGCTAACATAAGGTGACCAGACCTTATGTTGGTGATCACCTTATGTAAGGTGATCCCGCTTCTGGTGGGACAATCCCGATTTTCAACAATTTGTCCCGCATTCTGCAGCATTTTAAAAATGTCCCGATTTTTGGAAAGAATGCAGGACAAGCTAGGGAATGGCGGGAGAACGGGGTTTGCTTACCCCGCCCAGTCCCAATCTATTGCTGCCTCCTGAATCCCAGCTGATGGCTAGAGGGGAAAAAAACTGTTTAAATTCTTGCCGGGGGGCTTCAAAGGGATGCCCTACAGCTGATCAGTGTTAAAAGAAAACAAATGAGTAGACCTGTGTCTGCAAAAATAGAAAAAACAGCCCCTTTCAGCTTCAGTATAGGTTAATTACCATAAGTTGATTTGAACAGCCTCCTGACTCTCATTTGATTTGCTCTCAGCTGTTTTGGTCTTTTGCTAGCTGCAAAGAGTGCTGCTGGAGCACTTTTTTTTTCTCCTTGTGCAATTCAAGCTCAAAACAAAACTGAAATGAAAGCAGGTTGTTGCTTTGCTGTTTGCTTGCAACGTTGGAAAGGCAGATTTCTTTTCTTTTTCCTCATCAAAAAAGGTAGGTGCAAACAATGGGAAATTTATGGCAAATGGCAAAAGAGGAGAGTTCAAGATTTTAAAACACAAAAGAAAAAAAAGCTCTATTTAACTAGGGAAATGTAATAATTGAGATACTATTAATTGTATATTGTGTTGAAAGCAGAAATGATTAAGTTGCGGTTAGGAAGAATATATGGGGGAAATTATTTGGTTTATTATTATTGGTAAATATAATTACCGGTAATTGATTTGTAAGAAATTGGATTGCATGGAAATAATTGGAATATTCATGTTCATACTGATTAATATACAAAAAAGATAGTTATATAACTAATTGATTTATATTAAAATGTTGAATTTGTATTAAACAACTGTAATATTACATAATTAACCAATGTGAGGATGGATATAAAAATAGATGACAATGGGAAGGGGTATAATATAGAATAGAAGTGAAAAATTGAATTTGATTAAGATTAGAGATGAGGATGAAGGGTAATATTGGTTTTTTTAAAAAATAGATTTATTTATTTTATTTTATTTATTTTATTTTATTTATTTGGCTTATATGCCGCCCTATCTCACAATGGACTCAGGGCGGCTCACAACAATAAAACAAAGCCACAATATAAAATGAAGTCTAAAAATTTAAAAATTTAAAATTAACCCTTAAAACCCCATTATCAGTCCAGGTCAAGGGATTTAAACAGCCAAGTTTTTAATTCACAGCAGAAAGTGCAAAGGTCAGGCGCTAATCGGAGTTCCAAGGGAAGTCAGTGGGGACACCCACTGAGAAGGCTCTACCCCTGGAGGTCACCAGCCGCCACTGTCTAGCTGACGGCACCCTGAGTAGGCCCTCTCTATGGGCGCGAACCAGGTGATGGGATATCGTTGCTGGCTGTAAGTGGTCCGCCAAATATCCTGGTCCTAAGCCATGTAGGGCTTGTAGGTCATCACCAGCACCTTGAATCTCACTCGGAGGGCAACCGGCAACCAATGCAAACCGTGCAGGAGAGGTGTAACATGGGAGTATCGGGATTCTCCCATCACAACCCGTGTGGCTGCATTTTGTACCAGCTGAAGCCTCCGAGTGGTCATCAAGGGCAGCCCCATGTAGAGAGCGTTGCAGTAGTCAATCCGCAAGGTGACCAGCATGTGAGTAACTGTGCATAGGGCATCTCGGTCCAAGTAGGGATGCAACTGGCACACCAGACATATCTGGGCGAATGCCCCCCTGGTCACGGTTGTTATCTGGTCTTCCAAGCTTAGCCGTGAGTCCAGAAGGATGCCCAAGTTGCGGACTCTGTCTACAGGGGGCAAAATTTCACCCCCTATAGTCAACTATGGCACCTCTCCACTGAACCGAGATGCCCACAGCCACTCAGTCTTGGCCGGGTTGAGTTGCAGTCTGTTTCTACCCATCCAGACCCGTACCGCTTCCAGGCACCGGGCCATCATGTTAAGGGCATCACTGGGTTGGTTCGGGGTGGAAATAAAAAGCTGAGTATCATCCGCATACTGATGATACCTCACCCCAAAACCACGGATGATCTCCCCTAGCGGCTTCATATAGATGTTGAATAGAAGGGGCGAGAGGACCGACCCCTGAGGCACCCCACAAGTGAGGGGCCTCAAGGTCGATCTCTGCCGCCCTGCCAACACCGCTTGCATTCGACCCGAGAGGTAGGAGGAGAACCACCGTAGAACAGTGCCTCCCACTCCCAACCCCTCGAGGTGACGCAGCAAAATACCATGGTTGACGGTATCGAATGTCGCTGAAAGATCTAAAAGGATCAGAACAGAGGAATAACCTCTGTCCCGGGCCCTCCAGAGATCATCCACCAGAGCGACCAATGCCGTCTCCATGCTGTACCCGGGCCTGAAACCCGATTGGTACGGGTTGAGGTAATCTGCTTCATCCAGGGCCAGTGGGAGCTGATGTGTCACCACATTCTCAACAACTTTCGCTAGAAAGCAAAGGTTGGACACTGGATGAAAATGATTTAATATAGCTGGATCCAAGGCTGGATCCAAGGCTTCTTGAGGAGGGGCCTCACCACCGCCTCCTTCAAGGTGGTTGGGAAGTTCCCCTCCCTCAAAGAAGCTGCTATCACCACCTGGATCCAGCCTCATGTCACCTCCCTGGCCGAATAAACCAGCCAGAAGGGGCAGGGGTCTAACACACAGGTGGCCGCACTCAGCTTCCCCATGATCCTGTCCACTTCCTCTGGGGTAACAGAATCGAACTCTTCCCAAAGCACAGGACCCACTGTCTCACCCCCATCTGACTCTGTCCTGTCAGAGTCCAAGCCATCCCGAATCCAAGCAATTTTATCCAACAGATGCTGACCAAACTCCTCGGCTCGTGCCTGTAAAGGATCTTCCCTCACCCTCTGATTTAAGAGGGAGTGGGACACCCTGAACAGGGCAGCCGGACAATTCTCTGCAGACGCGATGACATTGGCGAAGTAGCGGCACTTTGCCGCCGCCAACTCCACCAAGTAGGCCCATGTGGCCGATCTTAACTGAAATCGGTCGGTTTCGGAACGGCTGGCTCTCCAACAGCTCTCTAGGCCTCATCTATGCCGCTTCATCCCCCGAAGTTCCTCGGTAAACCAGGGCGCCAATCGGGGTCTGCAACAAATCAGAGGCCGCAAAGGAACAACCCGGTCCAGAGCTCCAGTAGCAGCCTCTTCCCAGGCCTCCACCAGGGTCGTGGCCGGGGTGTGGGAGAGAGAGAGAGGGATCATCCCAAGCTCCTGCTGGAACCTCTCAGGGTCCAACAGGTGCCTGGGGCGGAACCAGATGGAACCCTCACCCTTGGTGCACCTGAATGACCCAGCACCACATCAGAACCTCCGCCAACTCCCCATAACCTGGTGTGACAATGACCCGGCAGAGCCCCCCCAACCACCAGCCGGATAGCAAAACCCACCCGCCTCCCCAAACCCCTTAAAAATCTTATTAAAAAACAATATAACGACCCTTTACTAAAACCATGCAAGAGTTAACCCGTTAACTCTTGGTTACAAGGGAATACACAACTGTTAACCCACAGGGATGGCATTGCCTGGAAAGGGGATAAACTATACGTTCCACAAGGTCTACGGTTAGCCATATTAAAATGTTGTCATGACACAAAGCCCGCTGGCCATTTCGGGTTCTTAAGAACACTCCATTTGACAAGGAGACAGTTCTGGTGGCCCCACATGAGAGGCGACATAGAGGAGTATGTTCGGAGCTGCGCTATCTGTGCCAAAACAAAACCTTGGACTGGGAGGCCTTTAGGCCTCTTACAATTGGTGGCTACTCCCAACCAACCCTGGGAAGAGATAGCAATGGACTTTGTAGTAGACCTGCCAGAGAGTAATGGGAATACCGTGATATGGACAGTTATATCACTGCCCATTTTATTCCGTGTAGTGGATTACCATTGGCCTGCAAATTGTCGAGGTTATTTATTCAGCACATCTATAGGCTTCACGGGGTACCCCGAAGAATCATTTCGGACAGGGGGGTCCAGTTTACAGCTCGCTTTTGGCGGAATTTCCTAAGTGCAATTGAGTCGGCCCAGGGACTTAGTTCCACATTCCATCCCAGTACCAATGGAGCAGTTGAGCGTGCAAATGCCATGATTGAACGCTACCTCCGTTGTTACATCTCATACCAACAGACTGATTGGACATCCCTCTTGCCTTTCGCGGAAGTGGCGTATAATAATACTGTACATAGTAGTACCGGTTTGACGCTTTTCAAAGTGGTGATGGGAAAGGAATTTGTAGCCATACCTGAGTTAGAACAAACATCGGATACCCCTGTCATGCCCCATGAATGGGCTGATAAATTCCAGATGTTATGGCCCCAGGTACGCCAAGCATTAGATAAAGCAGCTATCAAATGCAAAGCCCAAGCAGACAAGAAACGAGGCCCAGTCCAGCTGTTGCAAGTGGGGGACATGGTGTATCTGTCTACTAAATACATTAAACTGCGAGTGCCTAACCACAAATTGGGACCGAAGTTCTTAGGTCCGTTCCCAATAATGAAAGTAATAAATCCTGTCATGGTCACTCTTAAATTGCCACATCTGCTGGGGAAAATACACCCCGTATTCCATTGTAGCCTTCTCAAACTAGTACCGAAAACACGGGACAAACCTACACGTCCTGGACCTATCGTGGAAGGGCATTATGAAATAGACAGAATATTAGATTAAAGAATAAGACATGGAAAACTACAATACCTGGTGGGGTGGAAGGGTTATCCATGGGAGGAGGCATCATGGGTATCAGCGTCTGATGTCCAAGCACGAACATTAGTCAGACGCTTCCATAAAGAACATCCCCATAAGCCATGTACAGATACTAATTCTTAACCTTTCTCTTGCAGAAGGAGGCTTGGTGAATGGGGAGCCGCCTGTCGAGCCCTACTAGTTGCTCAACACCGCTGACACGCTTAGTGAGGAAGACGGGCCATTTGAAAGGTGCACGACGATGAGGGTGGTGGTGGCATGGGTGTTGAGGCTGTCGTACATGGGGAGTGGGGCGTGGGAATGGCGGTTTCACCGGGATTAGGAAATATACCTGTTGCGGGATACACAGCTAAGCTCTGGAAGATAGGATTTGACCAGCAGCTGAGAAACGCGTCCAGAACTACTCATCAGGCAAGGGGCGTGGTTTTATGTTGGGCTGCTCAGTGAGGGCTATTTAAACTGTAACAAACCATGGCCGGTAACGCTGACTTCGAGCCGTTTTGAACAGTCGCAGCGCGAGCCTGCTGCCAGCGCCAATTAAACCTTATTCCGAAAGAGCTGAACAGAGTGGTGTGTCTTTTTGTAGCACTTGGCGCAGGAGCACTGAGATAGAAATTGTAAATTTAAGTGAAATGACTAAACACTGTTTAAATTTGTGAACTGGCCAAATACTCTGTTCAAAGAAAATACATTGTATGTTTGTATGTGTGTTTCTAATTATTGCTATTTATTCATATTTGTTCTCTTTTATTCTTTAAAGTTTAACAATTCATTCTTTATCTTAATATCTTTATATTTGTTTGGGGTTGGTTTTCTTCTCTTTCTTCCTTTTTATTGTACAGCAATCTTTCTCCTCAAACCTACCATCTCTCTCTTTTCTTTCCTTCTTACTTTCTCTTCCCTCCCTCTTCTTCTCCTCCTTTCTTCCTCCCTCTCTTAACCTCACTCCTACTCTAATTTCCCTTCCCTTCCTTCATCCCTCTCTATTGCTGTATCCTTTTATGCACATGGACTACTCAGAGGGCTGAAAAAGTAATTTTTGACTGGTCCTTGCACTTTTGACCAGTCCTCGAACTTACGACTGTCCTCACATTTTATGTTTTTGCCCTATCTTGTCACCATGGTGAAGAGAAGCAGTTGTGAAATGAGTGACACCGTTTTTAAGAATGCTACAATGGGCATAAATGATGACCAGTCATAAGTGCGAAGACTGGTCAAAAGTGCGAGGACCTGTCGGAAATGACTTTTTTCAGCCCTCTGTGTAGTCCCTATAGAATAAAATAATACTATACATTTTTTTTATTTATTATATCTGTAAATTGTACTTATGTTGAAATTTTAAAAAATATATTACAATACTATTTTTGCATTCTATGAAAATTTTTGTTGCTCCATATAGACCAAATTTTTAATCAAGCCCCCCCCCCCCCCCCCCGGTCAATGGTGTCCCTCTTTACCAATGTTAAAATCTGGTCACCTTAAACTAACAAGTCTTGAATTGTTCTTATTTAACTTTGGATGATGGGTACATTTTTCTCCACAAGTAGCAACAACATTCTCCTGGGGTTTAACTACATAGAAATAATGATGTTAAACCTTGAAGCACTATACAAATGGAACAAAATATTTTTTCTGTTTTTCTTGGTTTGGATCTTGTTTTGTTTTTTTATTATTATTTTTCTTGGGGTTTTTTCTTTTTTCTTTCTTTCTTTTTTTTTTTTTTGTAGCTGTATACGTTACTTTTATTGATGGTGTATAAGCCAGCCATAGTTTGGTATTAAGGTAGGAAGCTACACAAATGTTTTAAATAAATAAATACACATTGAAACATGACAAACTTAAATTACAATATAATACCATGGAGAGATTTGAGATCTCCATTATTTTAAAACTGTGAAACAATTTGTATTCAACCATATACATCCTTCTATTATTGAGAATCCAAATCAAAAGATCAGGTTTTTTTTTTTCTATAGAACTAATCATCTAAAATAATATGATCCTAAGAGATTCAGAAAAACCTCCAATCCACAGTGGGTGTTCTGTACTGCCTATGGAGACTGACTTGTTAACAATTTTTGGGAAAATCACAAGGACAATTCGGTAGAAATAGTCACCTAATTATTGCTGACAATAAAATCTCACTATCAGAGGTGTAAAGACAATACAATGGAAAAACAAATAAAAAATCTGCATGAATGAAGATGGTAATTTTTCTGGAATAAGTTACTTTTCATCTCTTCATTATTGATCATAGGCTTTCTTTCCTTTTATGAACAATTGCATTTCCAGATAAACAAGTAAGCACATTATAATGTCAGGCATTATTCATTTCATCATTATTGTTCAGGCAATGTTATTTAGGAGTAGATGAAAATAAGCAGCAGTAAAATGTAGTAACATATTAAGACGATCTACCATTTAAAAAATCACTAATTTGGATAAATGTAATTGGCTGAAGTTAAAGAATTAATTTTTTGAATACAATTCAAGTTGTTAAACAGAACTTATTACTTTTATTACTTTTAATCCCTTTGCTCATATAAATTTTGGTTCAAAGTGATTTCAATTATATTACATATTATTAATCTGGTCAAAGAAATACTTTTATTTTATAAGCAATTTTTAAAAGACTGATTTCTTTATCATAAAGTAAGGATGAGAAATGCAGGACATCAAATACTTCTTTGAGGAATATCAAAAGGTATTCAAATCAATTCAAAAGCCATTTACACAAAAATGTAAAATTATGGGATTTTAAAATCTATTTCTATAAAGAATCAAATCCTGTCTATAAACATTCTCTGGACAAGTTGATAACAATCCCCCCATGGACAGGAAAGAGTTACACTAGAAATGGTAGTATAATACACTTTATATTTGAAAACTGTTTCATCTTATTTTTTTTTAAAAAAATGATTTTTAAAAAAGTGAAAAATGTATCTGTTTGACCTATTTGTGCCTTGCATAATATATATTTATCAGTATACCATAATCGAGGGAATCCTGTCAATAATATGATTATTAAATATCAAGATCTATTCGGGAAAGAAAGAAAAGAGATGATAACCAAACTTGTCTAATACTGCCTCAATTGAATATATCAGGATTCAAATAAAAATTGTTAGTAATTAATGGCTCAAAGATAATGCCTGATTAAACAATTTTTGTTCCCAAGATTTTAAATTTCAATTTCACTTATTGTGATAGGAAAGGCTGACACTTATGAAAAATTTAGTTTTTTAAATACCTATTAAAATGAACAAAAGTATCATTTGTATCTGATTTTAAGACAAAATATAGCAATAACACGATTGCTGCTAAATAACACTGACACAACTGATTTGTAAAAGAAGATAATTGACTGATGAGACTATTTAAATTGTTAATATGTTAACCGATGATTTTTAGTTACTTTTAAAAAATCTCTCTAAGTTGTCCTGAACAGAAAATCTTTAACAGTTGTACATTTTCTTCTAGGGTGTTCATGATGAAAAATGGATAACAACACATCAGGGTTTCTCCTTTTGAAATTTTCAACAATTTGGGAACTACAGACTATGTACATAACTTTATTATTAATACTGTACATAATGACAGTCACGGGAAACTTTTTCATCATCATTGCTGTTGTTTCTGATCACCACCTACACACCCCCATGTACTTCTTCCTGATGAACTTAGCTGTGCAAGACATTGGTTCTGTTTCTGATATTATTCCCAAAGCTGTTTTCAATTCTCTTACGGATATAAGGAAGATTTCATATGTTGGTTGTGTTGTCCAAGTCTTCTTGATTCTATTCTTCTTCGGCTCAGATGTTGCCCTTCTTACAGTTATGGCATATGATCGATATGTTGCTATTTGCAATCCTTTGCAATATGAAATAATAATGAACAGGAAAGCTTGTGCCAAAATGATTGGAAGTGTTTGGACTGCTTGCCTTCTCAATGCTGCATTGCACACATTTGAAATGTTTACTACTCCTTTCTGCTCTAATATTATCAACCAATTCTACTGTGAAATTCCACATTTACTAAAGATTACTTGCTCTGATTCATATGTAACTGAAATTGGAGTTGTAGTGTTCAGTGTTTCATTAACAATTGGTTGTTTTGCCTTCATCATTTCTACCTACATACTGATTCTCGCTGCTGTTCTAAGAATCCCTTCTGTACAAGGGAGGAAAAAGACATTCTCCACTTGCCTACCACATCTCACTGTTTTCTCCATATTTATGTTTACTGGTTCCTTTGCTTATCTAAGACACATATCTGATCATCCATCCCATCTTGATTTCATAATTACAATAATGTATTCCATTATTCCACCCATGATGAATCCATTAATTTACAGCATGAGAAACAAGAACATCAAAGTTGCACTTTCAAGATTTTTTGGTCAATTTAATTTTAAAGAAGTGTTACTTGTGTAGCTATTTTTGTATTTTAATAGGGAAAATAAATATATACATTTGATATAAAACTTATATTACCATCCGCTGATTGCAGACATTTAGCTTAAATTAAAAAGTTTATTTTATTGATTATGTGGTTGATCACATCTAAGCTAAGACTGATGATGCTATGATCCAATGAGCCAATATTGACCCCTGGTGAATATGGGACCATTCCCTGCAGTTCTCTTGGCAATATTTTTGAAAGAAAGTCAATGCTTTCTTTTATTTCCCCATCTCATATGGACAGTTTCCTTCACGTCATATTTCATAAAAGTTAATTTCCTGAATTTAGACCTTGCATGCCCCTAGCACGTTTATAAATGTGACCCATAATAAATAGGAAATGTATATTTCTTTTATTGTTGCCTTGGCTCTGTTCTCAAGTCTGATCACAATTTTGCTGCTTTTCAGCTAGATTGATTAATTATATGCCATTAAATCTTTTTCAACTCCTAGAAATCATAGATAGCTTTTCTCTATAATGTTTATCCCTAATCTGGTGTTTCAAATCTTCTAAAATTCATCCACATTGCTGTGGTTCATCCTTTTCTTTTTTTTCTCCCATCTTTATCAGCATTATAGCTTTCCCCTGAGAGTTGGGTCTTCTCATGACATGTCCGTAGTAAGTTAATTTGAGTCTGGTCATTAAATTAATTGTTTGTACTCCACTCTTCCTATGGTAGCCTATGACCATAATAAAGATTTGATTGATTTTGATGGGAATGAGTACTAGCTCTATATTCAATGTTGCTTAGTGTTCAGATGAATGCACAAATATATATATGAACAATTGTAAATGTTTTAATATTTATAAATTTACCATGTCTTGGTTTTGTGATTATAATGAAAATAATCATCCTGTTTTCAGTCTGTCTCTTTAGGAGCTTCAGCTGTACATATTTTTATGCTTTGTGAACATTTAACATAAATATTAACAATTAGGTCCTTGATTTTTTTTAAAAAAATTAATTGAGGAACCAGTGTTTCTCATGGAAACAATATATTCAGAAATCATATAGCCTATATGATTTCTAACTATATTCAAAATCATTCAAAGGGGAAATAGGGACATTGTTTACCCCCCCCCCCCCATTTGTTTTCTCCTACTAATCATTTCCTGGATAGGAAAGAATAAAGAAATGCTGCAATAATATTTATTCAGGCAGTGAACTGTGTGTATTACATTTCCAGGCCTATTCAGAAGAACCTTCACAGTTTTAATGTGCTTTCATTATTTCTTATTTATATATATCTGGAAGATACTGTAGACAATGGATTTACAGATTTCCTAGAAATAAAATTTTATATAATCACACAAACACAAATTTATATATTCTCTTTGAAGAATTAGAAGGGCTAAGGAGAAAAATATCAGAAACAAAATATTTTTCATGGTATGGATTAACAGATATTAAATAGGTTACAAGAATCCATTTGCTACCATCATTCTAGCTCTTTAAGTTGATGTAAACAAACGTGATAGGATAATTTCTGATAAGGTTGGGCTAGAAATGTAGCCACATTGTAATTTAAAAGACATAAAAACAATCCTACACAAAACTTCCATTCCAAAGTGAGGAAAAATAGGAAACAACAATACAGAATCATCACCATCACAATAATCATAATTATAATCATTCCTGAAATAATAATGATAATGTTCCTACTGAATTTTTAGGATCAATTTTCGTACAGTATCACTTTTCCCTGAAAAGAATTTTGGGATTGTCAGGGTTCCAAGTAATAGTTTCGCATCAAGCAAAATTACAAGGCAGGGGGATTTTCCAAAGAATAGCTTTATTGGAAATATTATATTGGCACAGATCTGATGAAAACTGACTCTGAAGGATCCCATGGTTTTCACCTGATTAAAAGTAAAAGTTTTTCCCTCAACCCCAAACATTGTCACATGATCCAATCAAGGCACTGTTTAGTGGTCTGGTAACACCACTCCTCCTTCCTCCAGATGTGAGAACGATGTGATTCCCAAGAAAAAGTATTTTATTTTGACTACACAACCCCAGCAATCTCGAATCCCCCCTACCTATCCCTCAGCTCCAGTGGAGCAGCACTTAAGGTCCAAATGGCTTCAGCCAGGCCAGCTTCAGGGTTGACAGGGGTTTCTAAACATGAAATAGACAAAATTAAACAGTAAATAAACCAAACAATTTTTACAAAACTTTGACTCTATTATTGCACTCATTCATTCCTTAAACATAATAAAAGTCTCTGTAAAATTCTAAAAATATTTATATTTATATTGCCACTACTTTTCAATGCTCCCAAATAAATGCCAATAATTATGTAAAGGGAAAGAAAAGTAAATATATTTTGATTGTAAGTGAAGTGATATCAGGAGACATGCAGAGCTCAATACAAACATGTGCTCGCACACACTCCTATTTTACATACACATGAAGTCCTTGTGTGATGTCATCCATTGACATGGGATTAAATGTCATCTATATGCTGATTGTTCTCAACTGTTTTTGATCACAGGAGAAATATGTGGACATTGGAGTGCTATTCAAGTACCTGAAGTGTTTTGATTTGGATGAGAAGGAACATGTTGGTCCCTGCATTGAAATGAATGATTGCTTCGGGGTTCTTCCTAGATTTACAATGTTGTTCAAGGACTAGGTGGAAATATAACCTGGAGAACCTTTGCATTGTTTCTTCTAGTGTTCTAGTTAGAACACTTCCTGAAATCAGAGGTTTTACTCACTTCTTACTTGGGCTTTTCCAACATACTGTATACAGGACTGCCCATAATAATAATCTCCTATTTGAGAAGATCAAGCAGAGGTGCTTTTCTCTGTACCATTGCTCAGTTATACTGAACATGTTCTACAAAGTGCTGTCCTTAAAGAAGATTTGGAAGAGATGCTTGGCTCAGAATATAGCAACCTGAATAGTTAGATAATGTCAGGGTTCCTTATAACGATTCTGCTTCAAAAGCTACATTTGTTATAGTACATTAAATTCATTTCAACAAATAATGGTAAAATATATTTACCTAAACATATATTTAGTCTGCTGAGCCTTGGTGGCACAGCAGACTAAAGTGCTGTTAACTAGCACCAGCTGCCTGCAATTACTGCAAGTTCGAATCTCACCAGGCTCAAGATTGACTCAGCCTTTCATCCTTTCTAAGGTAGGTAAAATGAGGACCCAGATTGTGGGGGCAATAAGCTGACTTTGTATAAATATACAAAAGTATGAAGGCTATTGCTTAACGCATTGTAAGCCGCCCTGAGTCTCCAGAGAAGGGTGGCATATAAATCGAACCAATAAATAAATAAATAAATAAATAAAATAAATATATAATTGACATCTGCCAGAATAAAAAAACTGGTTGAGGCAAAAAAAGAAAGAGACAGGAAGAGAGAGAGCTAGCAGCCTCAATTCTGTCATATTGACAATGAAATATTCTTGGATTCAAATCCAACTTCCAAAAGTTTTTATCCAACCTGAATTTTTTTAAAACTGTGTTTGCTTTGTGCTCCGTATTCTAATGAAATTAATGTTATAAAATGCTATTAAACAAATTCAAATATCTCTATATCCAAGATAATAAAATGATGCCATAAAGCTTGATACTGTTTAAACATCTGTAAGAGTCATCACCCTGAACTTTCAGCAGACATAATTTAAAACATCAAAATCTTTTAATTAATTTGGAGAACCAAGTTTTAATATAATCTTTACTAAATGTTGATCAAGTACTGTCTGAATCACTCCAAACAGTATTCAATAGGAAATATTTTAACAATCTTCTTCCCTCTTTTTCTTCTTCTAGATGTATAATTATTAAGAATGTATAATGACACATCTGAGTTTCTTCTCTAAGAGTTCTCAAAGATTTGGGAACTGCTGATTATGTGTGTAACTTTACTACTGATGCTATTTAATGACAGTAACAGGGAACACATTGATTCAGTTTCTATCATTATCCCCAAAGCTATTTTTAATTCTCTTATGAATATAAAGACTATTTCTCATTCTGAATGTGTTGCCCAGGTCATGTTTTTCTTTGTTTTCACAGGATGTGATGTTTCTCTCCTTACCATCGTGGCCTATGATCAGTATATTACCATTTGTAATTCTTTACAATAGGAAATGATAATGAATAGGAAAGTTTTCACCAAAATAATTGGCAGGGTATGATTGCTAGTTTTTTCAAGAGTACATTATACATCATTGTCACTTTTATTACTCCTTACTGTTCTAATATTATCAAACAGTTCATCTGTAGAATCCCATATTTACTTAAGATAGCCTGTTGTGATTTATGTTTATGTTTATGTTTATGTTTATTTGATTTATATACCGCCCTTCTCCCCGAGGGGACTCAGGGCGGTGAACAGGCAGAGATAAAAAACATGAATACAAAATTTAAAACCGAATTAAAACCAAATTAAACAATTGCCCAACAATTCAAACCCATTTTTTAAAAAAATATATAAATCCCAGATCTAAAAATTTGGATTATACAATTTAAAATTTTCTTATAAAAAGGGGAGATACTATGCCAGGCCTGCTTGATGGAATACAAAAGTTTTTAACTCACGGCGGAAAGCACGAATGTCCGGGATCCGCCGAATCTCTGGGGGGAGATCGTTCCAGATAGTGGGTGCTCCCACAGAGAAGGCTCTCCCCCTGGGGGCCGCCAGTCGACATTGTTTGGCCGGCACCCGGAGGAGTCCTTCTCTATGGGAGCGTACCGGTCGGTGGGAGGCTATTGGAGGTAGTAGGCGGTCCCGTAAGTACCCGGGTCCTAAGCCATCGAGCGCTTTAAAGGTGGTAACCAACACCTTGAAGCGCACCCGGAAGACCACCGGGAGCCAGTGCAGCTAGCGCAAGAGCGGTGTCACATGAGAGCGCCATGTCGCTCCCATCACCACCTGCGCGGCCGCACTCTGCGCCAGCTGGAGCCTCCGGGTGCTCCTCAAGGGGAGCCCCATGTAGAGAGCATTACAGTAGTCCAGGCGGGAGGTGACAAGGGCATGAGTGACCATGAGTAAGGAGTCCCGATCCAGAAAGGGGCGCAACTGGCGGATCAGGCGAACCTGATGAAAAATCCTCCCGGACACAGCCATCAGATGGTCTTCTAAGGACAGCCGTGAGTCCAGGAGGACGCCTAAATTGCGCGCCCTCTCTGTGGGGGCCAATGATTCGCCCCCAATAGTCAGTGATGGTACCAGCTGACTATATTGGGACGTCGGTAACCACAGCCACTCAGTCTTGGATGGATTGAGTCTGAGCCTGTTCTTCCCCATCCAGATCCGCATGGCCTCCAAGCACTGGGACATCACTTCAAGGGCATCGTTGGGGTGGTCTGGGGTGGAGATGTACAGCTGGGTGTCGTCAGCGTACTGATGATATTTCACCCCAAAACCACGAATGATCTCACCCAGAGGCTTCACATAAATGTTGAACAGGAGGGGTGAGAGAACCGATCCCGGTGGCACCCCGCATATAAGGGGCCTAGGAGTCGATCTCTGCCCCCCTGCCAACACCGACTGCGACCGGTTGGAGAGAAAGGAGGAGAACCACTGTAACACAGTGCCTCCCACCCCCAACTCTTCCAACCGGTGCAGCATGATACCATGGTCGATGGTATCAAAAGCTGCTGAGAGATCTAATAGGACCAGGACAGAGGAACACCCCCTGTCCCGAGCCCTCCAGAGATCATCAACCAACGCGACCAATGCCGTTTCCGTGCTGTACCCGGGTCTGAAGCCCGACTGGAACGGATCCAGATACATTGTTTCCTCCAGGTGCTGGGAGAACTGTCGCGCAACCACACTCTCAACAACCTTTGCCAAAAAGCGAAGGTTGGAGACCGGACGATAATTTACCAACATTGCCGGGTCCAGGGAAGGCTTCTTAAGTTAAGAAGGCTTCTTAATTTATATATAAATGAAATCAAAGTTCTAATTTTCAGTGATATATTAAGAAATGTCATTTTTTTTTGTTTTTTCCAAGGTTTATTGGATTTTTATTTTTAAACATATATCAACATCAATATATGAATAGTGTGGCCTCTGGGTATGGTTCATATTAATATAGATAACAACAGTCTATTGTTACATTAATCAAATTTATATAATCCCAATATTAATTTACATGATTATTTTAAAGTAGTTATTCAATATTTCAATATTCCATTCTAACGTCAGTGGTCTTCTTAAACATACATAGTAATGCCATCTTTCAACTTCTCATCTTTCCATCTAATCATTACTTATAATCAATTTATATAGAAATTATAACTACTAATATTCCCCCTATTATTTCTACTTCTATTCTAACTTCTAGTCAGGTAACTCTTACTAATTCTAATGTCAATACACATGTTTAAGTTAAGACATAATCCTTTATATAAAGGTGTATATTCTTATTACTACCACTATTCTAGTTTTTAATCAGGCTATCATTATATTAAAAAAGAAGAAGAAGAAAGAAAAAATAATAATTCTTTTCTATACATCAGCTCTTGCCCATTTTAATACTTCAATTCTTATTCATTTTTCCTCCCATACTCATCTCTTGGATCTTTGTCTCTGTCAACATCTATATCTTCATTAGTCCATCTAAATATTTCTTCCATCTCTATCCTCCTAAGTTTGCAGGTCTCCAGAGTATCCACCCATACCACTATCTCCCTTTCAAAAACATCTTCCAAATTATCCAATTCCAATTCCATTTTTATATCTCTCAAAAAGTGTTTCTCATCCTCTTGTTTTGTTTGGTGATTTGTCTGTTCTATCTTTTCCTCCATTCTTTCTGCCACCTCCTCTCTTTTCTGGAATCTTTTATCTTCATTCATTGCCAGTTTTATCATATTTTCCATATTAAGTTTTTTATCTCTCTGCAGCTCTTTGTCATGGTATCCCTAAAGCTTTGAAACATCCATCCCATTTTTTCTTGAAATCTTTTTTTATTATTATTATTTATTTATATTTATATGCCGCCCTTCTCTGGAGACTCAGGGCAGCTTACAATGTGTTAAGCAATAGCCTTCATACTTTTTGTATATTTATACAAAGTCAGCTTATTGCCCCCACAAACTAGGTCCTCATTTTACCCACCTTAGAAAGGATGGAAGGCTGAGTCAACCTTGAGCCTGGTGAGATTAGAACTCGCAGTAATTGCAGGCAGTTGGATGTTAAATGCTGCCTTAATAGGAGGCATTAGCCTGCTACACCACTCAGGCTCCTTATTCTCACTCATTTCCCCCTGAAAAAGCATCTCGTCTTAGTTTAATAAGTCCACTTTTAGTCAAGGCCACAAACAATATATTCAGGTCCAATTTTGCTCATCAAAGAGTTCAATAGCTCTTTACATCTCAGGATTATTAATCAATTCCATTTAAGCAGTCCAGGCAATTTCTGCAAAACAAAAGTCACTTTACTTTACCTAACAGTCTTCCTTATTCTCCCCATAGTGAAGTAATTAATTATAGAACAGTTATTATCACCACAATCCTTCAAAAGAGTGTTGCTTGTTTCTTCTGTCAGAATTTTCGTAGATTTGTAGGGATGTAGTATATTCCATTCACCAGTAGATGGCAGCATCAACAGAAGTTTCAGCATTGTTTGAAATGTGATAAATTAATTAATCCAAATTTGATTCAGTTTATAGGACAAAATTAAGTACTTGAGTAAATTCTGGTAAATAGTTCCAGCATTTTATAAGGACTATCCATAACAACACCTACCCAGTTTAAATCCAATTTTTCTATGATTAAAAGCTCTTTATCTTTTCTCCCCTCAGTTCCTTTCATTCGGGTCTAGGATTTTTCTTGGTTTTTCTTCTTTTTTCCTTTAAGTTTAGGGACTAAATGCAGAATCTTCTCATCCAGCTCCAATCACTGTTTACTAACTCCACTCCGGCACCAGTCTTAGGTGTTCCTCGGCTGTCCCAGCTTCATGGCAGCCATCTTTAGGCTGCCTCTTCTCCTCCTCATGGCTGAGAAGGAAAAAGAAACCCCAGGTCAAACCAGGAGAGTTACAACTGTCTGCGACCACGCAGGGCACCTGTCTATGCTTTACCTCCCTTATAGGGAGGCTTTGGCTCCTCTCAGAGCCCATCAATGGTGAGAATTCAGCACAGGAGCATGGAGACCCTCTCCTTGTGTCCGATCTTGCTGTGATGTCAGCTGGAAGTCCCAGAAATGTCATTGTTAATCTCTAGCTAACTATCTGTTTGTGTTGCAATATTTAAACTAAGCAATATTATATCTTTTGTTAATGCTACAGCTTAGAAATAATTATCACAACAGAACTGTAAAAAAAACTGTGATATGAAATTAGAATTAATTGATATAAAGTATTGAATTAAATCTGACTTTTGTATTTTTCATATAGACTCAATACAGATAATCTGTAAACAATGTATTTATTAGGAAAAAACATTGATTAAATATATTTGAAAATCAATAACCCTGTTTGTTTGCATTAAGAAAATTATTGCAAATTGTATTTAAGAATACCATATGAGAAATATTTAAAATGAATATGAATATTAATTTGGAATTCCTAAAAAATGTTAAAGTTATCACTGCCCAAAAGAGAAATTTATTTAAAAACATCTATTCACAATATATCTTTATTGAGGTTTTAATTCTTTACATTTTTAATATATATTTATAAACTTATTCTATCACCACAATAAAGGTAAGCAACTTATATAGTATGGACACAAATTTCTTAAAATAACAAGAATTGTATAAAATAACTTTCTATATCAGTTATAAAAAAAGGAAATTTATGCAGTAAAATTCATAAGATAGCTACCATTTGATGAAGAATCAAATAAATCTGCTTAAGCCACTCTTTATACAAAATGCTTATCTTCTTCTATTAAAAGAGCCCCTATATATAAAAAAGGACATTTGGCTTAAACAGAATCTAAATAGTTTACGTATGGGTGGCATTTATTTTGCATATTTATTGCTTGTTCAAGTAAATATAATAATAGTAAATATGAAGTTCTCCAGTAACATCTGAATTTCTTCCAAATCCTTAACATGAATGACATACTAAATTACTTAAATTGACCTTTTTATAATTTACATTAGGTTTTGAATCATATATGATGATTGTTGCTATATTTAATATTCTGAGTCAATTTGGTAGTAGTTAGAATAGTAGCTATTGTAGTTAGAATTCAGAGATAATGTAAAGCCAAGATTTCAAAATTTTAGTTTGTGTTAGCAATAATGGAAGAATGACATTTCAGTTGTAGCTAATTGAAATACCAAGTGTAGCTAAGAAAGGGTGAAAAGAACATGTGGACATTTATATTGATTAACTAAAGTGGCTTAATGTATCATTCAACTTACAGTATCAGGTCATCTTTCCCTACAATGAATGATAGTTTGTTTTCCCCCAAAATATTAGTTCATCACATTTCTAACATGAGCTCAGGACTTATTCAAACATCACAATTTATCCTATTTTTTAATGTTTTGTAAAATATAATACAGAAAATTTGGTGCAATAGTAATAGTGCAATAGTAATAGCATTTGGTGCAATAGTAATAGTATTTTACTATTTATTTATTCTTTATTTCTAATATTTTGAACCACAAATTCTGCAATTAAATTATTATTAAAGTTTTAAAAGGATCAGGGAAGAAACTTATCCAAGCTATCCATTACAATTTAATATTGGTTCAAAGGTAAGTATCATGAAGATTTATACATTTCTAGATTAGGGATATCATATTTCCCATCTTTAATTAACAAGTACACCTTTTTTTCCAAATTCTGAACTGAAAAGCCTATAGAAATGAGGCTATATTCTGCACATGGCACAAAAACACCCAAGTAACACTTTTGCTACATGAATTCTGGAGAGAATCAGTAGGCTTCTGGATGCAATCAGAGTGCTATTGTCAAAAACAAAACCCTTTTGTGACTTATCCCTGAAATAACATGGGAAGATCTTTCTCCTGTTGCGATTGCTTGTCCTGTCATACTGTATCTGACAGAGACATCAGGTTTTTTATTCCATCTATTTAAAAATGTTATGTTATGGGACCAAGCAGCCCTGTCATCTCTTCAGAGGTACCTGACCTATGAAACATTGTCTCCTCAGAGATCCCAAAAGAGATGTTTAGTTGTTTCTTCAGGCTTTGGGGTAAGATATAATGTGGACATGGTACGATAGTAACACATTTTACATTTCACCCCTGTGTGAAATTGTGCGTGTGTGTGTGTGTGTGAGAGAGAGAGAGAGAGACAGAGAAATGAAAATTACCAACAATAATATAAAATAATTTCCAATAGATTTAATAGCATCAGAAGACATATCTGGTGTTTTATTGAACATAAGTGTTGCAATTACAAGGTAGTGCTTGACTTATAATCAAATTTTGGACTTCAGTTTCAGTCATTAAGTGATATTGTCATTAAGGAAGTTATGACATGATCAGACCTGTTTTTATGGCCATTTTTATGACTCCATTGATTTTGCTTGTTGTAAGCCAAGTAGAGAGGTTGCAAATCGCAATCAGGTGACTGGAGAATGATGCAAGCATGATTGCCAAGAGCCCAAATTGTGATTACATGGCCATGTGGAGAGAGTATGATCTTAGCGTCTAGTCATAATTCACATTTTTCAGTTCTGTGGTAATTTTCAAATAAATGGTTTTTATTAAATGATATTTTTTTCTAATGCAAATATATGCTATGTATCAACATTTTAGAAGGGCAGGGAAGGAGAGTTTATACTAAATGAAGCCATGGAATAGGATACAATTTGAAATGAGAATCTCTTCATAGTCAAAATTTGATAGATAAATATCTATCATAAAAATAGCTATAACATATTAAGTGAAACCTCTGTTTTTAAGTATTATAATGTATTGAACCTGTAAAGATGTGTGCCTTTATTTATGTCTCTGAGTGACATGGCTTTACTACTGATACTCTATTTAATGACATTATCAGGGAACCTTGTCATCATCTCTGTTATTGTTTTTGACCAGCACTTTCACACCCCCATGTATTTCTTCTTGTTGAATTTAGCCATGCAAGACATTGGGTCCCTTTCAGTCATTGTCCCTAAAGCTGTTTTTAATTCTCTCATGAATATTAGGACTATTTCTCATGCTGGATGTGTTGCCCAAGTCATGCTTTTCTTGTTTTTCCTGACCTGTGATGTATTTGTTCTAACTGTGATGGCATATGATAGATATATTGCTATTTGTAACCCTTTATATTATGAAATGATAATGAACAGGAAGGCCTACACCAAAATGATTGGAGGTGTATGGACAGCCAGCCTCCTCAATGTTTCATTACCCACTACTATCACTTTTCTTATTTCTTTCTGTTCTAAGATTATTAATCAGATTTACTGTGAAATCCTTTATTTACTTAAGCTTGCTTGTTCTGGTTCATATGTGTATGAAATTGGAGTTATGATCTTCACTGGCACATTAGAACTGGGTTGTTTTATTTTAGTGCTTGTGACTTATGTGTGTGTCTTCTCTGCTGTTCTGAGAATTCCTTCAGTTGAAGGAAGAGCAAAAGCCTCCTCTACTTGCCTACCACACATTATATTTATTTATTTATTAGTTTGATTTATATGCCGCCCTTCTCCGGTGACTCAGGGCAGCTTACAATGCTTTTAAGCAATAGCCTTCATACTTTTGTAAATACCTGCTTAGTAGGGCTTCCCTCCCCCCAAGTGGTGTTCTATTTTATACAAAGTTAGCTTATTGCCCCCACAAACTGGGTCCTCATTTTACCTAGCTCAGAAGGATGGAAGCCTGAGTCAGCCTTGAGCCTGGTGAGAATTGAAGTCGCAGTAATTACAGGCAGCTGGCAGCTAAATACTACTTATTTAGTAGTAGTTTAGTAGTTTAGTCCACTGCGCCACCAAGGTTCTTACGTATAGTTTTCTCCATATTTTTCTTCACTGCTAGTTTTGCTTATCTAAGAGTGATATCTGACAGTTCATCCCATTTTGATTTCATAGTAACAATAATGTATTCCATTGTTCCACCTATGATGAATCCATTAATCTACAGCTTGAGAAACAGGGACATCAAAGTTCCTCTTTCAAGACTTTATGGTCACATGTCACTGCATTTTAAAGAAATGTGAATTGTGTACCAAACTAGGCTATCATTTGATCAGAAATGGGAAAAATAAATATATGATATAAAATTTAGATAGCCATTGCCCCAATTGCAGACAGCATACATTAGGTTAGAATATTTATTTTATTTGTTCTTGAGTTTGATTTCATATATGTAGAGACTAATGGTGTTATGGTCTATTGAGTCAATACTGTCCCCTGGTGCCCATGGGACAGATTTCTGCTGTTTTCTTGGCAACATTCATTTTTGGCTTTTCTTCATTTTTCCATGTCTCATACAGGCAACCTCTTCCAAGTCTTAATACGTCTACAAATATAAAAATATCTCAAGAATAAATGCAATTCTTACAAAACAACTTTAGGACATGGAAAGCACATATATGTTAATTTTATTAATTGTTTACTGATTCCTATACTATACAGATGCTGTAGAGTTCACTCAGAAATAGTTTAAAATCTATTGAAATTTTTGATGCCAATTGTGTAGTTTTCCAATGTTCCCACAATATATGAATATTCAATATCCTATGCCATACAGTATCTAAAATCTGCATGATGAATTGATTATACAATAATAAGTATTTATAATAAATAATTCATGGATCTCAGACTTTTAAAAATAATTTGTGTTTCTCTATAGCCGTAAATGTCAATGATTATAATTACTTTCAGCAAACAAAATAATAATGACATTTAGCCTTTAGCATAGGAAAGACTGAAACTCTTTTGAAATATCCAATAATTGTTCTAAAATAAAAATCAGAGTATATAACAGATTTTATTAATCAATACTAATGTCTGCATGATCCCATGTTGGCATTTGGGAATGAGAAAAAGAATAAAATGTTAATTTTCACAATTTTTCAATATATTTAAAAGTGTCAGGAGACTCATCCATTCTATTATATTTTTACCACTAAATGGTGCAGTTAATCCAGGAAGCAGGATTTTATAGAATTTTTATATTGTTCAAAAGTTACGTAACATGAAAAATGAAATATAGATTAGCAATACCATTTTGGGGGGTCTTTAATTAACAACTACACCTTTTTCATTTATAAACTAAAAATTGAGAATTTAGGGTATATTGTGTCTTTGGAAATCTCTTCCAGATGGAAATTTTGCATGGCATCTCAATTTCATCAATCAAAAATCTTTCATAACAATAGCTACTTGAGAGGCTGTAAAATATCTGTTTATATAAATTATAATCTGTTGAACTTGTAAATTAAAAAGGCCTTTACTATTTGTCTACCCTACCTCACTGTTTTCTCCAATATTTATGTTCACTATATCATTCCATTTTAAAGAAGTGTGAATTTTGTGCCTGTTTTTCCTTAGATGAAGCAATATAGGCTAGGTCCTAACAGCCAACTATGCCTGTTTGATAACTGCTCAAGCCTTCGGAAGCCTATCTTCAGAAAATATATATTTCATATTATTTTCTTCAGCATATGTGAAAAGATACTGAAATGCAATGTTAAAAGGTAATATCAGTTAATTTTCAAAATTAAACTATTATATCTGTAATGAGCTAAATTCGGAAGTCTTTAAAACATTTCTAAAAGCAGAAATATATGCACATCTGTCTTCATTTTTATGAAATATGGGAATTTCAAATTTTATCAAAATATATTTTAAACTGTTGCATCTATCACTTTCCTCATGCAAATAGATAAGAAATATATTAAGATTTAACCAAAGCTATATTTCACTGTATATTTAACATTCTCTGTCATCAGATTGCTAAAAAAAGGAGCAGGGAAAATTTTGGTTCTATTAATATTTTACTATATAGAAAGTAGAGTCATTTGATTCAATTCATTTTAGGCAGGACATATTTTATCTTGAAGATATAGCTTTGTTAAAATTTTCTTCTAGCACTGAAGATGTTACTGAGCCGGGTTAACAAAATAACTGCAAGAAAATAATCAAGTTTAGAGATCACTTTATCCTGAGCTGTAGAAATTCCTTTCCATTCGTGTGTGTGTGTGTGTGTGTGAGTGTGAGTGTATATATACATACATACATACATACACACACATGTATGTATGTATGTATACGTATGTATGTTTCCAAAAATTGTATACACAATATTCCAAAGATTTTAAAATGTCACAAGACTTTTCTGTTCCATTAAATTTTCAGCCTCTAAAGTGCAATTGATTTCAAAAGGTCCAGAAAGCAGGATTTTGATATGTTGTTGTTGTTGTTGTTGTTATTATTGATTTAAACTTCAATTTGATTCACAGTCTGAGACTGGTAAAAACTTAACAGTTCAAGTTCTAACCAAGGACCTAAGAGCTCTTAAGGTAGTGTCCAAGTATAAAGGCAGTTCCAAGTAGAGTGGCTTTTTGCAGTCCGGATAATCAGGTCTAATAAGTTCAAAATTTCCATGTATCTAGGTGTATTGCTCCAAGGGCTCCAAGTATTGCTTCAAGGGCTCCTATTACTATTGGTATAACCATAGATGTTGTCTTCCGCAATTGCTCAATTTCCACTGCAGAATGTAATATTGTTATTTTTTCTAGCTGTTTCTCTTCACTTTGTGCATCACCTAGTACTGCAATAACAATGAACCAGACTTTTTCTTTTCTTTTCTACAGTAGTGATGTCTGGCGTGTTGATGGATGTCTGTTTGGATTTGAAAGTTCCACAAGATCTTGACCTGATCACTTTCAAGAACTTTGTCAATTCGGTGTTGCCAGTACTTTTTGCTGCATTCAAACCCTTGCTTAAAAGTGGCTTGCCAACATTTTCTTTCATATTTCCATCTCAGATGAATAGTATCCTTCAACTCAAGTTCAATTCTAGGCAAATTTAAGTAGAGCTATATTTAGAACTTTATATGCCCTGGCAAATTCATCTTTATTGACTCTCCATAACACTCCATAATAAATAGATTTTTTGTGTTTCTTTTGCCAGTGTTTTATTTTCAAAGTACATAATGTATAAGCATAATAAAAATAGTAATTTTATAGAAATATAATTATCTTTAGGATATTCAAATTTTTATTTTACTATTATTTTTCATATATTTCATTCTTAAAATATGGTAAAAGCTTATATATGGTCTCCCTACTAAGTCTTACAAGACAGATGAATCAATATAATCTAGTTGCCTCTTTGTTAATTGCCTAAGAATTTCATATCCTACTATATCTTCATAAAATACATATTTCATATTATTTTTCTTCAGAATACGTGAAAAAATAACAGAAAGGATAGATAGATAATATCAGATAGATAGTTAATTAAAAATAATTTTAGGGACTGTCAATTTAGCTCAATACCTCGCTCAATAGTCCTTGGCTCAATAGTAGTAACTGCAAGACTGCAATTGGAGTCTTAGTGAACAATCACTTAAATATGAGCCAGAAGTATGCTGCACCTCCCAAAAAAGCCAACACAATCCCAGGGTGTATTAGCAGAGGGATAGAATCAAGATCACACAATATGTTAATACCACTTCATAATGCCTTGGTAAGACCACACCTAGAACATTGCATTTTTGCATATTTGGTCACCATGATATAAAAAAGATGTTGAGATTCTACAATGGGTGCAGAGAAAAGCAACAAGATGATTGGCAGGCTGGCGGCTAAAACATACAAAAAATGATTGCAGGAACTGGGTATGACTAGTTTAATGAAAAGGAGGGTCAACCTATGCTCCAAAGCACCTGAAGGAAGGATAAGAAGCAATAGTTTGAAACTAATCAAGGAGAGAACCAATTTAGAACAAAAAAGAAATTTCCTGACAGAACAATTAATCAGTAGAACAACTTGCCTCTAGAAGTTGTGGATGGTCCAACACTGGAGGTTTTCAAGAGACTGAACATGTCTGAAATGATATAGGTTTTCCTGCTTGAGCAGTAGGTTGGACTAGAAGACTTCAAAGGTCTCTTCCAATTACATTACTATGCATTTATATCAATACACTCAGAGAATAAGGAAAAGTTTGGTACTATAAAAAAAATAGTACTCAGAAAATAAAGTCAGTTGATTCAATTCACTTTAGGCATGAGTAATTTTATCTGGAAACATGACTGGTTAAATCTGAAAATTATTTCTCATTGATTTGCATGGAAAAACAGATAAATGTAACAATTTAAATGTATTTTGTTAGACCTAGATGCAATTTCTCTAAAAGTCGAAAAGACTGACATATTTCTGTATAGATTTCTCCATTTTGTGCCTTTAGATGTCTTTTTTAAAAATCAGTGAATAATTTTTATTCATTGTGGGTTTATGTGCGTATGCATATATGTACATATACAAACATGAAGGCTTTGGGGTGGTGATATAGCAGTCAATGAAATATTTATTTGTAAAACTCCATTAAATATGACAAATGCAAAAATATATTTTTTTATTAATTTTACTCACACATTTTTTTTAAAAAAAGCCTAGGAAGAAAAATATGTATATGTTTGATTATGAGATTCTTAATATTTTGCATTTTGAAAAAGAAGTTTAGCCAGTAAAGTGCTACCTATTCAAGGTTACTTCAGAGGGGAAAGAATTCACAAAATACATAGTTGACTCAAACTGGCTAACTTGCAGAATGTGTCCAAAATCCAGAAGTCATCATTCATGAGATAACGAAATTTTGGAAAGTTGTGACTGCTTCAATGTCCATCTGATAGGTTCCAGATGGAGCTTGGGCCATTTCCTGAGGATCTGGCACACGGCTCGGCCAAGGACCTGGAAGCCACCTGGGATCGGGTGGCTGGTGGAGCCTTGGACCAAGTCGTGTCTCTGCGGCCTCTGACCCAGTGCCGATCCCGTGTGGCCCCCTGGTTTACCGAAGAGCTGAGGGAAATGAAGTGCCGTAAAAGACGCTGGAGAGTGGTTGGAGGGCCAGTCTCACTGAATCTGACCGAACACTGGTAAGGTTGCATATTAAGACCTACCTAGCGGCGATAATGGCAGCAAAGTTTAATTACTTTTCCACCTCTATTGCATCATCAGGGAATCATCCAGCCACCCTGTTTAGGGTGATCCGCTCCTTGCTCCATCCGGGAGTGTGGGAGGATCCCTTGGAAGGCAGGGCGGAGGATTTTGGACAATACCTGTATGACAAAATCGCTCAGATCCAGGGGGATTTGGACTCCGACTGGGTAGATCAAGGCAGGGTGACGAGTAATAGTCTTGAGAATGTTATCTGGGGAGAGTTTGACTCTGTGACCCCCGATGATGTGGACAGGATTTTGAGGAGACTTAGTGCGGCCACATGTTTACTGGACCCGTGTCCCTCCTGGGTGGTACTGGCTTCCCGGAAGGTTACAAGAGGCTGGCTCCAGGGTGTTATCAATGCTTCATTGAGTGAGGGTCACTTCCCCGCCACCTTGAAAGAGGCGTTGGTGAGGCCCCTCCTCAAGAAGCCATCCCTGGATCCGGCAATATTGGCTAACTATCATCCTTTCTCCAACCTTCGCTTTATGGTGAAGGTTGTTGAGAGTGTGGTCGCGCAACAGTTCCCACAATTCCTGAGGAAACATCCTATCTAGACCCATTCCAGTTGGGTTTCAGGCCTGGGCACAGCACGGAAATGGCATTGGTCGCGTTGGTTGATGATCTCTGGAGGGCTTGGGACAGGGGGTGCTCCTCTGTTCTGGTCCTGTTAGATCTCTCAGTGGCTTTTGATACCATCGACCATGGTATCATGCTGCACCGGTTGGAAGAGCTGGGGGTGAGAGGCACTGTGTTATGGTGGTTCTCCTCCTTCCTCTCCAACCAGTCGCAGTTTGGGTTGGCAGGGGGGCAGAGGTCGACCTCGAGGCCTCTTATTTGTGGAGTGCCACAGGGATCAGTCCTCTCGCCCCTTTTGTTCAACATTTATGTGAAACCACTGGGTGAGATCATCCGTGGTTTTGGGGCGAGATACCATCAGTACATTGATGACACCCAGCTGTACATCTCCACCCCAGACCACCCCAACGATGCCCTTGAAGTGATGTCCCAGTGCCTGGAGGCTGTGCGGATCTGGATGGGGAAGAACAGGTTCAAGCTCAACCCTTCCAAGACTGAGTGGCTGTGGCTCCCAGCATCCCGATATAGTCAGTTGACTCCATCACTGACTATTGGGGGTGAGTCTTTGGCCCCCACGGAAAGGGCTCGCAATCTGGGTGTCCTCCTGGATATGCAGCTGTCCTTGGAGGATCATCTGATGGCTGTGACCAGGGGGACCTTCTGTCAGGTTCGCCTGATTCGCCAGTTGTGGCCCTTTCCTGATTGGGATTCCCTGTGCACAGTCACTCACACCCTTGTCACCTCTCGCCTTGACTACTGCAACACTCTCTACATGGGGCTCCCTTTGAGGAGCATCCAGAGGCTCCAACTGGTCCATAATGCGGCTGCATGGGTAGTGATGGGAGCAACATGGCGCTCCCATGTAACACCGCTCCTGCGTGAGCTGCACTGGCTCCCAGTGGTCTTCCGGGTGCGCTTCAAGGAGTTGGTTATCACCTTTAAAGCGCTCCATGGCATAGGGCCTAGTTATCTGCGAGACCACTTACTGCCACAAATGACCTCCCACTGACCCGTGCGCTCCCACAGAGAGGGCCTCCTCAGGGTGTCATCAGCCAAACAATGTAGGCTGGTGACCCTCAGGGGGAGAGCCTTCTCTGTGGGGGCACCTACCCTCTGGAACCAGCTGCCCCCTGAGATAAGGAGAACTCAAGACCTCAGTGCCTTCCACCGTGCCCTTAAAACCCATTTTTTCCAACAAGCCGGGCTGGCTTAGGAAGTAATTTTAGATGTTTTAAATTGGTTTGTTATTTTTAAAATTGGAGCCAAATTTATATATATATTAATTGTTTTAATATCTATATTGTATGTTTTTTAATTCTGGCTGTTCACCACCCTGAGTCCTCAGGGAGAAGGGCAGTATACAAATTGGAAATAAATTGGAAAATAATGTGTTTGCAGCAGAATTTCCTTACACTTTGAAATATGAAATAAACACTATGCAAAATGTTTTTTTGAAATTTGTGTGTGTGTTTATGTGTGTGTGAGAGAGGGGGGGGAGCAGGGTGAAATGCTCCCAGTTCGGACCGGATTGCTCAATCCGATAGTGATGGTGGTGGGTGGTTTGGAGAACTGGTAGCAAAAATCCCTGCCCCCCCCCCCCCCCAGCTGAGCCATGCAATCATGAGAGGCTTTTTTTTTAAACTTTTAAAAGCATTTTTTCTTCGGCCGAAAAAATGCTTTTAAAAGTAAAAAAAAAAGCCTCTCATGATTGCGCGGCTCAGCTGGGATCATTAGAGCCTTTTAAAAGCATTTTTTCTACAACCTCTTCAGCTGAAAAGGTTGTAAAAAGTGCTTTTAAAAAGCTCTGATGATCAGGCAACTCATCTGGGATCATCAGAGCCTTTTAAAGGCATTTTTTACAATCTCTTCAGCTGAAGAGGTTGTAGAAAAATTGCTGTTAAAAGTTAAAAAAAAAGTTGGCCATGTCCACCCAGTCACATTACACCCCCCCACCAAGCCACGCCCACAGAACTGGTAGTAACAAATTTTACATTTCACCCCTGAAGGGAAGGGAGGGGGAGATGTTGATGTTATCTTACCTACAAGTATAATAGGTTTCCATTGTGTTTTCATGATAAATCTTCCCATTCTGATCGCAACCTTTCCAAAATTTGGCTAGGACCAGCTCCCACTCAGCAAAATATTTGTCAACTTTGGATTATCAAAATAATATATAGCAAATATGTTCGAAAGTGGCTTTCAAGTATTTTATGTTACAAAGAACACAAAATAATTATGCATGTCATTATCCTGTTGATACTTAAAGAAGAATCAAAATCATTTCATTTTCTAAAGATAAATATACAATACGCTACATGAAGAGCAACATTATTTTCAAGCCAAAATAAATGATAGAAAAAATTCACAACATTCATTCTAAATCTAAAATTAAAACATTATAAAAATGAGACAGCTTAGGTTTTCATTACTTAACAATGATGAAGTGAGATTAAGTCTTCATCTCTTTTTCATTATTGAGTCTTCAAATTAGTCCTCTTCTTCTTCCCCCCCCCCTTATAATAATAAAGACACTTGGGCAATGTCTTTAGGAGATTTTGTTGCCTCTGTTTGTTTGTTTTTTTCCCCTATAGGTTATTTAAAAATATAGGTTATTTTATTTTTAAAAAATCCTTTGGGAAATAGCAAGAAAAAATAGATAAAATCTCATTAAAATGAAGCATAGCATAAAATCTTGCTCATAGCTTTGGAAAGTCAATAGTAAAAAAAAAAGAAATCTGCATGAATAAATATGGTGAGTCATTCACTTATTTTTATTTTGAATTAGACATGATTTGTCCCTTTCTGTCCTTAAATATTCACTAGTCTTCTCTTTCCTTTACAATTAAAAATCCAACAAAATACATATTATAATATAGCTATTAACTGCCTATAAAAATGATTCTTCAGGAACTTACATTTCAGGGGGCAGATAAAAATAAACAGCATTAGTACTTAATATATTCTAAATTAATCAAAATAATAATATATTTTTCCAGAGTTTTTACTTTTACCTCCAACTTCAGTTACTTTTCAAACATTTATATGTCCTCATTTTCATTTTTTATGTTGCCTTAAGATGTAAGGCTGTGTCAATATTTAGAATGGACCCCTTGAAAACATTTTGTTCACTTTATAATGGAGAGTATCATATAGAGTTCATAATTCAAACAAGTTTGTTAAATAGAACATAGTTTTTTTTTTCTCTTTAGTGTTGGAGAAGAATTCTGAAAATGCCATGGATAGCTAAGAAAGCAAACAAATGAATCATTGAAAAAACCAATTAAGAGTTCTCAGATGAAAACTAGGTTCATATTTTGGGGACATTGTGCAAAATCATAGAGTTCTGAAGAAGTATATAAGGTTGAGAAAAGTGGAAGGAACTAGAAGAAAAGGATAACTAGAAAGAGTTTGATGGGCACATTTGCAGCTGAGACAGAAGGACTATGTTAAGAATTAATTGATCATCCTAAAAAATGTATGCGTTTGCTAAGAGTGAATACTCATCAGTCTCTAAACTTTTTTGAAGAACTATATAAATGTTTATTCTTCCATTGACTCTTCCATTGACTTCCCCTATGCATGAAGAGAAAAGTTTTTGAACAGTGTGTGTTACCTGCTGTAACATATGCCAGTGAAACATAGACACTAACCTCACAATAGATATAAAAACTACAAGTGGCTCAAAGAGTCATGGAAAGATACATATTTGGCATGAGAAGACAAGATAGAAAGATCTGCACATGGATTAGACAACAAATGAAAATATGCAATATCATCAAGAAGTAAAAGAATTGAAATGGAAATGGACTGGTCAATAACAAGAAGAAGTGATGGCAGGTGAGCCAAGCAGTCATAGAATGGATCCCACTTGCTAAAAAAACATCCATGAAAGAAACCTAAAAGAAGATGGATCTATGACATAAGCAAGTATTGCAGGCCCAATTGGCAAAAGAAAGCTCAGGACCGTATAGGTTGGAAACAAGCAGAATAAGCCTTCTTTCTACAGTGGATAGATAATGACTGATATGATGATGATAATGATGATGATGATGATATTATACACTAGTGCAACATTCATAATTCCCTTCTGTCTAATATCATCAGTCAGTTCTACTGTGAAATCGCATATTTACATAAGATTACCTGTTCTGTTTTATATGTAACTGAAATTTGAATTATAATGTACAGTCCTAATGTATATTAGGATTTGGTTTTTTGACTTTGTCATTGTTTTAAAAATGGCAAGAAAATTACATAAAATCTCATGGAAATTCAGCATTGATGGCTTTAGAAAGACAATAAGAAAACAAATTAAAAAAATCTGGAAAAATAAATATGGACCAGGATGGTGAGTCATTCATTTATTTATGAATTGTACTTTATTAGCCCCTTTCTTCTTTTAAATATTCCTAAATTTTCTTTTCCTTTGCAATTAAAATTCCAATGAAATGTAGATTACACAGGATCACAGCTTATAGAGAAAGGATGCTTAGGCATTTTTTAAAGGTGATAGATGAAAATAAACAGAATTGGAATGTGATATTAAATCCACTCTTCTATTGTACTGCAATTGCTCAGAATGTTTTAATACATCTTTAGAAAAAGGTTTAATCTAATTTTTATTGAAATAGTACTGAACAGGAAATATTTTAAAATTCCTTTTTCCTTTTTCTTCTAGAGTACAAAATTTTAGGAATGGATAATGACACATCTGAGTTTCTTCTCTGGGGATTCTCAAAAAATTGGGAGCTACAGGTTATGCACATAACTTTACTACTGATATTGTATTCAACAACAATAACAGGGAACCTTTTCATCATCAATGCGGTTGTTTTTGACACACATCTTCACACACCCATGTACTTCTTCCTGTTCAATTTAGCTATGCAAGATATTGGTTTAGTTTCAGTCATTGTCCCCAAAGCTGTTTTTAATTCTCTCATGAATGTTAGAACTATTTCTCATTCTGGATGTGTTGCCCAAGTCATGTTCTTCTTCTTTTTCTTGACCTGTGATGTATTCCTCCTAACTGTGATGTCATATGATAGGTATATTGCCATTTGTAATCCTTTACATTATGAAATGATAATGAACAGGAAGGCCTGCACCAAAATGATTGGAGGTGTATGGACAGCCAGCCTTCTCAAATAGTGTGCTTCATTACACACTATTTTCACTTTCATTACTCCTTTCTGTTCTAATATTATCGATCAGTTCTACTGTGAAATCCCTTATTTGCTTAAGATTGCATGTCCTGGTTTATATGTATCTGAAACTGGAGTTATAATTTTCAGTTCTACATTAACACTGGGTTGTTTTATTTTTGTCCTTATAACTTATGTGCAAGTCTTCTCTTCTGTTCTCAGAATTCCTTCAGTTCAAGGAAGGAAAAAGGCCTTCACTACTTGTCTACCACACCTCACTGTTTTCTCCATATTTATGTTTACTGGTTGCTTTACTTATCTAAAGCCCAGGTCTGACAGTTCAACTCACCTCAACTTCATAACTACTATTATGTATTCCATAATCCCATCCATGATGAATCCATTCATCTACTGCATGAGAAACAAGGACATTAAAGTTGCTCTTTCAAGACTTTTTGGTCAGATGTCATTTCATTTTTAAAAAGTGTGAATGTTGTAGCCACAGTACGTATTTCTTGAGTTGAGCCAGTATAGGTTAGGTACTAACTCATACTGTTTATTAACTGCTTAAATCTTTGGAAGCCTATCCGAAGCAAAATTCAAGCAATAGTTCATTTTATTTTTCTTCAGGATATGTGAAAAGATATTGAAATGGAATGTAAAAAGTTAGTGTCAATTAGATGTCAAACCTAAACTGTTATGCCCATAGACATTCAATGAGCTAGATTCTTAAATCTTTAAAACATTTCTAAAAGCACACAGTGCAGAAATCTGACAGTCTTCATTTTTATGAAATTCTCAAATTGCATTGCATTCTATCAAAATATATTTTAAACCGTCCCAAATGTGTTTTCTTTGAAAAGACAATTGGATTTTCTTGTTTTGTTAGAAGATGTTTTGCTTCTCATCCAAGAAACTTCTTCAGTTCTGACTAAATGGTGTAGAATGCAAGGATTTATATCTCTTGCAGTCATGTGGTCATTAGCCCTCTTTCTGAGAGTCATTAATTCCGTTTGGAGATTTAGCTGTGTCCTCAGCGTTATCCGAATACTGTAGGCTGTAATTTTTTAATAAAAATATTCTTAAATTATTGTTATAAAAGACTATAAAATTATGCCATAAGACTTGACAGTGATTAAAATTTGATAAAAGGCTTTCTCCACCTCTCTGCCATGTCTTATTGTCTTCACCCTGTTTTCGTTTACTGCTTTCTTTGCTTACCTAAGAGACATATCTAACAGTCCATCCTATCTTGCTACATAATTATAATCATATATTCCATTATTCCACCCAGGACTAATCCATTGATATACAGCACAAGAAATAAGGACATCAAAGTTGCTCTTTCAACACTTCTTGGTCAGAAGTCATTAATTTTTAAAGAAGTGTGAACTATGTACCTGCTTATGTTTGCATTTGATCAGGAAAGGGGGAAAACATGCGATATATAACTTATATCATAATCACCTCTTTTATAAGCAACTTATTCTAGTTTAAATGTTTATTTTGTTCATTGATTGACTTGATTTCATCTCTGCTGGTGTTGTTATGGTTCATTAAGTCAACACTAATCTAAACATCAAGTTCAATTCTAAGAAGGTTCATATAAGGTTATGTTAAGAACTTTTTATTAAGAACATTTATTTTGATTGGCTCTCCATAGTACCCTATTTATACTTCTAGATTTATACTTCTAAAACTAAAATCCTGTGGCATTTCTGGACTCCTACATAAATGGATAGCTGCCTTCCTGCCAAACAGACAACAAGTAGTCAAAATATGAAGCACTCTATCAAATCCTGTACATGTTAATAGCGGTGTTCCCTAAGGCAGTGTTTTAGGTCCAACACTCTTCATAATTTACATAAATGACCTTTGTGATCATATTAAAAGCAACTGTGTTCTCTTCGCTGATGATGTTAAACTATTCAACACCACTGACAATGCAACTACCCTTCAAAAAGACCTTGACTATGTGTCAGATTGGTCTAACAAGTGGCAACTTCAAATTTCAACCAACAAATGCTCTGTCTTGCACATTGGCAAAAAAAAATCAAAACATAAAATACAAATTAGATGGACATGACCTTGTAGATGACTCTCACTCTGTCAAGGACCTTGGAATACTCATTTCTAAAGATCTAAGTGCCTGAGCCCATTGTAACAACATTGCCAAAAAGGCATTAAGAGTTGTTAATCTAATCATGCGTAGCTTCTTCTCTGATAATGTTGTACTACTAACTAGAGCATACAAAACATTTGCTAGACCAATTCTTGAATACAGCTCATCTATCTGGAACCCGCACTGCATATCGGACATAAGTACAATCAAGAAAGTCCAGAGATATTTTACGAGAATAGCCCTCTATTCCTCTAACCACAATAAAATACCTTATGCCACCAGACTTGAAATTTTGGGCTTAGACAACTTAAAACTATGCCGACTTCAGTCTGACCTAAGCATAGTACATAAAATTATCTGCCACAATGTCCTTCCTGTCAATGACTACAATACAGCTTCAACCACAACAATACATGAGTAAATAATAGATACAAACTCAGGGTAAACTGCTCCAAACTCGATTGCAGAAAATATGACTTCAGTAACAGAGTGGTCAATGCCTGGAATGCACTACCTGACTCTGTAGTTTCTTCTCCAAACCTCCAAAACTTTAACCTTAAACTGTCTACTGTTGACCTCACCCCATTTCTAAGAGGTCTGTAAAGGATGTGCATAAGTGCACCAGCGTGCCTACCATCCCTCTCCTAATATTCCTTTTTACTTACTCTTTTCATGTGTTCAAATTATGTTTATACTTTTACCTGTTAACTTATATATGCTTGGCAAATAAATTTATGATTATGATTATGATTTCTTCATTTCTTTTGTCAGTGTTTTAGTTTCAAAGCTTAATAAGCATAATAAATATAGTAACATTTATAGAAATATAATTGATTTTAGAATGCTCAAATTGTGATTTTACTATTATTTTTCATATTTTTATTTAACTTAAAATATAGTTAAAGCTTATATCTAATGTTCCTCCTAAGTTAAACAGGGCAGGTGAACAGAGTCTAAGCTAAGTGCTGCCTCCCACTTAGACATCTTTGTTAATTGCTTAAGAATTTGATTGTCCAACTGCAGAAAATATATATTTCATATTATTTTTCTTCAGGATTTGTGAAAACAGTCTGGAAAGGAATGGAAAAGATAGATAGATAAATGTTATATAAATATTAATTTTAAAAAATCTCAGGGACTGTCAATTTAGCAGTCTCCTATATCCAAAGAATCAGGAAAAGTTTGGTTCTATTAACATTGTGCATATATCTGATATATATTTTGTATATTATGCTTAAGTCAGACAGAAGACTTTAGCATAGTTCTAAGTTGTCTAAGCCCAAAATTTCAAGTCTGGTGACATAAAGTATTCTATTGTGAGCAGAGGAGTGGAGGACTCTTCTCATGAATTATCTCTGGTCTCTCTAAATTGTATTAAAGTCGATATGCAGTGCAGGTTCCAGACAGATGAGCTGTATTCAAGAATTGGTCTAGCAACTTTTGTATGCTCTAGATAGTAGTACAATATTACCAGATTACCCCCTCTTGCAGGTCTGGCCCTCCACTCTATCGAGGGCCTACCTCGATGACGGGTTTTGGAACCCCGAGAGGTGACACACCGTGAAGAGGGGGCTAAGGGTTTTTTTTGTATAAATTTTTAGATACATTTTTAAGGGGTTCCGGGGGAGAGGGCCGGATTAGGACTTGGGATATGGGTATGGGGGATAACCCATTAAGGGGAGGGTCGGGTCTGGCTGTGAAGCGCAGCATGGGGGATGGAGGACCCGGGATCGCGGGGGGAGTTAGAGCTCATCCAAAGGGTGTTTTTTCCATCAATACTGTGGGTGGGAGGGGAAGATACGGCAGGAGTAGTGGGCCATATAATGTCAGGGGAGCACGTGTTCGCTGTTTACGAGCAGTGGCGTGCTCTGGTTCCCAAGACTCCACTCATTCACCAAGTAGCACAGACCCTCAAGGCCCAGGCCTTCGGCTGATGTTGTGCAATGCCAGATCTGTAGTAAATGAAGCCCCCCTCATTTGCGATCTTGTTGAGGAGGGGGGAGCAGACCTGGCAGGTATTATGGAGACCTGGTTGGGCCAAGGGGGGGGGTTTCCCCTCATTGAAATGTGCCCACCAGGTTTCTACACATTTTTTCAGCTGAGGTCACAGGGGAGGGGCGGGGGGGTAGCAGTTATTATTAAAGAAGATCTTAGACTGAGAGAGGCCACTGTTCCTCAGACGGCCGGCTGTGAGTCCATCCTTGTGAAGTGGGGCCATGGGGTACAGATGGGTTTGCTGATCACGTACCTGGCTCCCTGCCGGGTGGCAGCAGCCTTGCCTGAGCTACTCAATGTCATTGTAGCGGTGGCAATTGATACCCTTAGACTTATGGTCATGGGGGATTTCAACCTGCCATCTGTGGGTGAGGCGTCTGAGGTACCCCGGGAGTTCATGGCTTCCATGACAGCTATGGACCTGACCCAACTAATTCATAGCCCTACCCACATGGGGGGAAACATGCTGGACTTAGTTTTCATCTCTGGACAGTGGTTGAGTGATCTTGAAATAGGGGATATAGCCATCGAGCCCTTGTCATGGTTGGATCACTCTCTCCTCCGTCTTGACCTTCGAACTGCTACACCTTGCTGCAGGGAAGTGGAGCCGGTAAGATGGTTCTGCTCCAGGTGCCTGATGGAACCTGAGAGGTTTCAGATGGAGCTTGGGCCATTTCCTGAGGCTGTGGCTCATGCCTCGACTGGAGACCTAGTGGCCGCTAACTGCTCGACATCGCTGACGCACGAGTGGGGTGAAGAGGAACGAACACTTCAAGCACGACAGAGGGGGGTGGTAGCATGGGTGTTTAGGCAGCCGTTTGCAGGGTGGGGGGATGGCGGTTGCGGCGGGATTAGGGTTTGTACCTTCTGACAGGCTACATTCCTGCCACTGAACTCCATGGAGGAGGCATCGACTAGCAGCTGGGGAGTGCATCCAGAACTGCTAATTGGAAGCAGGGGCATGGTTTTATGCCTGGCGTGCTCGGCGTGGGATATTTAAATCGCTAGAAACCCAGGGCTTGTAACGCTAACTTCGCAGCATCCTAGACGTTCGCAGTGTGTGCCTGCCACCAGCGCCCAATAAACCCATTTCGGAAAGAGCTGAACGGAGTGGAGTTTCTTTGGTTGCACCGGGCTCAGGGCCCCTGAGAGGAAGTTAGCATTAACGTTACAACGTTACCAAAAGGAATGGCAGAAGGAGTGGAGGCCACTGTTGTGAGGGAACCTACAGAAGAGGAGACGGAGGAGGAAGAGAAGAAGCAGAAGGAAAGCCCGGGGAGAACCCAAATGCTGGTGGTACGCCCAAAAGAACGTGCCCGCAGCCGCAGCCAGGGCGGTGAGAAGACAGATGCTGGAGAGCGGGCGAGGGGCGTGGCATCCCAGCCGCAGGCTGGGGAATAGTGGCAGAGCCCTGCTTTGGCTGGAGTCAGCAGAGGCTCAAAGGGCTCTCTGACCCCGTTGAATAGTGAACGGTTTCGCTGATGGAGGGAGAGGAGATGGGTAGAGGATGATGATGGTGAGTGGAGCTATTCGACCGGCCTGGGCAGTCCACCATAGACATCCTCTGGGAGCGCTTTGGAGAGGCCAGTTTTCGGGATGCCCCGTCTTGGCAACCATGGTTGGGGACGGAGCCCGGCACCACGTGGCATGGGTCATCTGGGACGTCCAGGATGGAGACTCGCTTCCAATTGGCAAGCCCGAAACTGTGGTTGGGTCCTACCATAGGGGGACCGAAAGCCACCGAATTACAGCAACCGGTAAATCCTCCTGTGGGGGAAGGCGCAGGATTGGGGTCAGGGGCCCTCCATAGTGGGCAGGGTCATGATGGAGGCACAATGCAACCAGCGCCAGTGGGATATCCTGGTCAGGGGCCAATGGGCCAGCAGGGGGTGTGGGGCCCATAGCCAGTCTGGGGCCCTCCCCCTCTGCAGGCCACTTTTGATGGTAATCTGGATAGGGTAGCTCTTTTTTTGAGCCAGGTCTTAAGCTACATCGACCTATATGGCCGCTTGTATCCCATGCAATGGTCCATGGTGGTGGCCATTACAATGACCCTGACTGGGGAGGCTGCAGATTGGGTAGCAGATCTCCATAGCGACCATGCTCAGGAGTTAACGGATGTTGGTCTCTTCCTGGAAGGGCTAAGAGCCCAATTTGAGGATGACACCAGAAGCCAGGTAGCCGAGGGGGAATTGGTAGCCCTGAAACAAAGAGGCCGCCCGGCCAAGGATTACGTCAAGGAGTTCCAGAAATTGGCAGGGAGAGTCCGGGCTTGGCCTGAACGTATGCTGGTCCATCAATTTCATCTTGGGTTAGACCGTGAATTACGACAGGCCTGTGTATATCGGGGTCTACCGCCTCGTCTGATGGAATGGTGTAAGGCAGCCATAGATCTGGAGGTAGGCCTACGGGAATTTCGGGTGAGGGGACTCAGAGCCCCACCCCAAGTACGACGGATGTCCGAGCGACCGTTGCCGCCTAGACCTGGAGAACGGAGTGACCCTGCAGTGAGGACCACAGAACCAGCTCGTCGGCCATTACGGTGTTTCCGATGCAACCAGATAGGCCACCAGGCTATAGAATTCCCATTGCCACCAGTACAGTCAACAGGTCCAACGACGCCAACAGTGAGTGGACGTGGTCAGGCATGGATAACCCCCGAAAAGACGCGGGGGGTGTCACAGCCGATGGCAAATGAGACCAACACGCCAAAGAAGGAGCTGGGACCTGCTTCGCACCCTGGGATTGTACCTGTAGTCATAGCAGAGAGTGACAAGGAAGAGGAGAATGGTGATCCAATGGTAATTGCTCCTATACGACCATTTCTCATTCCGGTAACCTTGCAATCACCACAAGGGGGACTAGCGGTTCAACAAAAGGCGCTTGTTGATTCAGGGTGCACGCGGTGTTTAATGCGACGGTCGTTGGCTACACAGTTGGGTCTTCAGTTAATCCCATTAAAGACACCAATAGCTTTCGAACAAATGGATGGGTCCACGTTGGGGGGTACTCCGACCACTCACGTAACAGAACGGGTGAAACTGATAATTGGAGCTCACTGGGAGCACATACGTTTCCTGGTAGTGGACACTATGATTGAACCAGTCATTCTAGGTCTAGCCTGGTTGGACAAGTGGAGGCCTACCATATGGTGGGAGGGGGGATTCCGGAAACTCCGTTTAGAGCTGGGTCCAGAGCCAACTACCAGGGAAGAGGCTATGACAAAGGGGGTCGTGTCTGCAGGATTTGAAGGGACGCCTCTCCCTGGGGTTCCTGCTGTTTATTCAGATGTAGCAAAGGTCTTTGATGAGAAGGAATGTGATGCATTACCACCACATCGGGTGATGGACTGTGCAATTGAACTAATCCCTGGGGTAAAGCTACCAAAACCATGTATGTATGCAATGACCCCGAGGGAGGTGGAGGAGTTACGGGCGTATATTGATAAAAACTTAGCACGCGGGTTCATACAGCCCAGTCGGTCACACCTGGCCGCTCCAGTCCTTTTCCGGGAAAAGAAGGATGGCGGTCTTTGTCTCTGTGTTGATTACCGTGGTTTGAACGCAGTCATCGTGGAGCCCCCGTATCCCCTTCCTTTGATGAAAGACCTTCTAGCTGCCCTGGCCATAGGTACATATTTCACGAAGTTAGACCTCAGGGAAGCGTACTACTGCGTGAGGATCAAACAGGGGGACGAGTGGAAGACCACGTTTAACTGCCCATTGGGTAGCTATAAGTTTTGTGTCATGCCGTTTGGACTGCAAGGGGCTCCGGCAGTCTTCATGCAATTAATTAATGAGGTTCTCCATGAATATCTATACCGTGGGGTCCTAGTCTATCTAGACGATATACTAATATATACCCAAACCATGGAAGAACATATACACCTAGTCCATCAAGTGTTAGAGCAGCTCTTAAGAGCCAAATTGTATGTAAAGGTGTCAAAATGCGAATTTCATCAAACACGTCTGGACTACCTGGGGTATCATATTTCCTGGGATGGTATTGAAATGGATCCCAAAAAAGTGGCTGACGTTCTAGGGTGGCAAGCACCGGGGACTCGACGACAATTGCAAAGTTTCCTTGGCTTTGCCAACTTCTATCGTCAGTTTATACCAACATTTGCCCAAATCGCTCTGCCACTTACCAATCTGTTACGCACAAAGGATACCGGAGACCCTCGTCCTGGACAACGGCTAGAGTGGACTGTAGAGTGTCAAAAAGTATTCGAGGCCTTAAAACGCTGGTTTGCGGAAGCCCCTATTCTGCACCACCCTGATCAATCAAAGCCGTTCATAGTACAAGTGGATGCAAGTGACGTAGCAGTCGGGGCTGTGTTGCTACAGTCCGATGCCCAAGGCCAGTTACACCCATGTGCATACACTTCACAGAAATTCACTCCCATGGAACGGGGGTGGGCTATTTGGGAGAAGGAGGCTTTTGCAGTACGGTGGGCTCTCCTTACCTGGCGGCATATATTGGAGGGGGCAATGGTTCCGTTTGAGGTATGGACGGACCACCGGAACCTGATGGCATTGCAAACTCCTAGAAGATTATCACCTAAGCAGGTGCGGTGGGCCCAACATTTTCAACATTTCAGGTTCACGCTGCGGTATATACCAGGGGGAAGAAATTTCCTGGCTGATGCCTTATCCCGGATGCCGCAATTCAATAGTAAAAGGGATGAAATTGTGCAAGCTATGGTCCCAGGGGGGAAGGCAGGAAACGGTACCATGGCACTCCGGCTGGATGGACATACTACATGGCATGATCTTTTACATCAGGGATTGGCTCAAGATATGTGGTTACAAAACAATACCCATGTGTTAACACATAGAGATGGCCTAGCCTGGAAAGGGGATAAGTTGTATGTACCACAAAGTATGTGCATAGCTATACTGCAGAAATGTCATGACACTAAGCCGGCTGGTCACTTTGGGTTTCTCAAAACACTTCATTTAACCCGGAGACAGTTTTGGTGGCCCCATATGAGGAGTGATATAGAGGAATATGTGCGGAGCTGTACTACCTGTGCAAGAACTAAACCCCAAACTGGAAGACCTTTAGGCCTTTTACAATCAGTGGCTATTTCCAACCAGCCTTGGGAAGAGATAGCAATGGACTTTGTGGTAGATCTGCCGGAAAGTAATGGGAATACAGTCATATGGACTGTTATAGACCTGTTTTCTAAACAGGCCCATTTCATTCCTTGCACTGGGTTACCATCAGCTCGGAAACTATTGAGATTATTCATCCAGCACATTTACAGGTTACATGGGGTGCCCAGAAGAATCATCTCAGACAGGGGAGTCCAGTTTACGGCTCGTTTCTGGTGGAATTTCCTATGGGACATTGGGTCTACCCAGGGGCTTAGCTCTGCGTTCCACCCCAGTCCTAATGGGGCGGTCGAGCGGACAAATGCTATGATCAAACGTTATCTCTGCTGTTATATTTCATATCAACAAACTGACTGGACCTCCCTCTTACCCTTCGCTGAAGTAGCATAAAATAATACTGTGCATAGCAGTACGGGGTTAACGCCATTTAAGGTAGTGATGGGGCAAGAGTTTGTAGCTATACCGGAGCTAGAATACACAACAGATACTTCAACTATGCCCCAGGAATGGGCTGGAAAACTCTGGACTTTATGGCCACAGGTACGGGATGCACTGGATAAAGCAGCCCTTGAGTATAAAACCCAAGCAGATAAAAAACGAGACCCAGTTCGACCTTTACAAATAGGAAACATGGTGTATTTGTCAACTAAATATATTAAGTTATGAGTACCCAACCGTAAGCTGGGGCCAAAGTTTTTAGGCCCATTTCCCATAATAAAAGTGATAAATCCTGTCACGGTTGTTCTCAAATTACCACCTTTGCTGGGGAAAATCCACCCCATATTCCATTGTAGCCTTCTCAAGCTAGTCCCGAAATCACGAGATACCCCAGAACGCCCAGGGCCTGTAATAGAAGGGCATTATGAAATAGAGGAGATTCTCAATGCTTCCCAAATATGGGAAGCTTCAGTATCTTGTATGGTGGAAAGGGTATCCCTACGAGGAGGCATCATGGGTATCCGCGTCTGATGTCAATGCAAGGAGGTTGGTCAGACAATTTCATAAGATACATCCCCATAAACCTAGGTCTGATATTAAACCTTAACTTTTCTGTTACAGAAGGAGATGTGGTGAAGGGGAGCCCCCTGTTGAGCCCTGCAAACTGCTCGACATCGCTGATGCATGAGTGGGGTGAAGAGGAATGAACACTTCAAGCACGACAGAGGGGGGTGGTAGCACGGGTCTTTAGGCGGCCGTTTGTGGGGGGGGGGGATGGCAGTTGCGGCGGGATTAGGGTTTGTACCTTCTGACAGGCTACGTTCCTGCCGCTGAACTCCATGGAGGAGGCATCGACTAGCAGCTGGGGAGCACATCCGGAACTGCTAATTGGAAGCAGGGGCATGGTTTTATGCCTGGCGTGCTCGGCGCGGGATATTTAAATCGCTAGAAACCCAGGGCTTGTAATACTAACTTCGCAGCATCCTAGACGTTCGCAGTGTGTGCCTGCCGCCAGCGCCCAATAAACCCATTTTGGAAAGAGCTGAACGGAGTGGAGTTTCTTTGGTTGCGCTGGGCTCAGGGCCCCTGAGGGCTCTGGATTGGGTCGTGCCTTTGCGGCCTCTGACCCAGTGCCGATCTCACCTGGCTCCTAGGTTCACTGAGGAGCTAAGGGAAATGAAGCACCGGAAAAGACACCTGGAGAGTAGTTGGAGGGCCAGTCTTTCTGAATCTGACCGGACACTAGTAAGATCTCATATTAAGAATTACTTAATGGCGATAAAAGGAGCAAAATATAACTATTTTTCTGCTCTTATTGCATCGTCAGATAACCATCCGGCCACCCTATTTAGGGTGACCCGCTCCCTGCTCCACCAGGGGGCACGGGAGGACCCCTTGGAGGGTAGAGCTGAGGATTTTGTACAGTATCTGCATGACAAAATCACTCAGATTCCGGAAGACCTGGACTCCTACTGGGTGATCTCGGGGGGAATGACTCTTGTGAATATTATCTGGGATGAGTTTGATCTTGTGGCTCCTGATGATGTGGACAGGATTCTGGGGGGACTGAACGTGACCACAAGTTTGTTGCACCCGTGTCCCTCCTGGTTAGTGCTGGCTTCTTGGGAGGTGACGCAAGGCTGGCTCCAGGGGATTATAAATGCTTCATTGAGTGAGGGTGACTTCCCTGCCACCTTGAAAGAGGCGGTGGTGAAGCCTCTCCTCAAGAAACCTTCCCTGGACCCGGCAGTGTTGTCTAATTAATGTCCCATCTCCAACCTTCACTTTGTGGTGAAGGTTGTCGAGAG